>JAQFVV010006197.1:0-600000 GCA_028023455.1 Epiperipatus broadwayi | reverse complement strand
CACATTTTCTGACTTGTTTCTAACTAATAAGCTTTATCACTGATAATTTTTAAATAATTTATACCTGTGCATCCAGCATCATCTTTAACACATTAACAATCTAAGTCTGAAATTTAAAACATCCTAAGGTTTTGAATATAGAACAATCTGTTCATTCAATTATATGAATATAGCACTATATCCTTAACTATACAATTTTAATCAACTCAGTTTTATATTAACAGTAAATACTTTTTTCTCTTGGGATAACATAAGTATATACTAGTAAAAGATGAGAAATTTTTGCTTACATTCAACATATACTATAAGGAGCAATAATTCACTTTATTTACTCCAAAGCCATATATTGAAAGCTTGAATAATCAATAGATGCTAGAAAGTAGATCTACATTGAACATAATTATAATAGTTTAGGGCTAAAGGTTTGGTCAGGGATGAGTTTTGACTAATTGTCCCTACCAACCTAGTATGGAAATATGAGCTTTAGTACTGCCATATAGAGTCCATTGATTGATCAAATTTCATAGAAGACTGTTCTTAAATAGAGTAAGTATAATGAATTACTGCTCTTAAAAGTATGTTTGAAAGTAATTAGAAAGTTATATAATGATTTATTCAGTATATACTATCTTATGGGTAACATAAAACAGGTTACTAAAATTTATAATTATTATTTTAAGATCATATTTATATAACATATAGATTTCAAATATTAGGGTTTTTGTTTTAGGCTATTGCCTTAAAAGTATAAAAAAAATTGAAACTATATGCTAGATTTGTAATCAATAAACACAAATAGCTTAAAGGGATTTACTGATGAGAGCTAATAAGTGAAAATTAATCCGGATTATAAATTATAGCTTTAGCATCAAAAATGCACTGATTATTCACAATTGATGACTATATAATTTGATTCAAAACTACATACAAAATAATAAACCATATTATCTGGTGAGTGTTTTTAATGATCCTCATTTGTCTTTAATTTCTTTTTAATATAAACCATAATTGATTTAACAATTTCAAGAAAGATAATTTGATTTAAATGTCAGTTAAGTAGTTTTAAATTATAGTGAGATTTATGTAATTACATACATTTATTTTAATATATAGGTTTATTTTGTTTTTAACACAGCCTAAATTTTATCTAAATTGTTCAATTATTTTTTTAATGGAAAACAGATTTCTAATCAATCCCAAAAAATGCTATGACCAAATTAATTGCTCATATGGTAAGTAAAAAACTAATTGTATGGACTTTGAGCTTTCCATCATCAGTTTTTCAATAAAAGGGATGGTTGAATAGTTGAAAGGATGAGATGATTGAAAACCTGACCATTAAAGTTTGAAGAATTGCTATCTTAATATAAACCGAGCACTGGTTGTATGATCTGGACCAACTAATGAGTGTTGATTCTGAATGAATAAGTATATTGAGGTTCAAGTATATGTTTTACATGTGTATGATCATGTGTATTGGTTGATTGAGATAGAGTGGAGGATGAATAGATTGAAAAATTCTGAGTTTAAATTCCTCTATTTATATATTCAAAAGAGTGTTTTATATTTGAGCACTCATGTTTTGGCCAGAAAAGTCAATGAGAATATAGTTTTCTTCTTTTTTGATTTATCTCCTATATAATAATTATATTGCTATTTATCAAGTAATAATTGGTTATCTAGCTGAGTTAATTATTGAGAAATAACCAAAAAACTCCTAAGACTTTGTAACCTGAACATTTTAAAATTTTATCTCAATTTGAACTTGAGGTTATGACATGGTAAATCAAGTCATTAATCACTATATAAGCCTTTTTTAGAATTTGTTGTATGGTATTACATATGAGACTCTGTATTCCAATTACTTGCAATTGCATATTTCCATTCTGTGGCATAAAAATCAGTGTAAAAATCAATGAAGAAAATATCTGAATCAACAATATAAAATAAAATAACAAGGGAATTTCAAAAGATCTAAGAGCAAACTGAGTTTAATAAAGTAATGTATATTCTTTGATTAGAGCACAGCATATCCAAAAAATGTAAAATGGCCCAAAAGTTTTCAGCATCAAATCAATCCATAATTAGACATTTTCTATAGCCATGTGTTAATTTCAAAACATTTAGTTTGAGCAAATTTGTTTCTTTATATCAGTGATCAAAAAACACCATCAGTTGTTGTAAAAAGACTGCTGCCTTAAATAAATATCATTTTGGACAAATTATACATTTATTACCAGGGAATGATGTAATTACAACTACTGCATAGTTCAATCAAGATAGTAATAGTAATAATAATTATTCTCCATTTTAAGTTATACAGAAATTACAGAAGGCAAACTGAATTTACAGGTAAACTCTTCCTTTTTGTTGAGAAGCTGTATAAGAAATGTTTTCAATTACAATAACCAATTCCATTTTGTTCACTAAATGTTGATGATTAAAAGGCATATGTGGAAGAAATTTTAAAGCCTGCAATTTGTCATTTTTTAATTATAACTGTAGTTAATTTTCAGCAGGATAACATGTTCCCAGATATTATAAAATTTTACAAAAATGTTTATATAAGATTCAGATGCTCATCTTTATAAATTCATTTATTGAACAGATGTAAGATATCAATGGGAATGTCTGAAGTCATCTTCTTGTACATGACGGTATAGAAATTCAGGATACAGCTCTTTATTAACTTATCATGCACATCATGTACTAGACCAAAGTAATTCTCCCCTTTTGTCTCTTTTATGCTTTGAAAATTAAATATGTTAATCATATATTAATGTATGTATCTAAAGAGTTTCATTTTTTTTGCATGAAGGAGAGGTAATTTCTATGCACAAATACATAATTCCCACTGAAACGAATTATTCTTTAGTGCTAGATTGTTTATTTATCAGTTTTCCAATGTTCTTTATCTTCTTTCGAAGTTCTTTCGATGCACACATATATATTAAAAAGTTTAAATAAATAAATAATTTAATAGTTTATTGTTTGGTAATTCATAAGAAATTAGAAGAGTTGAAGTGGCAGAGGGGGTCACTATCCAGTGATTTTGAATTTCAGAGCCCTTCATTCTACTATTGCATTAAACCACTCAGGGAAACAAATTTAAATTGATCTAAATTTTATAATAATTTTGTATGCATATATATATGTGTGTAAAAAATAAGTATAGGTTTTTTTCTCCCATATTGTTATCGTCTTTGAAAGTAATGCATCAAAAATTCTCTTGGAAAAATAATTTATAACCTAGCGAAAACAGCTTCTAATTTAAAGCCACTCACAATTCTCGCTAAGCAGTAAATCAGACTTCTTTAAAACTGAACTAAGAAGTGACTTTAATATATCTTAATTTCAAGAATCACCTCTATTAATCATTCAAACTACGATACAATGAAAGATAGGGGAAAAAACGTGAAGTTTAAAGAGCAACTTAAGACTTATTATTTATTATAGATAATGATTCTCATATAAGATAAATAAGACAACTTATGTATTAAAATGTTTTTCTTTATCCTACAACTTAAAATAGAAAAAAACTTAAACCTTTTTTAATAGTCAATAAATAACTCAACAAAGATAAGATTTACATAGAGATGGCCGTAGTTTTATTTCATCCTAAAATAAAATTTTTAAATTTTTTATTAAAGAATAACAAACAAGTCTAACAAACATGAGATCCTTTGTGTGTGTGTGTCTGTGTTTCCTGAGTATATAATTCTATAAAACAAGTTTGCTGGTTCCAAAAAAAATAGGGTTTTTGGAGGCATTCTATAAAGAAGTAAAAAAAATATTTTTTTCCATCTTAATAAAAACCCAATCTACTATTTGTATTAGAAAGTATTTAACATCAACAAATACACAATCCTCTCCTTTTTCTTTTCAAAAACTTTATTTTCTTATATTAATATTGAACATATATGTATATAATACAAACTCCAAACGTTTCAATTGTTTATATTCTTACAGTCATTTTCAAGGATATCTCCCTCTAAAATAGAAGAGGGAGATACCCTTGAAAATGACTGTAAAAATATAAACAGTTGAAACATTGGAGTTTGTATTATATTAAATATATATTCATAATATAAGAAAATAAAGTTTTTGAAAAGAAAACGGAGAGGATTGTGTATTTGTTGATATTATTGGAGAACATCTATATTTTTAAAAAAAAGTGATTGTATATTTATTGTGTTATAATATATGGTAAAGTATTTAACATATTCTAACCCAGTTTTTATTTTTACTCAATTTCTATTAACAATGTATTAAATCATCATAACTTTGAATTATATTAGTTGATGGTCCTTCTTTAATTTTAAGATGAAAAAAAAATCAAGGATTTGTGTATAAAAACGTTTTTATGGTATTTACTTAGTATTTTCTCCTTTGAAAATCATTCGATTCTTGAACTCAATTTTTGGCAGAAAAAATCCAAAAGTTGTGGTAGTAGGTAGTTGCTTTCTCTATGTAAGGATTAAAAAAAAAAAAAACTCTAAATACAAGAATTTCACAAAGTGAAAAAAGTGTAAATAGTAAACAACATGAATATATTCCATTTATTAATTAATTACTATCTGGAAATAGACTATTTTGTACCTTATACTCACTTCCCCAAATTGCCAATTTTAATTTTTAAAAATAGACGTTTTTTGGAAGAACTAAAAATGTGATCAAAACTTGAAATTTAAATTGCAAGAATAAATAAAAATCAAAGTAATTATTGTTATACAAACAATTACTTTGTATAATACTAATATATATTAAGGCTATAACCTTAAGACCATGTGCTTGAAAAACAACAGTAGGAACCTCTACATATCTTAACATAAGTACAGCATTATCTAACTGATATAGAAGATATCCCACTATTAAAAATCTAAGAACAAATATTATTTATGGAAATAAAAGAATTTTTGCTGGAAACTTTTATGATAATTTCCCAGTAACTAATTACTTTTTCAAAACAATTTTTATTATCTTATATATATATGTATGTAGTATATTTAATCTTTTAATAGTATATACCTCAATAAATATTTTGAGTATTTATTTTTAGTTTTGGAATACCAAAACTAAAAATAATAATAATATATTTCTTCAAAAATTCATTAATTATATAAGTAAATTTCTCTTTTATCTAAAACATTTTATCTCCAACTAACTTTATTTGTTTGGTTAAATCTATGAGTAATCTCTCAGCTAATTTGATCTAACTACTAAATTATGAAAAGATTACATTAACAGTGAATGTTTTAATAATTACCACAGTATTAAAAAAATTAGTTTTAATAAAAATAAAAATACCACTGTGATTTCATGTTCATAATGATCAAAAATTATGTATGTATTCAACGTTTTGCTAACAATCATTTTTCTTAGGTCATATTAATCTAATGAACATGCTATAAGCTACAAATCTCTTCCCAGTCTATTTACCTTGTTTATTATAGATAAATTATCCTTCAAAAACTATACTTTTATAATGAATAAAAATTAACAAAAAACAATACTGATTTGTGTGTATATATATATATATATATTGTAACCAGTTGGCTATATAGTTGCATTAAAAATAATTACATAAATTGACAGCAAGTTTCTTGGTTTAAATATAGAATTATTTAATTAATGATGAAAATAATATTTAATTTTTGCATGGATATTTTTTATAATAATAATGGGTTTGAAATTAGTTAAATAATTTATTTTCATTCCCACATGATAGCAGAAACATTTTAGACAATTTTTTGCTAAACAATTATCAAACTTTTCTTTTAAATTATAATATGCATCATTTAATATGTATTGTAAATGTTGGTACAAGAGTGAGAGAAGTATAAATTCATATAAATAATTTCTTTTGTTTTTTCTTTACAATAATTTTATTTAATTACTAATTGCTTTTAATTTTTTTAAATGTACTAAGAAAAGAAAACTTCCTCTTTTTAATAAATTGTTTAATATTTAATTTTAACCTTTTAAAAGAAATAAAGTTTTATGTTTAACTCTTTTCCATTTCACTAACATTCTGATTGATTTCTTTGTTCTCACTAGATTTAAGCTTTCAACTTTAATATTAAACCATTATTATTCATCTGAATATATTATATTTGACCTCATTTTATAGCTATTTTGTTTAGAAATTAAATTAATTTTTAAAAATCACATTTGATTTTCAGAATTAGTTTAAAAATTAGATTTTAATCAAAACAAAGCACTATCACATCATCACAATTTAGGTGGAGCAGATTCAATGTGCAAAATGAACAAAATCTTCTTTGTTTGATGTTTGTTTTAAAAATGTGAATGAATTATTTCTAATTTTTACAATATCACTAAATGTTATAACAATCAGTTGAGTGACATCATTTCTAGACAGTTGTAGTTCCCATGACCATAATCTCTATGGTAATGTTACTCAGAAAAATATATTCTTTTATATTTAAAAATAAAACATTTCTATAAAAAAAAAATATGTAATAATATATATTTTAATTTCTAATGATTATTACACAATTATGATACAAAAATAATCATAAACTTTCCAAAAAATCAAATTTTTAAACCATTGTAATATTTTTAAGCAATCTCACAAAGTTTGAAATTGCCAAATATATAATAAATACTCATTATCATGGAGTATAAGAAACTTTGAAGACTTGCTTATTCAATTATCTTGCCATCATTTGAATTTCTTTTTAAATTAAAAAATTAGAAAAAATATATACATGAATTTTAAAGCTGCAAAAAAAAGCTTCACAAAATTTCTCAATAGAGAGTAAAACATACCAATACAGTTTCTTGACTTCTGGCCCAAGAAAGTTTCATGATTGAAAACAGATAAGGGTATTTTAAAAAGAAGAAAAATAAGATTTTAATAAGTTTGATAAATTTTATTTTTAATTAGAGTTGTTTTTCTTTTCTTTTTATCTTTCTTCATTACAAAAAAAAAATCAGTATAATTAACTGATTATCTTGTTGTTTCCTTTTGGAAGAAATTTTTTTTAATTAGAAAGTAATGTCAAGAATTTTATGATATTAATTTAAGTTCTTGATATATTTTTCAATGTCTATGATTAAGAAGGGGAATAGCTGAATTGTATTTATAAAAAATTATCTAATTAGATAGTATAAAAATTATCATGTTGGAGATAGATTGTGATTGACTTGTAGGCAAGATTGTTCTAAAAAAAATAATGGAGGTGTGAGTAAGTAAAAAGACCCAAGTGTCTGGTAAAAAAAATATTCCTAATTTATGTGTTGAAGAGAAAGCAGTCAAGTCTTAATCCAGTTGATAAAAAAGGAAAGAATCAGAAGTCTTCACCAAACTATTGCATAGAATAGCAGAAGTTTTCACCAAGCTTCTAGCATACTATGAGTTTAGTCATCAAAATGGTTTCTACAATAAAAATGATGTGCTAAATTCAACTAAAAACTAAACATCATCTTCCTCTATATAACCTACTTTCACTGGAATAAGATATAGAGGTTATTCCCTGAAGTAATCTGAAACTTTGTCCTCAATCAAGAGCATGAGATGGTATTAGTGTTACCTGAAAATTTTGCTGGAAAGAACTGGATAAACTTGCTATTTTTTAACCTGAAAATATTGCACATCAGGAAAAGAATAAATTAATCATGTTTATATGTAGAAGCCTTCAAGAAGAAAACTCAGCTGAAAAAAATGGAAATTATAACTGGGAAGGATTCCATAGAAAAAAAATAAAACTATGATTGAAGGTATTTTTGTGTGCATATTGTATTTTTATTAATAGAAAAAAATGAATTTTTATGTAAAAGATAATTTTTTGTAAGAATTTATAATTTTAAATATTTTCATTAAGTTAATGTTTTCAAATTATGAAACATATTTTTTTAATCCAGTTAATTTTCTCTTTTTTTAAACATGTTTTTCTCTTTTTATTCATTTTCCTTCCTAAAAACTTAATAAAAGGTTAATTAAGCTAAATATTGTTATCTTTGATTTTGAAAGCATTTTTCCAACTCTTAGTTACTTTAAATAAATAACTTAATTAAAAGTTAATTTATGAATAGAAATCAACAGATTAATTATAATTTATAAATAAATATATTTTTTGATAAAATGAATGTTTAAAATGTCATACTATCATGTCATTTTTTCATTTAATGTTAATTGATTAGTTATTGAATAATTGTTTTACAAAATATTTTTTAGTCTTTGTTTCTTTATTTTATAGAATTCCTGTTTCATAAATTAGTATGTATGATTTTATTTCATAACAGCTTAATGTTTTAGGATTTTTTAAATAATCCCAATAAAACTATTTACTTATAGTAGAGTAATTCTAGGAATTATTTAAAGTGATTTATAATAAGCTGCTTTATTTATTTATCTCTTACTCCCAATAATAGTTTAAAGAGTTCTTGTTTCCTGAACTAGATTTGTGCATAAGTTATAAGGGATAGTGATTTATGTTTAGTGCTATGGACATCCAGATGATAATGATTTTGGTTAGCACAAAAGGGATATCCTTTAATGTTTATGCACTACATTTCATTTTATTTTTTTCTTTAGAAATTTAGTTTATAGTTGGCCAGTACATTAATGGTACAAAGTGGCCAGAGCATTGATAATGATCAGGATATTTTAGTATATCAGCATTGACTTATTGTTGTATTTTTATGCTTAGGTTTGGCAGTAGCTAAATAATTAGCCTGGTCTATAATGGATCATTTTCAAGTAGGGTCACAAAATTGACTGTTGATTATTCATGATGATAAATGATTATTACTTTTGTGTAATACTGGTGAACTTATAGTTAGTTCTATGCTGATCTCTCATGCTTATTTATTTGATATTTAATTTTATATTTTTTTATCTGGGGATGATAATGGTTTTCCATCTTCTCATAATTCAGCTCTAATGTGGTATACTGTTACAAATAGCTACCTAATTGTGGAACATTGTAACCTTAAATCCTCTCTTATTAATCCCTATTTTCTGTACTATTACAATATATACATATATATATTATACCAGACAGACTGCACTTACTATCCTTTATCAGAGAGTGCCACTAGATCTCTAGACTAAAATTTTTATAATTTGCTGATGAGGATATCCACCCAGATGCCTACCACAGCTGTTCCCTATATAAATTAATTATTGCAACTTGATCAGAAAGATTAGAGATTCTTTTCAAACTAAACAATTGGCAGGGCAGACAACAATAAACAAATGCCAGACAAATCTAACAATTAACAACAATATTTATTAATAATAAAATAACAAGCTTATATTAATGATAAGATTTAAACACTTGGGTTATATAATAAACAGGAGGTTTAAATGACTATTAATTCTTTTAAAGTAATTAAGTAATGCAATTGACATTTGATAGTTTATTATATTGTTTTCCCCTCAATATTAACTTTAGTACTCTTTATAATAATGGAATTTTTATAGACATGCCCACTTCAGATGAGGCCATATATATATTTAATATAATCTTAATCCATAATCAAAACTCAGTAGGCCTAATTACTATACTGGCTCACACACACTGACATTGCTAAACAAAGCTCATATGCAGTGCATAAGATCCTACTTAAGAAAAGAAACATCTAGAGAGTGGTAAATAAATGACTCATAAGTAACCTTAACCTATATTAAAGAGTGAAATATATATTAAAAAATCTGAGAAGCACTTTACCCAAGGTAAACATCAATAAGGATTGTCAATTTCAAGCAGAAACTAAATCACAGGATGAATCATATAACATATAGAAACCAGTATAAGCAAAAAATCACTAAACTTGATGCAAAATATCAAAATCTGCTTATATATAGCAGTAATCAGAGAAATATATAAAAGGACCAAATAGAAAAATAAACTTTCATATAATATCTGAGGGATCATTTCTATATGCATGCACTCACACAAGCAAAACTTTCTATTTTATTTTCAAACACATATGACATAAATAAAAAAAAACTGCCAACCATTTAAACAGTTCAACTTTTATATAGAAAAAATTATATATACACATCAATACATCATAATGATGGTTTTAAATTCTAATGCATTATTAATTATCCAAAATAGATATTGTGTAAAAAAAACATTGATCTTAATTTCATTTAAATCTTAGTATTTCTTTCTTACAAATTCTTATTTAAGTAACTTACATTTTCTAAACAATCACAAAAGTGGAGGTGGAAACAAACTTGCTTTATGTTTCTTTTAAATAATTTTTAAAATTTTATAAGGAAAGAGAAAAAAATAATTTTAGAAAAACTATTGTGTAACTATCAACTGTCAAATTTATAGAAATTAAAGAAATTAAATAAACCATTACTAAAACAATTATAATATATGACATATATCAAATAAATAAAATCATTACACAGATAATTAAAATTATCACCTTATGTATATCACTGGTTTACTGGTATATCTCAATAAGAATAATTTATTTTTACCTTAAAACCATAGTGAAATAGTTATAGGGTTATTATTTTCAGTGTAGATGTAGTATTATATAAATGCATACATAGGACAACATATTAGTTTTTGCATTTTCATTTTTGATTTTTTTTATCAGATATATAGTTTGTCATGAAGTTGCTTCATTGGTATGGAAAGATTTATCTTTTATATGGTCTCTTTGATAGTAGGGATTAGCTTTGTTGATCTGTTAATAGGCAGAGTTAGTATAAGCTGGCTACAAGTTTATGCTGGAGAGTTGAGTTCATCTTTCATGTTCTTTAGCAGCACATATCTTCATGTATCATAACTGGAGCAAGTTCTGAGTTCATAATCACGACAAGTACAGGTAACTATGGCTTAATTAATAATAAATAAGAAGAATCAATAGTGAACAAACAAAATCACAATATAAGCAGAATCAGCAGACATGGCCATTTGAATCAGAAGAAAAAGCAGAATAAAATATTTTAACTGGTCTTTTATAGATCTCAAGTTAATTGTTTTCCCACTCAAGAATTTCAGGAATTCTACTAATTAGTAAGCCTGGTGATTATAATTTTGAACCATGATAAGCTAGCAGTTTTAATTAAGGAATTCCCAAAATTAAAAATAATTTAAAATTTTTCAGATAACAAATGTATAATTAGAACAATACTTAATGAAGGAAAAAATAAATTTTATTAAATGTTTAATTAATATAGTGTATGAATTAATAATTGATAGAGTTTCTTTTTTTAGGATTAAGCATTGTTCCTAAAATATAGTAAAATATTTTATCGATAGATAAAAAATTTAATTACATAGTTAACATTTTTTTTAAAAAAAAAAACTTTTTTTACAATTAAATAAATTAAACTAACATTATAAACATATGTTTTAATTTGTATATACATATAATACCACACCTAATAAAAAAAATCCAACTTAAAACTGTGCCAACATATAACTTTGCACTTAAATAAAAATATTGGGATGGCAAACTCCATCTCAATATATATATATCAGATTATAAACACTCTATATAAGAGAATATTGAAACAAATTAACAATTTTTTAAATATTAACACTAAATTGAGATTGTCAGTCCTTAAAAATCTAAAGTAATTACCAATTTCAACTGATAAAAGATCTACCTCTTTTATTAGTGAAAAGAAATACTTACAACGGTGATTGTTTATTTCAGTATTCTCTTATGTGAAGTATATCTATCATTTGATATCAAATTTGTTATAGTGATTTTAAATATGTAAATCTGAAAAATTATTTATATACACATATTATTATTAATCTAATCTAATTGATATAAGATTAGCAGATGAAAATGGATTAATTTTTCATCTTAATATGAATGACTTTGAATTAGGAATTTAATATAGACAATACTCCAAGATTTATATTACTTCAAGCATTATATCTGCACTATGTTCTCACCCAAAGACAAATAACAAAAGAATACTAAATCTGATTGATAGTAATCATCTGTGTATATAATTGATGTTATTTGGTAAACATATTGTTGTCAAAATTTAATCCTTAAGTTCTTCATTTAAGGGGCCATTTTTTGTGGTTAATTAAAATAAACATATTAATACCATGTTTTTAATTGACTCTCACATCTTGTTTATAATATTTCCAAATACTTTTAATTTTTAATTCACAAATTTAAATTTCCTAGCAATTTTAATTTATTATTATTACAAAAGTGATTTTGAAGTCACATTTAAGAATCAGAACTGTTATGTTTGGCGGAATTGCGGGTTTCAGATCCAAATTAACAGTAATATCAAAAAATGTGAACACTCACAAAATTAATATGTATAATTATTAGAACAAATATACATACATGTAATACAATCCATAAATACAATTGTACATAGATAAACGTAATTAATACTGTGGTGGTCATGCAGCTGTATATATTAGCTTGTCTTGTGTTCTAGTCAAGACTCTTCCAGATGTACTGAACAGCTTGCCTCAAGTTTATTAATAACTCTTCTAGATCTACTTGACAGCTTGCCTCAAGTCTGCTGTAGTCCTAGCAGCTTCCAGTTCTATCATGAACTTGCCTCACTGCATAGATGTATCAGTAGTGAATATAGTAGAAACACCTTCACTGTTGGCAGTGGTTTCAATGAAGAGCACATTCAGTTGTTCCAGTACACAAACATTATCTCTCTTAAAAATTTGTACTGTCATTTAGGTTAGACAGAAATTCTCTTCATTGAAACAACTTTTAAGAGTAAAAATATTTTTACTATATTCACTATCAATATGTCCACACAATGAGGCAAATCATAATAAAACTAGAAGCTGCTATGACTACAGCAGACTAGAAGCAAGCTGTCTAGTACAGCCAGAAAATCATTTAACAAACCTGAGGCAAGCTGTCCAGTACAGTCGAAAGAGACTTGACTAGAATTCATGAGGCAAGCTAATATATACAGCTGGCAGTGAGTCCAATCATTCAGCATGACCAGCACAGTATTAACTATGTTTATCTATGTACAATTGTATATATGTATATTTGTTCTAATAAATTATACATATTAATTTTGTGAGTATTCACATTTTTTGATATTACTGTTGGTGTGGATCTGAAACCTGCAATTCAATCAAACACAACAGATTTCTTGCTTGTCTCCAAAAAGGCTATTTATTGCCAGATCCCCTCCTCTACTGGCAGCAATGGAATTCAGAGAGCCTAACCAATGGTAGGACTTTATAGACATTTTTACACATTGCCCATATTTATGTTTCACCCTTTGACCATAGTGATTATCTACATGTTTACACATTGATTAGCAGTAATGCAGGCTCAATCCAATCAGATAAGGAAGGAATCTGGACTAGTCCACTTCTGAAGGCAAGGTCAAATATGACAAGAACAGTTTCACAAATATATTTCTTTTGATTTTAACAAAAATAATACTCTCAATAAATATTATTTAATTATTTTAGCTTTATATAGTTGATCCCAAAACAATTGCTGAAAGACAAAAATTTTTAAGAAACACATTTTTTTTTCTCATGTGTCATAGCATCAGCCGGGAAGCAAACCTGCTAAGCTGGGACAACTGCTTGTAAAGCAATCTCTCGACCACCAATGCTCTCTTATTTATATATGGACTACAAAATAATCATAATAAGCACACTAAAATTAGTCAATGTCAATGTTATTTAGCTTTAACAATATATAGTAAATGAAATTATATGTTGAACTATTTTCATTATCTAATATTAATATTAAATGCTTTTTTTAAAAAAATTCAAACTTTATTTAAACTTTCTAGATACATTCAACTATTTAAAATAGGATATAGATCAGTATATAATACAATGTATTGAGAGGTATTCTTCTTTTTTCTTCTTCAGGTATCCATGGCTTGATCAATGACAGTACAAGCATGGACATTGAACACCTAGAATCTTTAGATTCAGGAACATTCACACCTAACTAGCTAAATATCTAATTGGTAATGCTACCTTAAATTTATGAATTTAAAGGTACCAGGTTCGATTTCCATATACCTGAAACAGAGAGAATAATAACACTCAAGATGTTTTGTTATATAGTAACCTATGTACTTTTACTAATAGTTGGATATATTTGGAAAGTTTAAATAAAGTTTGATTTTTTTTTTCTTAAAATATTTGACAATTCATATTAGATTATAGAAATAGTTCAACATATAATTACAACTATATTGTCATCATCACAAACTATCAGACAAACAATATATAGTAATGCTGAATCTTTTATAATAAGTTAAACTTTTTTGTGTGTGTTTTGACATATTATTATATCTATATCTGCTATAATAAAGCTTGGTTTAAAGACCAGCCACGTTAATAGTAAAACTATTTAAGTGTTATCATGGAAATATTTTTGTTTCAATCTATATAGATAATCATCTTTAAAAAAAAATGTATAGTTTTTAGCAAACTCAGTTAAGCATAATATAATGTAAAATTCTTTGTAGTCACATGATAACTACATTTTTATTAAAAATACAGAAAAGTGATCACGTTAAGTACTATACATAAAATGCTCATTTTATATTGGAACTGTATATTTGCTTTGTTAATCAATTCGTTTTTAGACCATTTATTTGATTTTAGAAACATCTATTGAAAATTGAAAATGTAATATTTTTTTGAAGCATGGCGAGAAATAAATTTACATCATTGGCAAAGTTTTAAATATTTGCTTTTCAAAATTTAAGCAACTTGCAAAAAATGATAACGTGATAATTAATTTTATAAATAATTTGTTAGTAATAAAATATTATATTTGGTCATTTTATAAATGGTTACTAGTTTGCTTTATTTTATATAAAGATTGCTTAGTTTTAGATTATGTAAATTTGTCTCGTGGAAATAAAATATTTTATCTTGTAAAAAATTATAAATAGAAATTATGTAGTCTGTAACTTAGTAATGCAATTTATAATAATTAATTAATAACACATATAAATATAGTAGCATAAAAACTAATTGCTAACCACAATAATTTTATTATTATTATTATTGTTGTTGTTAGTAGTAGAAGTAATAGTAGCAGTAATAAGCATTGTAATGTAATAATAACCTTTGATTATATATCAACATCTGTAAAGATAAAAGTAAGGCAAAACAGCCTTGAATATTCCAGCTGAAGATCAAGATCTTAACTTGCATCTCTTTACAAAGAAACAGTGAACAGATAATCAATTACAAGTTAATAAAAGTTTCTCTTTTTTATCTTGTGTATGTGTATATATAAATACAATAATATTACTCAAAATATACACCTTCAGTTATTACAATGTGAAGCTTAAATAGTCTTCTTGTATATAATGATTTAATTTAGAAGGGATTTGAACTAAGATTTTTAAGCTTCCTATAGCTATCCACTCCATCTTATACAACTTATATATATATATGACCACATATATGTGAAAAAGATAACCGATCTCCAATATCCATATTTCATGCTGAATCAGCACTCATCAGTTGGTTCAGATCCTCAGCTTCCACACATATATACAATCACTGCTCAGTTCATATTAAGATAGAAAATCTTTAAACTTTAATGGACATGCTTCAATATTCTCCACCCTCCAACTCATCAGCCCTCTAAATTATTGAAAATCTAATGATGGAATGCTCAAAGAGTTGGGTAAGATTGAAGCCTGTTCATTAAAGTATAAAGATTTGCTATCTTAATATAAACTGAGCACTGATTGTATATATGTGTGGGAGATGATGAACTAGATCAACTGTTGAGTGCTGGTTCAGCACAAAATACACATATACTGATCATTTATCTTTTTCACATATATGTGGTCATGTGTATTGATTGTATAAGATGGAGTAGAAAGCTGTAGGGAATCTAAAAGTCTGAGTTCAAATCCCTTCTAAATTACATTAAGTCCAGTATAGACAATATACTTGTATTTAAATATTATATAATGATCTAGTAAATTTATCTTCAAAAAGTTCACTCTTTCTTTTGCTAAATTTCTTTAAGATCTATGCAAATGTGTATTAATAATTTGTATTAGTTATTAATTAGACTAAAGATTATCCAATAATGAATGAATAATATTTCTGTAGTGTAATCAGATGACAATAAATTTGATGCTAGTTTTAAAATTATGTCTGAGGACCACATTTCTTATATCTAATTATTCTGATTCATTATCAATTTACAATTTTGTACAAAATTCTGGATGAATTTTTAACTTTTTATTTTATTCACCACATATGAATTTTTATAGATAATCATACATAAACACAACAGTAATGTTTAACTTTTTATTGAGATGTTTTAATGTGAGGTCTTTTTTAAAAAACAAAGTATCATACTCAGCAATAGAATACTAATACTAAGATGGTTTAGAGCAAAAGTGGTCAAAACAATAACTTGCAAGCACAAATGGCTTATGTCAATGATTTGGAGGGCCTGCAGCCTATGAATAATTATAAGACTTTTTTTTATTTATTTTACACAAAAATGTTAAATTATATAAACAAGCAATACATGAATTCAAATCTAATCCAGGTCTTTAGTTGATTACATTCGGGATTCCTTTGATCATGAGAAGAAAGTTTAGTCATATCATCCTAAAATTTCCCAAAATAGATTTTAAAAATTTTATTTCATGAAAATTCATTGAAAATCAAAAATCCGTTTGAGGCATGATCACAATACATTACTCTATTAACTCCTTTTTTTACATGCAACTCACTAGAGACCTTGCAGAATTCTATCTGGCCCACAAGTAAAAGTTAGTCTACCCCTACTTTAAAGTCTCACATCATTATAATAAAGCAGTCCAAACAGATTTCTAAGGAGATTTTTTTTTTAGAAATTATTTTATATCTAATTGTTCGAGGTGAAAATAAATTAGATTATTGTCTAATGTAATTCCTTAGTAGTATGGGGAAGGATCATATTTCAGTGTATTGTTGTAGAAAATTGCATTTAGTTTATTAGATAGATGTTGTTGTTTTTTGTTTACATAGAAAATTGAACATTCTGCTTTGGAAAAAGTAGAAATAATGTCTTAGTCTATGGGGATAAAAAAAAATTGTCAAACATTTTATATCCTTATTTTTGAAACAAAAATTATTTTTAGAAGTAATTATTTTTATAAGATCAATTCAATGAGATCAACAAAAATAATGTAAGATATCATTACAATAATAAGCAAAACTTGTAGAGTAGATATTACAAGAGCATTTAGGAACAGATTGTTGAAGAATTATATTAACAAGCTCCATGGTTGAGATTTAAAAAAAGTAGATTCTATTCCAAACATGCTGATAGAAAATTGATGTTCATCATTGAGAAATAACTGTTCAATCATGTTAACTTTCAACAATTGTGATATACTAAAACTGCCAGTTCAAATCTTCAAGCCATTGAAGCATGAAATTAATTTCCCCTTCGCATACTTATTGTTATTGTAAGTTTGAATTTCAGATTTCAAAAACTAGAATCAGTAGAGTCATGATGTTTCACTAACAAATGTTTGTATTATCAGTGGTTTTATTATTAAAATTCTTGGACAGCCTCTATTTTGGCAGAATAATAAATTGAATCTGAAGATTTCTAGACAATAAAATAATTTAAAAGAAGTTTAATTATTGATAAGAAGGCTGGAAAATAATTATTGAATTAAAACTGTAAAATGAATGTTTATTTTTCTTTTTAATGTTAATATTTTCTATGGATTTTTTTTTTTTTTGGGGGGGGGAGCATAAAAAATAACATATAGAACTTACAATCAGCAACACAACTCCACTAATGTATAATTAGGATATTTCAAACAGTGTAAGAAATATTTTTACAATCTTTTAAGTAATATAAAAATTCAGATGGCAGTTTTTAATAACATATCCAATCTGCCGAATCATTTAGATTTGATCAACTTGATGAGCCAAATAGTTCTTTGTGATCTCAAAAATGGAATGGTTTGAGTATTCATTCCTCCTCTTTCATATGTATGTTTAAATGTTTAAAATAAAATCTTTAAAAATTTTGGAATGAATATGAAATCTTGGATTTGAAGTTCTGTTTACCTTCCTCTACAAATATATATATATTATCAGTCGCCAAATAATAAAATCTTATCACTTTGGAAATCAATATTTAACGATAAAATTGCTTGGTATTGTAAAAATAGTACGATTTAACGTGTCATTTAATTTTTACAAAGGGTAAGAAAAGATTATAGGCAGAATAATAACTTCATATATGTGTGCTTGCGCGTGTATATGCGTGCAGTGTGTGCCTGTGGGTATTAAATAATGTTTTTATCTATTTTACTAGAAAATCTGTTTCGAATATAAATATCGCAAGACCTTAGTAATTCTCTTGAGATTATGTCTCTGACTTTACAATCTGGTTATCAATCATTAATTTAGTTTAAAATATAACTATTTATCTCTGTTTCTGTAAACGTACCCAAAGGAAATATGAATTTTTCTTTACAAAATAGTTTCTTTCAAAATGTTTCTACAGTGATTCTAGTTTCTAAGAAATTGATTTTAACTATATAACCTTTAAATAATAATAGTAAAGAATATTAATTTCACTGCAGGTAAATACAATAAACACCGCTTTAATGAACATAATGTATTTTATTTATTTTTAAAATCTAAAATAACTTTCTTTGGAAGATAACACAAAAATGTATATTAAACAAATAGATAAGTATTAATATATAAATAAATCAATGGAGCAAATTTTGATATGCGATTGGTGGAATAAATGGCTTATCAAATAGTTAAATAAATAGGTAGATAGCATTCAGTCAAACAATAAGCAAATAGTTGTATAAATAAAATAAAAAATGTATAAGTAATTTAATACAAAATGCAGATAATAACAAAAAATACTTATATAAATAGTAGATAGATAGTACAAAAATACATAAATAAATGAATAACTACGAAACTGAATGACTAAATAAAAATGTAAGAAAAAATAGAAAAGATTTACAGTGATGTTAATAATAAAATGTCTATGTTTTGTACCTCTCAGATAATATTATTTGCATAAAATAGGATAAAGGAACAAGTTCTTTCTCCTTAATAAAGAAGACTAATTGAATAAGATGAATACCAAATAAACAAATTAAAATATAATTTGATACCCTCTTATAACTTAAAAAGAAGTAAGGATAAATATATATCTGAAATATTAATAAAACATTGTAATAATGCATTCACCAAAAGTAAATATTATAAAATTTATTTCTTAGCAGTTATCTCCCTGCAAATGTTCACAAAAGTCAAACAGCATAAACCTAACACTACACTGAGGCTAGTGATAGATTTTGGTGGAGGCCATTATTATAGCACTACAAAAATGATAAATCAGTGACTCACTGACCAATTAGAATATGGCTTATTTACCATCGAGTTTGCCAATAAAATTTAAAATCTAACTATTGGCTACCATTGTAGGATAGCATCTCTAAACCTTACTGAAGTATATGAATCAATAAACAGAGAACAGTCAATCAACATTATAAAACATGCACTCTCAAAATCTAGTTATTCACAGAAGTGAATTAGATTTATAATTGACTGTTTAAATTAGATTGATCTAAACATCACTGCCCTCTTGAATAGACAACAATACAATATTAAAATGACAGCCATTGGGACTACCAATAATTGGAATTATATCAATTATAATTCTGAACAGCATTGAAACAGATGTACTCCATTAACCTTTTCAATTTTCACTATTTTTCTGACAGCTTTCTTTGTTCTCACTAGATTTAATAGATTTAAGCTTTCAACTTTCATTTAGTTATTAAACCTTTATTATTTACCAGAATATAATAAATTTGACCTCATTCAATGGATACTTTTGTTTAGAAATTAAATAAATTTTAAAAAATCACATTTTATTTCTGTAATTATTACAAAATATATATTTATTCAAAACAAAACATAATCACATCATCAAATTTTAGGTGGAACTGATTCAATTTATAAAATGAACGAAATCTTCCTTGCTTCAAATTTGATTTATACATCTAAATGAATTTTTTTAATAACTATGAAATCTATCAAATTATGCTTTAAAAATTTACAATTTTTTTATAATTTTTATGATATTGCTAAATATAATACCCTCAGGTGAATGACCTCATTTTGTAAACAGCAGTTTTTCCCACGATTATAATCTCTATAGTAGTAATATTTAGAATAAAATATTCTTTTATATTCTAAAATAAAACATTTTTGTACAAAATAAATATATAAATACACTTTTCATTTTTAATAATTATTACATAATTAGGTTACCAATGTAATCATAAACTTTCTTAAAAAAATGAAGTTTTTACACCACCATAATATTTTCTTGTCAACCATAATATTTTCTCAAAGTGAACACGCAAAGTTTGAGATCGCAAAATATATCATGGCTACCCATCATCAGCAGAGCTTGCGATAATTTGTTGGACTGCCTCTTTGCTCTCTAAGCCATCTATTGATTTTTTTGTATTTAAAATATTAGAAAATAAAGATACATGAATTTTAAAGCTGTAAAAACAAAAAGCTTTGCAAAATTTTCAGCAGAGGGCAAAAAACACTAATGTAAAATTTAAAAACAAGTATCTCTCTTGCACTCTGAAAAGATATAAGGTTAATATTTAAAAAAATATACCAGGTATTATGTACACCTAATACATCAATGACATCTTCATTTGTGCTCTAGAGCTCCAAATTAACAATATCAAATCCGAGCTTACACATAAATCTGCAATAACATGGACTTTAAACACAAAGACTCTTAAAAATGAATAAAATATCTTGATATAGAATGCCCACTTAAATTATAAAATAATAATTAACCATCAAAATCTGAGGCTACTTACACCCTGATTCCATCATCCTCAATTCACATAAATACACTGGTTTAATAACTTTTCTTTATAGAAATTTACACCTATGCAAACTAGAATCAGACTAGAAGGTCAACATTAAAAAATATATTAATGATTAATGTCTTGTTGGGTTCATATACAAGTCACTCACTAGCATTAACAACAAATTCTACAACAAAATCATAAAAAACCCTCTTCATCAGACTCTAAGTCATGGATATTGCTCCTTTATATCCATAAAAGTCTCCAGGATCATAAACAAAATGTGCTAAAAGTCATACAGTCAGGTTCCATACTCCACTCTTGATAAAAATGTTGATACACTCCAAATATAATCTTTCCACTGAACATACCCTCCTACCCCATTTAGATCAACTGTACTCAAGCCAGCTGTAATGCAGTCTATTATGAAGAATCATGTGCCAGCCTTATAACTAGATTGTCCCAATATCAATATCTTTATAAAAGGAACAAAAGCAATCCAGAATACAAATCCATATTTCTAGAGCATCAAAACACCCTCAGCCACATATTTGAGCCTACATCAGCCAGCATTGCATGCATTGAACAAAACAATTCCAAGCACAAAATAAAAGAGGCATGGTATATCACCAATAACTACAACTTCATAAATAAAAAGGAATCATGCTTCCTGTCTAAAAAGTGGGCTATGTAATTCATTTGAATATATTTACATAAATTTACTTCCTGTTTATACCCACAACCATCCTGTCCACTATTCATTGGTAACCAAGATATTAAAAGAGCTTAGCTCAAGTTAAGATACATCTACACTTGAACCTTCTTTTATTTAGTGTACCTAGCAGTTATAATTTAATTACAATTCATTTAGGAAAATTTATCAGTTTATATAATGTGTTATTACAATTGTGTGTTTGTGCATAAAATCCAGATTATAGATATTTGTGTAGCTACATGTAAGAAATGTATATGCATAATATATAAATGAAATACATGTATAATTTATTGAATATATATATTATAACACTTCTGTTACATAGCACACAGTAATATAGTGTGTGTGCACATATATATAAAGTTGAAAGGAAAAGTAGAAATAAACATAGACAAAAAATTTGTAGATATTTTTTTACATTTCACTGGTAACAAAATAATAATCAAAGATTAAATAATTTTGAATTTAAAATAAATTTTACTATAAATTAATCATTTAAAAAGATCTAATAATTGTTATTGAATTCTGATTTTGAAATTAAAAAAACAAGCATACTTTATAAAATGTCTAATGATCATCATAAAAATTTCTATTACCTATTGTTGAAATTTTTTAATTAATGCTTGTATACATTCTACTATATATATATTTTGAAAACTTTGCAGATTAGACTTTGATAAAACTCCAAAGGATTAAAGTGAATTGAAATCAATTTTTTCCAATCAAGAAAGATAAGAAAAGTTTTTGATTAAGAACAGTTTTTAATTATTGTGTTTTTGTCACCCCAGCTGACTAATATAAAAAGGGTTGATAAAAAGATTAGAATAGTTTTGGCTTCTAATTTTTTAAGTTGGCTAATAGTAGTTTTGAATGAGAGTTGGCTAGTAATTTGTTTGAGGAGTAGCTAGCTAGCAAAGTAGTCCAGATAAAGACAGAAAACTAACATAAAGATATGGCTGCAAGGAGTGTAATCCAAAAGTTGCTCTATAATTCACAGTGGTGGAGAAAATGGTAACTTCAAAAGGCTCATAGCTACATATGGGTCCTAAAAGACAGTTTGCTTATCTGAAGTATATTCAAATCATAGACAGCTGAGAGAATGCCACCCATACTTGAATTATACTTTTCCCAATATGACTATAACCCAATCTCATCAAGACCAGCAAGCTTACCAAGAGAATTTCTTAGCTTGCTATCATGAAGCATAACTGGCAGTAGTTCCTTAAAATATTTAAAAAGATAACTCATAGTGCAGGTAATAAATTTGCTTGGATTAAAAATTAAAAAGTAATGGGTTAACCTTTCCATTGACCAATTTATTTATTGGTCCAATGTGATAAAACTCTGAAATTTTAATTGGTCAATTTACAAACTCACTGATAGAAATATATTTATCTCTTATTAATATATTAATTTTAGTTTCATTTGCAAAAAGTATATTAATTTGTAACGTTATGAAAGTAAACGAAAGTTTTTTCAAAAATATATTTTTGTTTGTAATTATAGAAATATTCATAAGTGGAAAAATCAAAGAAAAGATTGTAGCAAATTATAAGCAATGTAAACATCATTTAAATCCCTCCCATATTTTCGTTATTAAAAAAAGTTAAGAATTTTTTAGTAAAATCTTAGTGTTGTTCTAAAAATAATTATATTTTCAGCATATTTTAACCAAAATACATTATAATATGTAAATAAATGCCAGAAAAATATTCTAAAACATTAATCTTTGTTTGAAAATCAAATAAACAGCTTGGAGCAATCTAAACTCTTGACAAGATGTCAAAATTGTTGTTATGGCTGGTTTCTTTTTCAATTTACAATCGTGTAAAGTATACAATTTTTTAATAAAACCTTACTACTTTTGTAAAATAACTATATTTTTAGCAGATTTTATAAAAATAATTTATATGTACGAAAAATAATAAAAAAACACTCTAAAACATATTTTCATTTTCATTGGTGAAAAATATTTATCGTCGGTCTCTTTTTTGACCAGATAATTTTCAGCCAATCAGCAATGAGAATGGATGGCCCAACCAATCAGCATTAGCCTTCTTCTTTTGTTAAAGTTAAAACACCCCTAGTATTGATTTTTTGCTTGCAAAATAATTCAAGAGAGGGCAGTATCTTACAGGCCTTGCTCTAAGCTTTAAGACAGGCATAAATTCATCACCGTAACTCAAAAAATGACCAATTTAGTGTTCTAAAGCCATCAGTGCAAATCTGTGTTGAACCCTAGAGAAGGGTTAATAGATGATTCTATATTCTAAAGAAAGACATTATAATTAATTAGCCTGTGATGATATGTATTTATAGAATGATTTTATTTCTTGTTTATTAAAAAAGAGACATTTTAAAAATGAAGCAAACACAAATAATTTTGCTTGGATTAAAAATCCAAGAGTAAAGAATTAATTAATTGACATCATATTTTTTAAAAAAGGAAAAAACCAAAAAACAAATCTTTTTTAGAATAACCTATCAAGACTGATTTTTTTTTTAAAAAAAAAAAGGAAGACATTTATTATTAAAGGAGTGTTAAAATATTTTTTAATAATTTTATTTTGATAAAATAATATATATAAACACCGGTATGGATATACATATCTATGTGCACAAACATATGTTAATTAGGTGATATAAAAATTAATGTCATTTATTATTTTGATAAATTCAAATATGATAGATGAATTTCATTTATATGCTAAATCAATTATTGTACTGCACATATGTGCATAGATGATATATATATATATGTTTAAGTAAACCTAAATTGAGATATTTATATCAGTTAAGTGATAACTTAAAAGTTTTCTATTTTATGAAAATTCAAGTGTTCACAAATTAGTAGCTGTATGTTGAATGTGTTTTAAGTAAACCTATTAGAACATATATGTAAACCACAATATATTAACTTGAATTTTGTATATTAATCAAATAGAATACAGATAAAATTTAATCATTTTTTTAATTTTATTAAATGTCAATTGAAACATATTAATTGTATGTGCATCTGTGAACATATATATGTGAGTGTTTTAAGTAAACCCATTAAGAGATATTGTAAATCAATATAACTTGAATTTTGTATTAATCATGTAAATCACAATGTGATAGTTATTTTGTATATTAATCAAAATCAGAAGGCTTATATGTGCACAGCCATATTCTAAAGATCTTAATGTCAATTTTTTTATTCTTATAAATAAACTTGTATTCTGTTATTAAAATTATTCCCATGAATTAATTTTAAATGGTTTTTAGAATGTTATATTTGCATCATCTCTTGATCACAGTAACAGTCACAGGGTTTATGTTCTCTGAGCTAGATTTGAGCATAACTGGTCTGATATATTAATGGGGATGTTTTAGCGGCATTTTAGTATGACATTGTCCTGGTTTTGTGTGAATATCTTCAAAGCCTATGCATTACATTTTATTTAGCTTAGTCTATTAGAAATTAAGTTTACAGTTAGGCAGTACATTAATGGTACTATGTGGCCAGAACAATGATGATGATAAGCATGTTTTAATACTCTGGGATTATTGTTTTTATGGTTGTGTATTCAGATGGATGAACCCTTAAATCGGTGCATCCAAATTAATGTTTGAATAATTTCTCCATGCTGGCAAAGACTAAGTAGTTGGCCTGGTCTACTGTAGACCCATTGCAAATCCAGTCACAAAAATGACTGATTTGATTGTTGATCATTCATGATAATGAATGGTTATTTCTTTTAAGTATTAATTTTACTTATTGATAATGTTGGTTGATGTATGGTTAATGATACTTTTAGATACTTTAATATGTTACTTTAATAATATTTTGATATCTCTTACTTTATTAATATCTTTTATATCTTGAATATAATCCTTTATGCTTTTTATTAAATATCATTATTTTAGATATATTTATATTTTTTATTATTTGAAATATTTCTCCTTCACTCCAGAGTTGCCCCCCCCATCTTACTCATCCCATTATAATATATAATCCAACATTTTAACCAGGTCACACTGGTCATCAATTGGGTAATAAATATTCTAAAGTAATTGTATAGTGCTTCTACAATTATTTTATAATATTTGTTAACCAATTGATGATCAGTATGACCTGGCCAAAACATTGGTTTTATATATAAATATAGAAACCATTATACAATTACAAATATCTAGTAATGCCCTCTGTTTAAAAATCTATATCTCAATAATAGCAAACTTCAAAATGATACAATTTTGAAGTTGTACACTAAACGATGTTATATATTAAAATACAAACCAACTTAAACACAGAGCATGAAATTTTAA
The DNA here is from genome assembly GCA_028023455.1 of Epiperipatus broadwayi. Classification (NCBI taxonomy): domain Eukaryota; kingdom Metazoa; phylum Onychophora; class Udeonychophora; order Euonychophora; family Peripatidae; genus Epiperipatus; species Epiperipatus broadwayi. The sequence continues at coordinate 574,126 of JAQFVV010006197.1, read as the reverse complement.
ATAAGCAAATGATCTTAAATTTTGCTAATAAGTTGGTTAGTATTTCAATATTTAACATCATTTAGCGTACAACTTCAAAGTGGTATCATTTTGAAGTTCTCTATTATTGAGATATAGACTTTTAAACAGAGAGCGTTACTGGGTATTTGGTAATTGTATAATGGTTTATGTATTTGTATGATTATTTCAGTTAGTGTTAATGGTAACTTGCTTTTCATTTATAGTTTGGGAGGGCTATTTAAAGATTAAATTCTAATGTTTAGTTTGTCTTTAATAAGTTTGTAATCATGTTAGTTTATTAACAAAAATTTAAAATCGTTTGCTTATTTAAAATTTCATGCTGTGTTTAAGTTGGTTTGTATTTCAATATTTAACATCGTTTAATGTACAACTTCAAAGTGGTATCATTTTGAAGTTCGCTATTTTTGAGATATAGACTTTTAAACAGAGGGCATTACTGGATATTTGTAATTGTGTAATGGTTTATATATTTGTATTATTTCAGTTAGTGCCAATGGTAACTTTCTTTTCATATATATATATATGTCTTCAATAAATTATATATGGATGTACCTGGATTATATTTCATTTATATCTGTAGCCTGTGAAAATTTTCTATTTAATATATTATATAGGACACTCCACTTCTTTTCATCATCGAGGGTGCCACCAGACCACTATTGATCTCAAAAATTTTTATTTATGGTGATCAAAAAGTTAATGATGATGAATATAAATGCCACCAGCTAGACCCAGGGAGAGAAAGAGATCTTAAACATTGTTCATACAATTGAGATACAGGATATAGAAACAAACATCAGGGAAAAAAAACAAATATAATTAATAATAACTTTTAAGTTTTATTAAATTAAAAAAAAATATTAGTCAAACAACAATATACAAGTTTGCCCTAATCTACCCCTTATTTATCTGAGAGTGCATACAAGTATTGTGACATCAAGTACTTCCACAGATAATTTTGCTTTTTTACCTAACTTATAGGGCATTATAATGATCTTTCTGCCATTGATTTATCTACTCTTTGATTTATATTTTCCTTTCTTTAGAGGTTTAGTAAAGATGATCTTGTATAGAAGTCAATGAACAGCATGGTGAGCTTTCCTTAACTCCATAATATGTTCCATAAACATTCATAAGAAATTGCATTACCATACAGGCCTTAAAGTTACCTCTGTACAAGCAAAGAGACCAGATTATAATTTCTTAATCTTTAATATAATAAATGAAATCATAAATCTCCATGGCTTACAAAAAAATGGAACTATATAATCAATAAAAGCACTAGCCAAAAGACCTACAGTTTGCAGGAAATGCAAACACACATTAACTAAATTAATTTTATCTAAAATAGAGAACAAGTGAGATAAAAAGAAAACTACTATTATCTTCCAAAACTTTTAACAACAATTAATATAAAAAAAAAATTGAGCATAAAATATTAATTCACAATTCATTCTCCAACGAAGCAATAAATAAAATCTTAAACTAATTCACTGTACTTTATAAATTCCATAAAGAAATATATATATGTAAAAATAAATGATATATTTATAACTTGATTAATAATACCTAAACTATTAAAAACAAGCCTATCATGGGTTCTTTTTTGTTATCAAGCTGAGACTTAAGCCGTGGTTATAATATAAAAATGTTCAGTTACTTTGGGGCTGCAATTTTTCTGTCTGATTCCAGCAGTGTGTGCATGGTTTTAGTTCTATCAGGTGTACATTACAATGATTTTGTATCTCCATTTATCTGGTCATGCATGGTGGCACAATTTCAAGCTCTGGGTCCATCTTGGAAAGGTGTTAGCATGGCATACTTTTAATAGGGTTCTTTAAGGTTGGTAGGTTCTGAATTTTCAATGTATGGTCATTTTCTTCTCTCTTTTTCCCCCTCAAATGGTTGCTTTAGCAGTTAGCAATCTGCATTTTGCAATATTTTATTATCAGTCTTGACTTTGCAATTAGCAAAAGAAAACAGCAGTCAGCCATTTTCAATTCACACTTTCTAATACATAAATCTTAATTTGCAATCCACAATTAGCAAATATCAAATATAAGACATCAGCAGTCTGCAATTAGCAAATATAAAATATATATCTGCAGTCAAAGATTAGCAAATAATGATTGGTTAAATACATATTTAGACTAATTGTAGCAATGTCAAATTTATACTGAAATAATGAAAAAAAATACCAATACTGTTGTAATTAAATAGAATTCTAAAATTATAAATTATTACTTTTTACATGAAATAAGTTTCATTCATAAATACTAATTTATTTTTTAATATAGAAATCATTCCTGGTTATTATGTAAAGTATTTGTTACACTTAAAGAAAGCGAAAATTCTACTTAATTTCTTGAAATCTTGCTCATATAAAATATTTTGCATATTTAAAAAATCTTGAATATTTAAATTATTTACAAACAACAATTTATATTTTTCCATATTATTTTATCTTAATATTGTTAAATTCTACAAACATGTTGATCCATCTAACATGAACTGGAACTCAAAAAATGTACTTCAAACCCAGTCAAGCTCAAGATTTAGGTCAGGGACCAACCTGGATTAAAACACATTCCCTAAACCCCAGATCAAACACCTAATGAATAACATATAATGATGGAACACAATAATTAATTCTTAAACCTGGCCTGCTAGCAAAGTGGAGAAGACAATGAGACTTGCATATTAATTACATCAAGACTTAACTAAAATAGATATTAGATAAATTAGAAATAATGGTATGCATTTAAATTACTAACAGAAGTTTGAACCTCATTCATGAATTTGATAAAAAGGCATAAAGGCATATGCAAGGTTGTATGTGTGGAAGTGGAGAAAAGATAATTCAAACAACTCAAATAAGTAAAACAATAAAACTAGTTTAATAATACAATAAATGAATTACATACATACATAAGTATGTGTGTGGTTGAATGATTTACCAAACAGTAGATAATTACATGCTCTTTTATTGACTCAATAATATATATACATGAACACACATCTTTAGTGGATACGGTATTAAAATGCCAATCATTTATTATAAAAGATTACGTAACATTGCTATTACCACCTTTATCTATGAATGTGAAATGTGGTGACCAAAGTATAACTTCAGGAAACATTCTTGGATTTATTACATATATAATAAAAATATTTTCATGCCTTTGCAGTTGTGAAAATAAATAAAAATACATTTTAAGTTACATTTGGTTATGAGACAAAATATTTATCAACAATTCTTTTTAATTAACATTTGGAAGGAAGAATACTTTATTTTCCCCAAGGTGTGTACTCTTAAATACAGAAATAACAAATTACAATGGTGGGATTGTATAACAAGACTAATATAATATTATTAATTAATGAAGCTAGTAATATTCAGAATTTATATATATATATATATTGAACAGAGCACAATTTTAATATTATAACATTAAAACTAGGTCATGAAGCAAAAAGTAATAATGAACTAAGAAGTAGTGGTACTGACATGATGAGAAAGAAATAAAAGAAAAGTGGTCATGCTTCTGGATGAATGAAGGCTAATATCCCTTTTTAGGGCAGTGCTTAGAGAAATATGATTGGGCATAGTGTGGGCCAGACATACTGGATTCACCAACATGCAGAGGCCTTTTTATATGGAGAAGATCCTGAGAAGCTCAACTATCCATGGAAAAAATCATGAAGAAAAAGCCATGGTTTCAATCTTGTCACAACCCCCAGATTAGAAGCACATATATATTTAAACAAATCAGCCATATATCAGTAATGCAGTACAGATAAATGTCTATCACAACATGAAATAATATTTACATCTCTAAAATAAATGACCCTCATTTAATGCCATAATTTATACAAATAATACACTATTCCACATTAATATATATATACAAGATTTCATTTAATAAAAGAAACATTAAAATTTATCCCCTTCCTTTTCTGCTATTTAAATTGATTCAATTCCACCTTCATGGATTTTAAAATAACAGATATTTAAGTAGTTGATATTTTAAGAGTATGTAAAATAAATTAAAACTAGCAGTTATATAGAAAAAAAAACAAATAATAGGTCACCCTTACAGAATTGATTAAATGACATTTTTAAATATTTCATAGCATTAATTAGCCTCAATGAATGAGTTACCCCACATAGAATTATTTCAATCCATTCAGAGTTAAACAAATAATTTTTATACCAAAAACACAAAATAAAATGTTAACTTGGGAAAACAATCTGGCAAGCATATTGACTAATAATACATTATGTTCTGATGGGACAGTAATAACCTCAAGTCATGGAAGTTTAATTAAAAGAGAAAAAAAGGATTTTAGAAATTAAGCTCGCCGGCTTGCTTTAGATTGGCATATTAATAATAATAAAGAAAAGAACACAATTAAATAATGCAGATAAATAAATGACCTCACCAAAGTTAAGAAAAGTTAGAGCATATGAGAAAGATTTAGATTGATAGAAAGTATTTGAGAGCAAATTACATTTTTATGTAATAAAAATATACAAAGTTAAATAATTCATAAAAGAAATCTTTATAGTAGAGTTTGAGGTTAGTTAGGCTAGATTTACTTTCAGGTGGCAGCATGAAAATAGTTAGTTACCTTGCACAATTTTAAGAGTCCATTTTAAAAGTCTGGCTTGTGCATGGCAATTAAGGGATCCATGTGAGTTCTTTTGGTGAAGCAAGCTCCCATTGAGCATTCAAGAGTTCTCATTTCAGGCTTTTCATTCATTTCAGGGCCAGCATTATTGCACAGTAGTGGTAGACAAGCTACAAGGGTCAGTAAAGGTGATTGACTTTCTACTCATTCATCATCTTAAATTTCAGAATGGCATGGAGTTTAGTAGCAACACAGTTCTTTCAGCAGTAAATTTTTTTTTGGTGTTCAAAATCAACCTGTTTTATATCCCACTCAGATATTTGTGGAATGCTTTTAATTTCAATCACTAGCATAAAACAATCTTCAATCACAAAAGAATACTATGTTTTCTTTATCCATTGTTCTTGAAGATGCAGTCATTAGATAACATTCCAAAAATGTATTCAAATCTATTTCCAGATTGAAAATGGATTTGACAAAATGTTTATAACAAAAGTACAAACCATTAGTTTTATTCTCCTTTTTATTTTTAGTAAAACTTTAATTTAAAAAAAGACTTTCCCAAAACTGAAACAATATTGTGTTTCCAACCCTTTAATTATTTTTGGACAATTAATGGTTACATCTTCCATCTTGGATTTTACAGAAATATTCAATTTAATAAAAAATATATATATATTTTTTTTATAAACATACAATAAAATATTTATAATGTTAATATTTTGTTAGTATATCTGCTCCTGTAATATGTATATACACACACATCTGAGCCATACCTATGTACTTTAATGGAGAAAAAAATTAATAATAAAAGGTGTTATTGAAAAGTTAAATTTATAATTTTTAGGGGCGCTTTTCAGAAATATATACATACATAAAGGTGTGGGATGGGACATAGGGTTTGAATTTAGGTTAGTAATTGGTGAGTGGGTAGAACCATGAAGCTCAATCTTGGGCTAAGATTGACTGCTTCAATATGCTATTCTGTTCCCACCATCTAGTTGAATTATTACATGTTTTTAGAAAAATTACAAACTTTATTTAATTGTTACATTTTTATTTACCATTGTCAAATTCACTTCACTCACATCTTTGACACTACCCCACCTCAGATAAATACAATAATGATTATTACTAATTATTTTCTAAACTAGAGATTATCTCTAGCACAGATAGGAACTTTAAACCTCAGTTAAAGATTAATATATCTGATTTTTTAATTTTAAACATACACACACATGGAGTTATTCACCTTTTTCTTTCCCATGTGTAATATCTTTATAAATACATTAAAAAACCTCCTTACTTCCACATTCTTTTTAAATTCATATAAATATACAATAAAAGACAAATGACCCCCAAGATGCATTTCATGCTGAACCAGCCCTCATTAATTGGCTAAGGTCACTATCCCCCAGATATATATCTATCATATGAAAAGTATTTATCTATAGTAAATTGTCACATTTTTATTTACCATTGTCAAATTCATGCCACTCACATCTTTGACATCATCCACCTCTTATAAATACAATAATGATTATTACTAATCATTTTCTAAACTAGAGATTATCTCTAGCACAGATATAAACTTTAAACCTTAATTAAAGATGAATATATCTGATTTTTTAATTTTAAATATACACACACATTGAGTTATTCCCCTTCCTCTTTCTCATATGTAATATCTTTATAGATATATTAAACAACCTCCATATTTTCCCATTCTTTTTAAATTCATATAAATAAAGATACAATAAAGGACAAATGATCACCAAGATGCATTTTGTGTTGAATCAGCACTCATCAATTGGCCCAGATCACTATCTCACAGAGTGCTGGTTCAGCACAAAATACATCTTGGGGGTCATTTGTCTTTTGTATCTTTATTTATATGAAGTTAAATAAAATGGGGAAGTATGAAGGTTGTTTAATATATCTATAAAGATATTATACATAGGAAAGAGAAAGGTGAATAACTTCATGCGTGTGGGTTTAAAATTGAAAAATGATATATTAATCTTTAACTGAGGTTTATATCTGTGCTAAAGATAATCTCTAGTTTAGAAAATGATTAATAATAATCATTATTGTGTTTATCTGAAGTGGATGGTATCAAAGAGTGATTGGAGGGAATTTGACAATGGTAAATAAAAATGTAACAATTTACTATAGATAAATATTCTTCATATAATATATATGGGAGATAGTGACCTGGGTCAACTGATGAGTGCTGGTTCAGCACGAAATGCATCTTGGGGGGCATTTGTCCTTTATTGTATCTTTTATTTATATGAATTTTAAAAAAATGGGGAAGTATGCAGGTTGTTTAATGTACCTATAAAGGTATCACACATGGGAAAGGGAAAGGTGAATAACTTCATGTGCGTGCATGTTTAAAATTTAAAAATCAGATATATTAATCTTTAACTGAGATTTAAAGTTTATATCTGTGCTAGAAATAATCTCTAGTTTAGAAAATAATTAGTAATAATCATTATTGTACTTATCTGAGGTGAATGGTGTCAAAGACGTGAGTGGAGTGTAATTTGACAATGGTAAATAAAAATGTAACAAATTTACTATAGGTAAATACTCTTCATATAATAGAAATATATGAGATATAGTGACCTGGGCCAACTGATGAGTACTGGTTCAGCACAAAATGCATCTTGGGGGTCATTTGTCTTTTATTATATCTTTATTTATATGAATTTAAAAAGAATGGAGAAGTATGGAGGTTGTTTAATATATCTATAAAAACTTTATTTATACTTTTCTAAATAAATTCAACTGTCATTTCAGGTTAGATTAAACCATAATGTTTTGAATTCTCTCTGCATCAGCTGTTTCTGACCTAACTATGTAACACCTTAGCATAAAATTTGAACTAGTGATATTTAAATTTGTAAATAATGAATTTAAAGTTTGAAGTGGAACTCTAACAAACTAGGCTGTTCCATGAAAGATAGAAAACAGTTGCATTTTATATACTTAATTATGAGGATTTTCCTCATTTCTTCAGATTTTGTAATAACAAGATTAATGGATCATTTCCAAACAATATGAATTATTTCATTAAGTTGACTTATGCAGATTTTCATGTGAGCAGTTCATTTTTATTTTTTCTTCTCTGACCAATATCTTTTTTCACAATTAAACATATTTTCACTGGTACATGTATAATCTGATAATTTAGACACATCTATATTTTCCTGTTTAATCATTAATTTCTTGTTGTGTGTGTGTACATCAAACCCAGAAGTGTTAAAAAAGGTCAATGAAACATAGAAATAGAAATGGATTGAGCAGGCAATAATAGAAGAATAGAAGTTTTTTCTATGGACTGTGTGCATGCTATAAATATATGTCAGCAAATTAGTCTATGTTTTTGGAGAGTCTTGCTATCAACATATATCAAGAATTACAGTGGATTTCAATCCTGCAGTCATAAACCAGTAAAATCCTCAATGTTGATGAAGAAAGGGGATATAGATGTTAAAGAGGCCACACTGGTCTATATTATTTTTGTATGCCTTACAGCCATAATTGTAAATAAACATTATTATACTAACTGTTATTGTTTATAATATAATGTATTGTTATTATTATAAATATTAATTTGCTATATGTATATAATTGTGTTAATGCTATCAATTCTAATTATATAAATTCATGTTAACATTATTAAATAAGAAATAATTAAATATGCTCATCTGCATCATTTTTATTGTGCTCAATTAATAATCGATACATAGCAGTTCTTCTATTCAATTTTGGCTAAGGAAATAGTTCTTCCAATATATTTCTTTCACATTCACATGGTATTTCATAGATGCAGTTCTGACTTTTTCAAGCATTTCAAATTTAGATTTTGTATAGGTTAGGAATTTTGCAGTATTCTATGGCTTTAAAAAATTGATCTGTAGGTTGATGGAAGATTTTTCCAAATCACTAATTTTTAAAAATTTCTTTAGACTAGTAAATCATAACACACTACAAAAAATCCTAACCTCTACAAAACCTAAATTTTATATTCAGGATTACATCTTAGGAAATATTGTGTGAATGTGGAAGTATATTATTGATCAATAAACAATTAAAAGAACATAAAACAATGATTAAAAAGGAAAATATATATGCATCTAAAGTAACAGACTATGCATCTATCAATGAACTTACATTCAATTAGGAAAATATAAGAATATTAAGCTGAGAGAAAAAATATAAAAGAAAAAATTTAAATAAGCTTTTCATATCACAATAAATCATTTTAGTGTGATAATCCATGTTTAGAAACCACTTATTAATCTTGCTCTTTAAAAAAATAAAGAAATCAGCTAGACTGTCATGAATATATTGATATAAAGTTTCTACTATTTGTTAGTTACCCTTGATAAAATAATTTAATTGCTTCAATCCTTATAATGTGATACTCAATAATGTTTAAAAACTATTTATTAAATTTGCTCTTTTAAAAAATGATGAAATCAGCTAGAATCTTATAAATATCTTAATATAAAGTTTCTACTACCTGTTATTCTTGATAAAATTGATTAATTATTTATATCTAAAAATCACAGGTTCAATTCCCATGCTAAGCATTCACATCAAGCCAGCAATACCTGAAGAAAATAAAAAATCAATAGCACTCAAAACATTGTATTCTGTACTAATCTATGTAATTTTACGAAAGTACAAATAAAGTTTCAGTTTTTCTAAGAACATTTAACAATTCAACTAGATGATGGAAATAAACCAAATATATATCTTCAAATAAAATGTCATCTTCACAAACCTTCGGAATATTATCAGCATTAATTTATTGCAATATAATATATAATATTGATTTGAAGCATGTAATTTGAAACTTATTAATTATGGATAAAAATTCTTTTAGATATATATGTGTGTAGGTTTAGAGTACCATTCCAATTGCCAATATGCAACATTAAACAAAAATGAACTTTCAAATTTTCAGTTTAATTTTTACTGACGTAACATTTGGAATAAAAGCATATGATTGTAGTAAGATTCTTAATGTGTAACTTCATACTAATTATTATACAATATTATTACTTTTTTATACATAACTTTGATTAAATTTAGAAAAAAAAAATCTTTCTTTTAATATATAAAGATGCAAATTAAACTTTCTTTTAACTTACAAAGATATATAAATTAGATTTATTACTGAAAGAATTTTTTTAAATGAGATGTTTTTCAGATAGCATATTTCTTGACATGTTTACTACTTTCATTATGGCATAAAATATAACCATAAGCCAGAATTAGACTCACCATGAAAAAAAGAATATTCTCTACCACTCATTTAATTATCTACTTGTGAAGGCTTTATGAAAATTACATAATTTTCTATCTGTTTAATTGGGAATATATGGATAGGTAATTAAATCAGTTTTGCATTAACACGTATCTTACATCTTACTAATCGATGATCACTTCCTGTGATAAATTTATTAAGAACATTACAATCTTGAAATATGTATTTTCTGTTAGTCAAAATATAATCCAATTCTTTTGTACCTTCATTTGGATGCTTCCATGTCCATTTCCTTTTAGCATTTTTCTAAATGATAAAGATGTATCAGATGATTGGAAGAATGCAGTATTACTATTAATATTTAAAAAAGGTGATAAAGAAGATATTAAAAATTACAGACCTATCAGCCTTTTATCAGTTTTATACAAAAATTCTACCAAGATAATTACTACTTGTCTACAGAGAACATTGGATTTCCATCAACAAAGAGAACAAGCTGGATTTAAAAGTGGTTTTAGTACAGTAGATCTTATCCAGGTATTGAGAGAAGTTATTGAAAGGACAAAATAGGTGTGATTTATTGCCATGTCTAATAATGTTGTCAACCTAAGGAATATTAGTGTCCCACTGAGAATGTATTGGAATCTTAACGGATTGGTTTACTCTGTTCGTCACGAGTCTGGTATACAGTACCAAAAACTGGCTCGATTAAATATTATGATCAAATTTTTATTTTTTGTATGACACCTAAATATACATGTGTGTGTATATATATATGCGCTTTGCGCACAGATAATGAAGCTGTTAATAGTGCTTGAAAATAAGTAATATTATCCAAATGTAGCCACCAAGTGCTTTTGGGATAGTTCATAGTCCCATATTCATGGCTACTGGAATTCAGTTAAGAACTATAATAATGTTAATGCAAATTTATGCAAATTCATGTGAAGATGCTACATAGACCATTTTCGACAGAAAAAGCAGGCCTCTCTTCCATTGCTTACTGCCAGGTCATTTATTATGTAGTAATCTCCCTAACTTTGCATTTGCTATCGTTTCTTTCAGAGCAGATAACACTGGCTGTGTTGGGTAGGAAGGCATGGCCAGTGGCTCTCTTGTGCTCAATGAAAATTTAAATGCCTTCAAGCTTAGTTTTAGTCCTGTTACAGAGGTATCTATGTTGAGTTACTTTGTTTGCAATGTTGGTTTTAGTTTCTCCATACGTTGCCATGCAATTTCTTTGGGGGCAGGTGATCTTGTATACAACTTGAGGGGTGAGTTCAGGTTTGATCCTGTTTTGGTATTATTGATAAGTCTATTGGTGTTAGGAAATGAATGGAAAGTGACTTCAAAGTCACATCATAGTTTGTTAATAAAGCCTTTGGCTGTTGAATGGATGTATGGAATTAGGATTCTCGGTTTGTTCTCTTTCTTGTAATTATGGTTTATTTTATAAAAGAATGTATTAACTTTTCTGTTAATGGATGATTGAATGTGTCCTATTTTTATTGAATCTGTAATATAATTAATGGGATTATTTCTTGTATCTGCCTCATATTTGCATAAATTATGTTTTCTAAACATGAAGAGAGGGCTGCAAATTTGTGGGATCGGGGCGTGTAAGAATTAGGATGTGTCAAACCACGTACTTCCAAAGGTTTAGCTATCAAATGCTAGTCTAGCCTATCTATATTTCTGCTTTTACATATGTCGGGGTATTTAACCTGATTTGCTTGGTTTTCCCAAGTTGTAATGAAAATGAGCTTAGTGTTATTCTAGAGGCTATTGTGGAGATTAGTAATGATGTCATCTGGAGATGCAATGAATATATTGTCAATGTAACGTGTGTATATCATATGTGGAGTTGACTTGAAGAATGCAGGTAGTATTTGCTGTTCGTAATGGTCAAGTACAACACTAGCTAATATACCACTTAGTGGGAGACCCATGGGCCAACCGTTGTGCATGTTAAACCATTTATCCCTGAAAATAGCATCTATGTTTAAATAAGGCCATTTTAAAAATTGATTGATGAATTTGGCATGTGTAAGTGGGCAGTTTCTTGTAATTAATGCATCTTTGACTATTTCAATTGATTGTCTGCAGTCAATGGAGCCATATAGCTCAGTAACATCAAATGATGTGATTTTGAACATTGGTTGTACGACTGCATGTTTAAATTTTTTCTACAAAATCAAATGATGATTTGATGGTGTGATCACCAAAGCCTAATGTGTTGATAAGCCAATGATTAACCAAAACTGCCATGAAGTAGTGTGCCCTTCCAAAATCAATTATCAGTCTTAAAGGTTTATCAGTTTGTGAAGCTTAACATTAGCGAAGATTCTAGGAGAGGAGGTTGATGGATGTATACAGAAATATTCAGCTTTTGTGAAAATGCTGTCATGGTTTATATGTAGTATAGTAGATATGAATTTATCTCTGTTAAGCCTATTATTAAAGTTATTTAAATTTACAAATTTTATTTCTAAATTTGGGTGTTAATTTTATTATTATATTCATTGTCATTTATTAATATAAATCTGCTCCTCTTATCTTCTTTTAAGCAAATGATAGAGTGGGCAGCCAGAAATTGATTGGTGTTAATAATTTTCTTGTTCCATTCATTGGATGCTTGTTCTTTATAGTTTTTGCTATCCATGCAATGACTGCTTCTTTTAATGGGTTGTCCATTAAAGCTGCTTCGACGTTAGCAACAATTTCTATTTTGGATTCTTCCAGCATCCACCTATGAATATTGGACCTAATTCGAGAACCTCTTTAATCATGTGCAATATGTTTGTATTTGTAAGATTCACAAAAGTATTGCAATTAACTGAATTTCAGAAGTCATGAATATGGGACTATGAACTATCCCGAAAGCGCTTGGCGGTAACATTTGGATAATATTACTTATTTTCAAGCACTATTAACAGCTTCATTATCTGTGTGCAAAGCACATACATATATTTATTTATTTCAAATTCTAATGAAGTAAAGCCTTAACTATGTGTGTATATAGTAAAGGATTCATGCATATACCATTCCAATATATGTGTGAGAGAGATAGAAAGTGTTAACATATATAACTGATGTACATACAAAATGTGTAATATTCAAGTAAGTGGTATTTTCATTGGTTCCCAGATTTTAATAAAACTTGGCACACAGAACGCACTCAATAAAAGTGGACAACATACTCTCATACAAAAAATATGACCAAAGAAACAATAGGAATGAGCAAAAAAATATTACAAAATAATTCTAGCCTCTTACATCAAATCATGAAAACTTTGTACAAAACAGTCAGGATAAAACCTACTGATGAGCAAATAAATTAATTTTAATTACTATTAATTTCAGAATAAAAAAAATTACATTCAACGATTCACACATTACATGCACTGATTTTAATATTTTTTAAAATCAATCTTATTCAAATGTAACACTTATTAAGTTAATTAAATACAATCAAAACTTTTTCATATCTTAATAATTCAGATTTTATAGTAGTATTTTTTTAAATTTTTTTCCAAATATATATTTAAATCATCAGTCATTATTCCTTTATATGAATTACAACATTCATAACTTTATATGTTTCTATTACTTTTTTATTAATTAATAATAATTTCATAATTTTCAATTTTTAAGTAGGAATCCATCAAATGATGTCTAGTTTCTTTTCCCAGATCCAACAGAAAAGTCATCTAGATTTGATTTTTCTAGAGATTAGAATCTTATGAGCAAATCCAGGACCATTCATTTTCATTAGCCTTATGTTTCATAAATGGAATTAATAGCCTCTGGTGCTATATAGATATCAAACGCATATCAAAAGCCACATAGCTAATGATTATCAAATTTGTGAATATAGTGGAAATGAATCACTAATTAACTTATCTCCTGGTTGGAATCTCTACAGATTCCTTTATAATGTCTGTTAATAGTTAAGATGTCATAACATTAAGTATTCCAATGGAAAACCTCTAAATATATTATAAATATGATAAATAAATATATTTATTTTATGACATATTACCTATTGATAGATACTGGATAAATTATGAGATATGTTATTTCATAGCTTTTACAGTTCTTGAAACCAGTAGTATAAAAAATTGTTGGCAGTTGTTTTATTCATTTCTACCTTCTTCTATGATTTCTTCATCACTATATCTAGTAAGGAAAAGCTTAATATGCCAAATATTTACAAACATTAACAGTAAACATTTTTTTTTTATGAACAATCTTTGCAGTGTTTTTATATCTATAAAAATAGAATGTTATTCTTCAGCAAAATATTTATTAAATGTAAGTTATGACTTAATCTTTTGAAATTCAGCAACTTAATAATGTGATTTAATGTAGCTATTCCTTGTCTGAAGTCACTCTTAAATGATATTGTTATTAATTTACATATTTGTATTTAGAAAAATCTTATTTATATTTTTAATTCTATTTTTAAAAAAAAATCCTTTGTTTTCTCCATTTCATAGCTTTTCCATTTCTTGAAACTAGTACTATAAAAGGTTTTGTCCATTATTTTATTCTCTCTCCTATTAATTCTTCATTGTCTTTCCTTTCATTATATTTATCGTATAATTTTGTTTTGTTTTTTAACTCTGCTTTTACTAAAACTTTATATTCTAGTAATAAATGTTCAACATTTTCTGTATCACACCACTTTTTGTTTATAGGTCTCTGGATTCTTTTTAAACAATAAATCACTTCCACTACTAATATCATAAATATGTTCAATGTTAATCTTGTTTTTATATATTAATGGATTTTTACTTCATATTTTTATTTCCATAACATTTTCTTTTTTACTTAATAATTTTTCTATTTTTTATCCCAATCTCTAATATATTCCAATATTATGTCCCAATATTTTTATACATTAAAAATATAATTCCATCTAATTCTCTTATATATTATATTGTCTTAATTAATTTATTCTACATCTCTTTCAATTAATTCACTTGAAAAGTTCTGTTTTCATTCATAAAATATAATTTTGCAGCCATTTTTAATTTGTTGTTGGTATTTATCAAATAAAATGATGATTATACCATTTCTCTTAATAACTTCATGTAACATCCTCATTTTTTTTTCAAGTACATATCTTTCCTCTCTTTTTTTTTTTTTGTATCTTATTAAAACTCTACAATAATTTATTAATATGGCACAATGGATCATTTCTATAATTGAAATAAAGTTTAATCAATTCCTTTCTATAAATTTTCATTTGTATCTATTATAAACAAATAATCAATTTCTTAAGATGTTCTTTTTTTGCTTTTATTAGCAAATTCTTTTTCCATTCTGATTTGCATTTCATATTACTACCAATTTTAACCCTTAAATAAATATATTGCTTTATTTCTTCTATGTGGTATTTTCCCATTTTTCTAATTTATTAATTATCAATATCTTTGTTTTATTAAACTTAATACTCATTTTTTCATTTATTTCTACACACACCTTAAGCAATAAATTCATCACTTCTTTGTCATTAGCAAAGAAAACCATTTCATTTACAGGAAAAAAAACTGGTAACTTGTATTTTCAATATATCTATGTATTTCATATTCTATATTTAATCTTAAATTTGTTTTCTAATTCTATTAAAAAATACACATAAACAATGTAGATGATCTCACTTTTATACCTGACTCATCATCTCTGTTATATATAATTTTTCTTATATAATTCTACCAATAATTGTAATATATCTTTTTCAATTTTATTACTCCTAACAAAAGTATTTTCTGATCAGTCTGTCATATATTTATTCAATATTTAAAGAAAGCTAATTATGTTTCCCTATTTAATAATTTGTTAGTATAAAATATAATCAGATTCTTTTATCATTTCTAAATCCTGTATGATTTCATTTGATATTTTGTTTCCTACCCATAGCTTAAGTTTATTTGCAATAATATATAAGAAAAGTCTGTATTGATGTCATTACTATCAGTTTATAATTACTCAATTCTCTTTATCTTTCCTTTTAAAAACTAATCTTACACTTGTAATATTTAACCTTTCTAGAATATCATTGGCAACCCTCTTTAAGCATTTCAATAATAAAGACATTCATTATAATTCTTATTCATTTTATTTGCTGCTTCATTTAAATCTCTAGATTTTCTCACTCTACTTTTAAAGCTTGAATTATTTAATTTGTAATTTTTTTTAATTATTTAATTACTATTGATTAATATCAAATTTAAACTTTTCCTTAATTCTCATAACTTTTTTTTCTACTTCTCCTAAATTAACAATTTAATCTTTTTATTAGAAGAGCTTTTATATTTAATGTACAGCACTTTCAAAATTTCCTATTATTCTTTTTTCCCATGATACATGTATCTTCTTAAAACATCACATGATCACTATCTTCCATGCTTGCTCATAACTGTTATTAAAATCCTAAGATCTAGGTGCAGTGCTCTCAGATCAAAGGCTCCTCACTGACGAATGCCATAAGCCAGAAACTAGTTTGGGGATATTGGATGAGTAGGCACTAGATAGGGATTTTATGCACAAGCCTTCTGTCATCCATTGATTACTCTGTCTTGCTTAGAGTGCCACTACGGTATGGAGAGAGTTTTGCCTATTTTACCTGTATCTTTTTGTAGTTTTTCATTTATTCTATTAGTGTTTTTATTGATTATTCTTCTTTATTCAATTTTATATTTATTATGTTGCTATTTTTTCCAAGATAAAGTATATTTTCTATTTATATCTACATCTATTTTTATTCTTTACATGCTTTTACATTCTCATCTGCCTTTTTTCTTTACTTCACATTAACTAAAGTAAATTTTCCTAAATTCCTTTCAGTTTTTCTTTCTTCTAACAAACATTTATCAATATGAAGTACTAATTAACACTTCCCTTTCCAAGATAAGTTTCTTTTTAAATTTAAGTTTATTATTTATGTTCCACTCCTGATTTATAATTTATCTTGTACCTATTTATTCCCAACTTCTATTAATAAAAAATTATGATTATAAGGTCATATTTTTTCTTCTTCACCAAAAACTCTGTATTTTTTCAATTTCTTTTTTTTTTTCTATTTATATATAATCACTGATATTTTCTAATCATTTTGACTATGTAAAATCATCCTCAAGTTGTTTAATAATTTAGCTATTTTTACTGAATAACCATATTTTTATGTTCATCAAAAGTGATTTTCTCAATATGTTCATTAGAATTTTCTAATATTAATATTTTCATATACTTTTATGTGCTTTTAGTCTGTGTCTGGTGAAATCTTCTAACTCAATTTTTATTCACCAATTTCAGTTCTAGTTAAAACTTTGCATACATATGTCTTCCCAATGACAGTACTTTTTTTCCCTTGAGTTTGCAAACAATTTTTGCTAAAAACTTAATTTCCAATTTTATATAAGATACAATACTATTTACAATTTTATCACCTAATAGTATTAAATTGTATCTAAACTTTCTTCATTCATAATTACTAGAAATAAATAAAATTAAGAAATAAAAGATAAAAAAATATAGATAAAATTTAAGGAAAAACTTATATTCACACAAATGCAATAGACAATAAATTTACTGCTGCTTTCACAATATTCTTGGTATTTTGCAATCAAGGGTAAAAGCTGTCAAGTGTTGGTAGTCGAGTGGTCAGCACAACTGCCTTATAAGCAGTTGTTCCGGGTTAACGGATTCGCTTCCTGGCCAAAAAAAAAAGTAAAAGCACGGGGCAAAGAATCATTAAAATAAATTTGCAAATAATGCTCACTTTCTTAGCAATCTATTCATCAGAAAGAAAACACTTTGTAAGTTTATTTAAATGATTACACATATTTTTTTTGCATATCAAGAATGTTGTGAAATTTTAAAAAAAAATATTTTTATATTTATATGCATTTACGTGAATAAAAGCATTCCCTTATTTATTTATTTTTAATATATATTTTATTTTTATATTTTTTTATTCTTTAAAATATTAATATTCTCTGGCATATACCTATATTCACTTTCATTTCAAATATTTTTTCTTCCTTCCCTGGTCATGTAATCCATTCCACAAGTACTGATACATCCAGAAAATCATCAATTGGCAATTTACTGTTATATCTAAATGCATAGTCTTAAAGTTATAGCCTTAATATATATTACTTAGATAATGAGTATGCACTTAACAAATTATTAATTACAACTTTAAATTGTCTTAAAAGATTTCTAATTATAAGAACTTCATACTGACTCGCTGTAAATCGAAAAATTTCGCATACGTTAGCTTGTATAGAAATTGTGGGCTTAATCAGTGAAGTAGTTAATAGCTTCATGCTCTCAAATCCAAAATGTTTTAGATTCACCTATATAATTAAAAAATAGGTTAAAGATAAGAGTGGCCGCTATTGTCTTTTAAAGTTGTTAATCTTATGTTAAGATTTATAGAGGTCCCTACTGTCATATCTAGGTACATAGTCTTAAGGTTATAGCCTTAATATATATTATTTAGATAATGAGTGTGCTTAACAGATTGTTAATTGCAACTTTATCTTTTAAAGTAAAATCTATTCATTTTCCTTTTTTCATATCACTTATACCTTTTCATACATAATCTTCTAAAATTAATTCTTCTTTATTCTTTGAATATTTTACTACAAGGATTATTAAATATAATGTATTTTCTTTTACATTTACATGTTCCTTTCATTTTCCGATTTTTCTTCTTGGTTGCATCAATTTTTAGTCACATTTTTGTTTGGCTTTTTTTCTTCTAGATAATTTATATTCTGCCTATTTTTAAACATATGTCTTTTATTTCTCTTTTCTCTACAATCACTTTTTACTTTTCCTACTTTTAAATGTATCACATTATATTTTTAATAACAATTTCAACACTAAAATCATTCTACTTTCTAGTTTCTTCACCTCCCCCACCCACCCCCAACCCGCACCAAAGAACAATATATTAACTAACTCTTATTCAGCTGCTCAACTTTTTCATATATACTGAGTTTAATGTTTATATCTGATTCTAAGAATGATATAATAATCTCTAGCCTAATAAATGACTAGTAGTAATCATTAAAGTATTTATCTAAAGGGATACGAGTGTGCTAAGTATTATATTTAGACATCAAATTGATATTGATAATATTGAACAAATGATAAAGACATGAACACAATATTATGACCTGAGCCAAGTGAAAAGTGTTATTTGAGAATAAAATATATTTTAGAGGTCATTTATCTTTTTCAGATGTGTTTATTCCTACAATTCAAGAATGAGATGGAGGAATGAGAATTTTAAGTTATCTAAAAAACAATACATATGGAAAAAGAGAGATAGATGAAGTTGAATTAATGATATGTTTTAAATTTAAAAAACAACAACAGATATATTAATACTTGACTAAGTTTAAAATTTATATCTGGGTGAGGAATGACATAATCTCTACTCTAATAAATGATTAATATAATTATCATTAATGTATTTATCTAAAGTTATTGGTGTCTACCATATCAAGTGCAAAAAGTTTGACACTTGTAGATCAAATTATAGTAATACTTAAATTGCTATATATATTTAAATTGCTTTACAATTCTTAACACAATAAAAATATTTATATTTTTTATTGCTATTACCATCAAAATATATATATTCCAATCTCTAAATAACATCAAATGATCAAGATAGGACATTTCAATTGAATCATTGACTTAACATTTAAACATTTATTCATATTACTATCTCAAAAATCTATCTGTAAAGTTTTTCGATTCTATGTCCATTTTCTGGATTCTTTCAGTGATGTCCCGATCATATGTTTAATTTTTTCTAATAGGCTTACTACCATGTGAATAGTTCCATCATTTTAGCAGCTATCTGGTCTATGTTAGATTATATTAGTAGCAGTTTGATTTCCAAAAAATGAATTAAAATATTTTAACTATATATTTCTTCTTCCTCCCTCTCTTTATATAATTTTATGTATAATGAGTAACAAAATAATGAAATAGAAAATTATATAAAAAAAATTAAAAATCCCCAGGAAAAAAAAACTGATTTTTAATTTCATATATACAACACTACTTTTTGATTTAAATTAATATTTGGATAATTATTTAAATATTCAACTAATTATTTCACCAAAATATTTTATAAGAAAAATTATTAAATATATATGCACATAAAAAATTTTTTTCCTTAAAAATATCCATAACAATAATGTTATTAACAAAAGAAAGGCTTGCTTTACTCTCTCCAAAGCATGGAATATTTAGTGATTTGCATATTTGAATATTTTATGTGAACATTTACACGCGATTAAAAAGCATTATTTATCACGTATTATCAATTAAATAGCTATGATTATGGGGTTTAAATATTTCCCTGAAAGCGCTTAGCTGTAAAGGATTTTTAATTTAAAAGAAGCTTCACTGGTTGATATGTAATTAACATATTTATTATTTAAAAATCAAAATACATTAATTACTTCGCTGATGAATATATAAAATTAGTTTATGTTTTAAAAAAAAACTTAAAAGTGTAACCACAGTCAGTCGTATATATAATTCCTACTTTATCAAATTACATATATAAATCCATTTTTTAAATGATAAGTACTAGCGGTTTTAATAGATCTAACATACTGATAAATTGGTCATTACATATACGTTTAAATTAATGATGTAAAATGAGCCAGAATTGTATTATTGGATTCTAATGTATATATCTCAACCTCCACAGATAATGCACTCCCGTTGCTATAAAATTGTTTTCGAATAAATTATAAATTTTACATATGTAGATTCCGAATGACATATTTTTAATTTAAATAAAAATAACAAACGTAACCCCAAATTGTTTTACATAGTATGTATATTAAATGCATACAGTTTATTTTACTGTACTTTCACAGGCCTTTACTTTAATTTGATTAATTAACAAAAAGGTCGTACATACTCTGGCTTCTAGCAGAAAGCATACTTTTATATATACATACCACCATGAAATTCATATGTAACAGAAAAGTGACATATTTTACATTCATAACTTTTTAAAACTATGTTTATAAATGGCACATAAATATCCAATGATGTTTACTGCTAAATAAATTCAGTAGAAATTACTACTGCAACAATTTTGTTAATATATTCACTAGAGGGCAGGGTGGGCAGAATAAATAATATACTATGCATCCGAGATATTAATCCTAAGGATAATATATATTTTATCATAACAAAGCTAATAAATTGTAGGGAAAAATTGTTTTTGATGTATTTAGATACAGAAATAATAAAGTACCTTCCATACTTTTTTTTTAATGTTTTGAGTTTTTTTCAACGTGAAATTTTATTTTTTAATTTTTGAAAAATTGATTACCTTGAAAAAAACCGGTAGTTTATTTTGGAATCAGTTGTATTTTTTCCTTATTTATTTTTATGTGTGTGTGCGCGCTTTTATTTTGCTTCGTTTTTATAGAATATTAGCCATATGATTTTTTTTAAAGATTCGTGTGAAAGGTAAGAAAAAATTGTAAAAGATGTATCTTTTCAGTTTCATTAATTTAATTATTTTTCAAATTGCTTTGATATATGTATACACTAATTTGGTTGTTTAATTGCTTAATGAAATTTGCACTCAATCTTATTAGTACTTTTTTTTTTTTTTTTATGATTTATGTTCATTTTTTTTTTTTTTTTTTACTTACCATTCTATGTGCGCAGATTTGTGACAATTTGCACACTTCTTTATAATAATAAAAGAATCATATTTAAACTTATTCTTTATTATTAAATATTCACTTTATTGTGATTAGTGATTAGAAATATTATTAATACCGTCGTTATAAATTGATTAAAAAGAAAGTATGGCTATAAAGTGACATGATGTATGTTTGTAATACAAAAGTATATGTATCTAAAAAATTGTAATGAATCATTTAGAGTATTTTTATTTTTATATTTTGAATTAGAGATAAACGTAGGAAGAAATTGTCAAAGTGTATTAAAGTGAAAAATTGTTACATTTTTTTAAAGATGGGGGGGGGGTCAACAAAAGATTGGTAAAGATATAAATATGGATTTGAGTCCCCAAAATGATGGGTTTTATTAATTTTCTTTAACCATAATTATTTCAATGGAAAAATAATTAATTAACTTTCAATATATGTTATTATGTTAGATTGAAGCCAGCAATATTGTTATTGTAGTTAAAGAATAGAAATGTGGTTGCACTAACTCACAATCCACAATTAATGTAGGGAATGATTGGTGGCATAAAAAGCTAATAATGACCTGGCCGACATTAATTTAACTGACTGACAAAAGGAAAAAAGAAGACACCAAAGATTTTATTAGACATAATACTTAATCTGTGATAAACAGTGTCTTATCAAGCAGTAGATACTTTTGGCCAGGCACTATTTATTTGCAGTTTACTTTTTGTCATTCATTTTTTCTTTTTTGTAAATTCAAATCCTTAATAGTTAAGAAAATAATGATAGGATCAAATTTACTACACTGTCAATATTTAGTTGTGATCTGTGCTTGAGGCAGTACAAGTACTAATGATTCAGTTTGGAATTGAATGTGCAATAGTTTAGCTGGCAAAGATTTATGTTTAGGGAACCTTGTTTAGGGATCCTCTTACCTACCACAGAAGTGTAAAGAACATAGAAAATGTGGTGTAAACATGGCTTTTGTCATACAATCTGGCTAAGTTGCCAAACCTAGTGGATTAATCATTGAAGCAATAGAAATAATACTTTTATCACTAATAATGGTAAAGCAAGAGGCAGTGGTAATACTAAAGGTAAGTATTATAAATCTAATTATTTTTACTAAATGTAAATACATGGAATGAACTTTATTTGACTGAAACTCTTCAAGACCAAAAAGCTATCAAGATTTGCGATCAATACAACGGTTCTTAATAAAACTATTTTCCAGAAAAAGGAAATTTAAAAGAGGATAGAGGTGACTACAAATTTTTTTAGAGAGCAGATCAAATCAATGAAAGGCAAATGCATAGTATTGTTTTTGCTAAGGTTATGCTTAAAAGTCTAATTATTATTTTAATTCCTTTCTGGATAGCATTATTACAGCATGCATGTGGTGATACAAGTAGAAAACTTTAACCAAAAGTTGTTATTGAATTTTTGCACAATACATGGATTGTTTATGATAAACATTTTTTTAAGGCAAAAAAATCACTATAAAAGAACATTGATGCATCCACATTCAAAGCAATGGCATCAGAATACAAAAGAAATTCATATTACATGATCACTTGCAAATGCAGATTCTTGGACTAATTATACATTAGTTTACTCCAAGATAAAATCAATAGAAAAATAGATCTTATTCTAATCATATTCACAAGAAAATTGATGTTATTTTTTAGAAATATTTACATACTAAATTTAAATGTATATTAAATGCTAAAATTGCTGATTTTGACCTTGAGGACTATTACATTACTAAGATATGGAATTTTCTTAAAGAACATATTATGAATACAAGTAAATCTATTTTTGGATTCACTAAAAATCTTATTAGTGATTTGATTAAAAAGAACCAAGACATTTTCTGCTTGGCAAAATAATAAATGTGGAACTTTATAATAAATATAAAAATTTAGAGGTAGATTTTCAATAACTGAAAAAAGACTTAAAAATAATTGGTGAATTAAAACTTTAAAAAAGATACATATTCACCGATTGTAGTTATTCTTAATCTTTTTCTGATACACTCAAAGCCACATATGAACCTGAAAAACAATATCATAATTCTATTAATTCCAGCAATGGAGTTTTTTTATATAATGACAATGATATTTTGAACAAGTGGAAAGAATATTTTGACAATCTTTTGAATAAAGATACAAGATTTGAGGTGACAACTTTTAATGATATGCTTATTTGAACTACTCATTTAGATTCGATAAATATATCCAGCTTAGTAAAGCTGCAGTCCTAATGAAATATCCAGAGAAGTTTTAAAATATGATGGTGATGTATTAATTCAAAAATATTGGAATTTTTTTATGTTTTGACTCATTAAGTTATGCTACCTAACGTTAGAAATGCTTCTATTGTTTCAATTTTTAAAAATAAAGGGATAGTTTTGCAGTAAATATTTTGGAATATAATTAATATCTAGTATAGCAAAGGTATTTTCAGGGATTTTGTGAATAATTTTCTTCCAATCATAGTTGAATGGTAAAAAGACTCATTGTGATTTTAGATAATCAAGAAGCCTTATAGACATAGATTTTGCTGCAAGACAAATGTAAGTAAAGTGTCAGAAATAATAAGTTGAGGCATTCGATCCAATTAACCAAACAGTTCTATGGTATTGATGGTTGCCTCTAAAGTTTATTTATATTATACAGCTTCACATGATGAAATGAGAGGAAGTGTCATTACTACTGGTGGAAAATTTGAGATGATAATTGGGGTTAAATAAGAGTTGTTCCAAACTTGTTATCAATTTTTATGGTAGTGGTCTTTAGGATTGTTTATAGGCAGCTTAATGAAACAGTGATCAAGATGTTATTCAGATTTGATAGTGGAATTTTAAAATTTATTTAAAAGTGAAAACAAAAACTCCAACTTTTTGATTCTGCATATATATAGTATTCATTATGATTGTGCTATTTTTAGCAGTTCAAAAGATGATCTACAGAATATGCTTAATGTTTTGAATGCATAAGAACTGTTAAGGGTCACAAAATGATTATATCTAGTTTTTGATTGCCATATGTTAAATTTATATTTTGCATTTTTATAATGAAATAAAAAATACTATCATAAAAATTTCTCATTAGAATATCACTGAGCAGTTTATTTTGGATAATATAGAAATGATAACCAAATGTAGTAAAGGAAAATTATTTTCATTATTCCAAAAAAAAAAAAAAGATATCAACTCCAAGCATTTCTATTGCTCTAACATTCTAATATTATTAATTACTTATTTCCTTAATATCATAAATCTTTTTTCTATTTCTTTTTTCATAAAACATTTTTTGGATCTAATATATGCTTCATCCAGTTTTTCTCCTTTTCATAATTTTCTTAATAAATAATTGCTTTTCATTTATTTTCTTCAACATTGCAAATCTCATCCTTATAACTTTATTTTTTCCATTCTTCTCCATATCTGTAATTCAACTACCATTTTAAATACTTCTTTTTCAACTCACCAAGTCTCCTACACTAAAATAAGTAAATAATCAAATGACATTTGAGCATCAGAAGTTAGTCTTTAACTATGATATATTGATCTTTAGTTATCGAGTCTGCCCTTCTACTATTGCATTAAATCACGAACCATGATATTAAACAAAATATTTAAAAGACTTTATTTCCAATTTTAACAGACAATAAAATGATCTATTTTTATTAAAGAATTTTTAGTCTTTCAATTTAAAAGATTTTTGCTAGTCAAAAAGATATTTAATAATAATATGCAATAATGTTGATAAAACAATTTGTGATAATTTTGAAACCAGGTCTTATTTTCAGCTTTTTATTCTAGCACCTCCAGATAATTAGAGTATCAATTTTTGACATATGACGCAATGTATTATTGAATCTTAAAAAATTATTAACATAGCCAAGTTGGAAGCTATTCCTTTTTTTTAAACTTTTCTTGATAATTCAATTCACGAAGGAAAAAAGCACTTACATAAATGGAAAAATTTATTCAATACATTTGTTTAGAGGATGAAAAATTTGCTAGCCTTTTAAGGATAAAGTGATTCTGCTACATTCTCCATTTTTCAATTTTGTCAAATACCTCATCTGAGTCATTCTAGGAGAGAAATCTCATAACATTTTATTTATGATATTTGTCCAGGTATGGTAGGTAGCACAGTGCTCTTTAGCTGATTATTAGAAATGAGAAAGACTTAAAAAAAAGTTTAATCTTCTACATTTGCCACAATTATGTTAAGTACACAAATGGTAGTAGGTTAACTGTAGTTTGGATGGGGACAAAGCCCTTCATGAATTGATTGAAGACAAGAGTTTATTTCTTTGATTCAATGGAAGACTAGAAGATAATGAAGAATAATCACAAACGCTGAAAGCAATAATGGGATCACTAATTACTTAAATATTGTGACAAAATTATTATGATTATAGCATTTCCATCTTCCATTTTTAAAAAAAAGTAGAGTTTGAGTTATTTAATTGATCACATGATCACTATCTTATACTAGCACATAATTGTTTATAAACAAAGCAAAACTCTCCATACAGTATTGCCACTCTGTGCCAACCAGAGTAATTAATGAATGCCAAAAGGCTTGTGCATAAAATCCCTATCTAATGCCTACTCATCCAATATCCCCAGACTAGTTTCTGGCTTGTGGCCATCGTCAGTGACGAGCTTTGGATCTGAGAGCACTGCACCTAGATCTTAGGATCTAATGCAACCCTCCAGCACCCACCTATTATCTCTACTTAACTACAAAACTATGAGAATGAAATTTAAAACACAAAAATATTTTCAATCTAAGCTCAATAGCTTATATAGTCATATGGGTCTGAACTCAGTTCAGCACCCATACATTTTGGTGTCTTTGGCTCTTTAACAACCATAGCCACCTCTATCCTATTAGGCAGGATTGGTGTTAAACCATTAAGCATCACATGATCACTATCTTATACTAGCACATAATTGTTTATAAACAAAGCAAAACTCTCCATACATTATTGCCATCCTGTGCCAACCAGAGTAATCAATGAATGCCAAAAGGCTTATGCATTAGATCCTACGATCTAGGTGCAGTGCTCTCAGATCCAACGCTCCTCACTGACGATGGCCACAAGCCAGAAGCTAGTCTGGGGATATTGGATGAATAAGCATTAGATAGGGATTTTATGCACAAGCCTTCTGGCATTCACTGATTACTCTGGTTGGCACAGGGTGGCAATACTGTATGGAGAGTTTTGCTTTGTTTATTTAATTGATGATAGTTCATGAAAAAACTCAAAACTTGTTCTAGTTATTGTCATTATTAAAAGGACTAAAGAAGTCTATAGGAAAAATTAATATTTTCTGAGACAAATATCGTAAAGTCAGATCAAGATCATCATCATCACTTTCAATCATTTTCAGTCTAATGCAGGCTGAAGATTCTCCATGTTTAGTCCAGTTTCTCTGATCAATAGATATTCTTTTGCACATTTAGTCCAAAAAACTTTTTAACTATTCATTTTACATTTGTTTTATTTATAAACTTTTATGATTCAGTTTAGAATTTCAGTTGCCCATCTGTTATCATCTCTTTTTGCAACATGTTTAACCCAGTATTATTTTATCTAAATAATACTTTCCAATGATGTCAGTGATATGATTTTGTTCTTTCAATCATGTATATTTTTTTTCTTTTTATTTCACTGCATAGTTTGCAGTCTCTATTACTTTTCCATGAAATCTTAGATCTATAAGCTAACACTAGTAAAATGCTTTTATTAAAAATGTTTATTTTCAAACATAAATACTTTTTTTTAAACATTTTTTATCAAAAAACACTCATTCAAAATTAATTCTATGATTAATTTTATTCATTAATAATTTGAGTATGGAATTTGTTTTTCTAATTCATTCCCATCATTATGTGCTCTCCCCTTCCCATTAAACATTACTTTAGTCTTTTTAGTAGTTAATCTTTAATTCTAATTTCTTGCTTTTATCTATTAAGTCTTATTAATATTTCTTGCAGTGCTGAAGTATTATTATTTGTGAAAATAGTTTCAAAAGAAAACTTTATTTTTTTATTTATTTTTATTTCTTTTGCTTACAGTTTCAATCCACTAAATAATTCCTGAAAACTATTGTAAAAAGTTGTGAAAGAATTTTCTGTTTATGCTCTTGCCAATGTTAATTTTAATGTGTCCACTGCTGCTGCATATTGATAATAATCTTCAGAATATGTAAATTGCTTGGTGTTTATCATGATGATGGAATGTTTTAATTACTACATAAATGTGTGTTGAATCAAAGGGATTACTTTAATATACAAATTCAAAATAGAAAATTTCAATTCATGCTCGTTAATCTTTTATTTAACTTCCTTAAATATTTGAATGGGATCTGC
The DNA here is from genome assembly GCA_028023455.1 of Epiperipatus broadwayi. Taxonomy (NCBI): domain Eukaryota; kingdom Metazoa; phylum Onychophora; class Udeonychophora; order Euonychophora; family Peripatidae; genus Epiperipatus; species Epiperipatus broadwayi. The sequence goes on along the minus strand of JAQFVV010006197.1, from coordinate 546,074 downwards.
TGTGCTATAATATTTTTAAATCTTGTTTATTCTTTCTGGTGATTTGAATCCAACATTTTTTTAGATATCTTAATAAATAAAAGGCTTATAAGCCTGTAATTTTTAATATCTTTTTCTTATTTCTTAAATATTATTACTGCATCCCTCAAGTTTTCATTTAGTTATTTATTGATAGTTATGCCATCAATTTTTTTTATTTTCTTCATATGGTTTTTTAAAATATTTACGATTTCATTATTTCTAATACTTTTTCTATTCTTTATAGATTTTATTGAATGTTTCATTTATTCATTTAAAATTCATTTAGTATTTTAAATGAAGTTTTCCTATTCTTCATCATTGTGTAATTCTTTTTCTCTCTTTTTTTTTTTTTTTTGTTAATGCCATCTTTTTTTCTTATTGCTAAGATAACTTTTCTTCCAATTTAAAATTGATTTTTTTTATTTTTGGAATTTATTTTTTTTATATCCCAGTTATATTTTTTTCTGTCATAAAATTTTTTTTGTACCATTTTACAGGTTTCCGATTACTCAGGTTTTTTAATGAGTCATATTTTGTCTATATTTATATTCATAACTTTATGTTTTATTCCTTTTTTGTTTTTGCTATCATTGCTTTATCTTACTATAAAATGTAATGGAGAATTGCATTTTTTTTCCTGCTATTTATGTAGTTATTCTTATTATCCTTTTGTTGATCCCATTTAAATCTCAACCAGCATCAAAATCTATTAATATATTCAAACAATTTTTAAATTCTACCTTAAAATTTCTGAATATTAAAATTATCAACTATTGATGCTGTTTTTTTTTTAATTGTTTTCATCTCTAGCTTTCTTTTAACGTGTTTTACATCTTCCTAATCAATGATTACTTCCTGTTAATTCAAAATAGTGAGAGAGTTGTGGATTCAAGAGCTAAACATTTCTTGATTATCTACCAGTTGAAGAAAATAATAAAAAAAATAATTTGAGCGTAGTCATTTGACTCTTAACCCATCACTGTTTATAATTTCATGCATTAACATTATAGTTTTGAAAATGTTAATCAAAGTATAGTCCAAATTTGCTGTATTTTAAGTCAAGATGTGTCCATGTTCATATCCATCTTTGGATTTTTTTCAAAAAGTAGAATTTGAAATGTAATTGTGTGTTTTTTTTCTAATATTCTGCAGGCATGAATCTTCTAATTTCTTTCAGTATATCCAAATTTTTCTTTATCATTCCATCTTTCAAAATTCTTCAATTCTAATATTAAAATCTTTTATAACAATTTTAAAGTGTTTGCCTATTTGAAATAATTCTATGTATGTGTATATAAAATTACTCTAATTTTCATTATAATGAGATCTTATGACATAAATCTGATTATCTGCATTTGATGTCATCTATTGTTATATTCCTTATCTTGGCTTCTTTCTGATGTACTATTATTCTTTACAACATTGATCTTTTTTTTTTTTATTTAAAATTAATTCCATGTACTTCCTGTATTTTTTATAAACAAAGGAAATGTTGACTTCAAATCATATGTCTTTTCACTTCCTCTTCCAACTTTACAAAGTCTGGTAGTGTTTTATTTTATATAGTCAAATCATCTTCCAATTCATGCAGTCTTTTTTTATTTGGAAAAATGATTTATTATTATAAGTAGTCAAATAAAAGATCATAGAATAGCAGCATAGGTCTCTATTTTGTCACTTTTAGCACCCCTGATTTTAATCACTAATTATTGTCTTTAGCTAATAATTTTACAACTTTTGAGATATGAGAATTATGATTTATTTTTGGCTGTCATAATTGCAAATATATAAAAAGAAATGACTATCCACATACATTCATCCTGCTTTCAAGAAAACTCATTTAATATTTCAAGTTTTATTAAACATCTGTTAAAGAAGGCCAAGATAATTTTTTGGTCTTAAACTAAGCTAATAAACTCACTACAGTGACTGATGGATATTAGTAAGCACCCAATATATGGACATTTATCATAGAATCACTCTTGCAATGACAGTAGTATCTCAGTGGTAATGGAGTGATCACTAGGAGTTTACTCAAAGAGTTCATAGGACCAAAAAGTTTTTATTAGTAAATTATAAACTCTGTTTTTAAGCCAAGATATTGTGGTTAATAAGAAAAAGAAGTTTGAAATCAGATATTATAGAAAAATAATAATAATGCAGATTGATAAAGAATTGCATTATTTATCATTATTAAAATCAATTTTATGCTTTAATATTTTTGAAAGAACCTTCCAATTTAAGACTCATAAACTTTTTTAAATTCTTTGAAACATAATAATATAGGGATGTTATGAATTATTGATACTATATTATACTAGAAGTTTGACTAGTTTATAAATATTTTGTCTGACAGTTTAATATTCTCCAGAAATATCCAATTGTTGGTCTTATAATAAATAAAATATTAGTTTTCTGCAACATTAAAAGTTATTTAAATTTTTATTAATGCTTTGTTTTTATATTTGATTATTAAAGGTTTTTTATTAATATTATTAATAATATATTTATTCCAAGTGGGAAAATGATTGATTTCTTGTATTCATGAATTTATATTTTCTGTGATAATTTTCATTCCAGTATAGATGAGATAAACATAATGAACTGTCATTTTTTTGGATTATTCAGTTAATATTCATTACAATAGGATTTAACTATTTATCAGTAAATTATTTATTAGTACTGAGAAAGTATATGATTTTTATTAACTGAGTCCTAATATGTCACATTATAGAAACCAATATTGAATTATAGCGACGTGGATAATTTCAAAAAATGATTAATGTGTAGTGAATTGAATTTTAGCAATCCTTATCTTATTAAAGTTGATTAGGAATAAATAGATCATCAATAAACTAAATAATGGATAAAACATTCAGTATAATCTATTTTAAAAATGTATTCAATTTAACATATTAATAATTTATCAAAGAATGTTTACAAGCTGTTTACTTCAAGGTCACCCTTGGTGATATTTCACTTATTATATATCAGCATAGCATTGCAGTTATTAAAATGAAAGTGAAAATTCTTTTATGAACATGTTAAATAAATTTACCATTCTCCATTAACATTTATGTGATTGACTTTATATAAGTATATTTTTATTGGTGCTATTATCTCACAAATGACACCAACAACAAAACAAATGCATTAAAATACTTTCAACAATATTTTATATGGATTCATATTGAATCATCTGGGAAATATTGTTTATAATGATTATAGTCTTATCATTAGTAAGTAAGATTTCATGCTAGAATTAAATAAAGTTTTATTTTTTTAAGGAAGAGCTATTATGTACTTAATTCTTTTTAAAACAATTGAGGTCCTTATTCTTGGAATATTTATTTTTCCCAACTCATGAAGTCATGAATTAAGATACAGCTGCTTCAAATGAAATATGTCATTGTTACTAACATTCAACCTTTCAGTTTTGTTGGTTATAGGGCAATTCGTCCATTATTCATTCTCCAAGAAATAATAGTCAGATTTTTTAGTTAATTCTTGTGATATTTGTTACTAAGAGCAGTTAAGTGTTTGTTTGTTTTTTAGATAATTTTACCAGGTACTATGTAGAAACTTTTATTTTTGCCTTTGGTTTCTAAATATCTTCTTGATTGAAAAACTTCAGTAAATAGTTTATTTTTCAAAATAGTTACAATAATCATGGATTTGGTCAAATTTTTTTATTGCTAGCATTATTCTCCATCTAGTTAAATGATTTACCTAATATGATCATTAATACTATGTATAGATTACTTATTTAATATTTGAACAAAAGTCTTTTTAAGAACTGTTTTTATATTTTTCAAAAAGCTCATTACCATTATTCATTAGGTGGATGTGACTCTTAAAAGTTTTTTATTTTATAAGATTTCCAATATTACTTGAGAATTTTTCTACTTAACAATTAAATTCATGTTGAAAATTCCCTTTCTGGTTTTACATAGAAAATTTTTGAGCTTTCTCTAAATATATGGAACCAAGTTTAATAATATATAAATAGTATAATTATAAACAAGTTTAAATTCACTAACAATCTTTTTAACCTTCTAAAGATATAATAAATTAATGCCTTACTTCAAAACATTCTGATATATTGAATTATGCAACATAAAAATGTACATAAAGATTATGTTCACCTGCTGATATAATTTTATGAGATCATGAATTATTTATACGCAAGACATAAATTGATTCAATTTCCATCACATCGTTATGGATTAGATATCTATTAAGGGAAAGGATATTTATATTGCATCGCTATGATATAAACTAGTGTTTGTACACCTTGAACATCATATCAAACAAATATCTGCTAGTTGAGAGAGTAATTTGGATATTTAGAAAATATCGGAACTAACAAAATATACTTCAAATCTAATAGCTTTTCATGATCTTTCTATTTTTTTTGGATTAATAAATTATCATAAGATCATGGTTCAAGAAATAGACATTAGAACTATAGTACTGCTTTGGAAATGTCACATTTAAGGACAATGAATCAGGTCGTGTGCTAATATATGCTGTACTCTTCCTTAATGGAATATTACTGAACAATAATCCAGCTAACTGGGATAACAACAATGTATTATAATTGAGTTGCATAAATGCTAACTAATAAAATAATATTTTTCCCTTAGTAATTCAAGACAATCTTAGAATAATAAAAATATCATAGCAATTAGTTTTTAAAATAACTAATTAGGGTTCTAAACTATACTACTTAATTTACTCATTTACAAAGAAATCTAATTTATAGCTAATTTACTATTGTAATAACGTAAGATTCTGCCAAAATAATATAGTCATAAAATTCCTAACGAGATGTTCATTAAGGTACACTAGGTAAAACATTGAAAATACATCCTAAAAGATACACCCTCAATGGCATAAGAGCATCACTCCCACCAAATTCATATAATAAAAACTACTATATAATACCCTCATGTCTTTAAAATACACCTGTAATAATCCTAAACGTAATTTATGAATTACTTACAAAACAATAACAAACTATTTAATATTCCTTTACTAAAATATTAATTAATAACAATCTCTCAGAATAACACTAACAATAATTGTAATAAAAGAAATCATAATACTAATAATAATCATAATAATAGAAATAATAATGATAATCATCTCAGGTTCATCTCTTAACAAATTAATAAAACAAATTAATGTGTTAATACCCTCTAGTTAAATATATGGGATTTTATATGATATTTAACTACTCCTATCAATTAATAACAACAAAAAGCAACTAAATATCCTCATGATTCTCAATACAATAATCTATCTAATGGTTAAAATTCAGAAATAATATAATAAATATAATAAATTTTAATTAAATGAATTGTATAATTTTCCCATGTTTAATGTGGTCTTAAAGAAAAATATAATAACCTAATATTATTGTGGCAATATCAAGCATTTCTCATAGGTGTTGTATCAACTCAAAATAATTAATAATGATTAGATCCTTTAAGATGATAATAAAATATACTTAATTAGATATGATTAAATAATGTTTAAGAAAAATAATTATAATTTATGTGTTGATAAATAATATAAACTGATTATTAATTCCTGTGGGTCATGCATACAATGTGATAAATCAATAATTAACATGCAAATAAATTACAACTGATCTACAGTAATTTTAATAAAAAACAATTAACAAATTTATTAACAAGTTAACAATAAATTTTATAATATAACAAATTAAAATATTTACAAAGAAAAGTATATTTACATTACTTAGCACAAATTAAAGAAAAATATTTACAATAAGATGACATAAGAATATAAAATTTAAAATCAGAAATAGCCTTCACTCTGGCTATTTTTCAAAATATAATACAATAAAATGAAAACTTTTATTTTACCATGGGATAACCTATTTAAAATATAAATATTCCAATGCATGTTTATATTTTAACAACATCTTTAAAATATAAGTAAAATATTGAAGAAAATTATTTAAAAATTTTCTTTTAGTTGCATGTTATTTCAATATTTAATTGTCAAAAAATACTTTAATAAAACATAAATATCTCCTTCAAAGAAAGTTACTTTATTATGCAAGAAAAATATTCAGGGGTAAGTTTTATGAATCTATGACTTAACTAAAAGTAACTCAACAGTAAAAATTTTAAGAAAATTAATTATAAATTAGATTGCTTGAAGTTATCTTACTTTCATCTTGATGTTCTTTTACACATCACATCATTTCCAATCTTATTTTCACTTTACCCACATTCATTCATTTGAATATGCATTGACTAACAAGTGATCTCTAATATTTTTATATAGATCTTAATTATTTTATTTTTGTATTGCACATTATCGAATCTCAACATCATTTGAAGAAAAGCCTTTGCATACTACATCTTGTCCTCTCAAAAATAACTGCTTTAAAATAATTCAATCATTATTTCTCCAGCTTAAACTATCTTTTAAGATGATACTTGTGGAAATGAATAGCAAATAAGTGTAGGGCATGGAATAACAATCAAGAATGTTCCAAAAAGAAATAATATCACCATAGGCACAGTGCAAATCAATGAAGTAGGTCTGTAGTCATTGAGCACCTAAGATTAAGTCAGGGCTCTATCATAGCACTTATAGACATAGAAGAAATGTGACTGTGCATAAAATAAATATAATCTTACGTTATCTGTATACTTCAATAAAATTCAAAATTCATGTAACTATAATACTCTAATAATAACTTTCAACATAACCCCAGCACCAGGATTTCACAAAAATATCATTACTTTCCTGATCACTATCAATATTTATCCCACTGTATAATTCATTCAACATCGCAAAATAATACTAACAACATTCTAAAAATAATTCCTAAAAAACAATACTATAGGAAACAACAACGATCTAAATTCACACAAGATGTTCTTCTTTAAAAAAACTTTCATTCTCAAATGATATCGACAATCATTCATAAAATGCTATACATCTTACTCATTTATTAAGGAATAATGTAGAGATCAATACTATGTTTTTATATAATATTCATTAAAGTAACATTTCAACAATTAGACAATGCCATATAATTATGCATATTCAAAGTGTTCACATTTTATCTAAAGAGTAAAGTAAGGAAAATATCCTTATAGGTTTTACAAAACATTTATATGCATTTATCAACACTTACACAAATACATACAATAATTTACTAATGGTTCATTCTTCCATTATTAATATTAAACTCAAGCAATGCATACTATAATTTAGAATAAATATTAATAAAAATATATCTTTTCTCAAATATAAGAAAAGAAATAAATCTTAAGTAATTATAATTATAATAATAAAATTACCAATGATCTCATAATGTTACAAAGATTATTCATGGCATTTCGCTTCTTCAGCTCCATTCATTGAAATAAAAGTTATGATTGAAATGACGTTATGAATATTTTTTATAAAAACAATAATAATAAAAATTATTATATCTTAATCTATTTCCTAATCATAAGTTAATACTAGAATCAATAACAATAAACTTTCAAAGTATTATATTAACTTAATACTAAAATAAATAATAAAGATTACAGTTACGATAAGTCCATTTTTTATACTTTGAATAGCTTGACATGGTGCTCTTCTGTTGCTTAGTTACCATTGACAGTACTGTGCACAGTTTTTTTTACTCTCTTTTGGCGCCTCATAGAAAAAAATGCAAATAACTTTTAAAATCCATTAAAATCTGAGTAATCCATTGAAAAATATTAAAGTCCTTTCAGACAAAATGTTAATTCAGTCCTTTCTGAAATTTTATTCAAAAGATTTAATCTATATTGAATAATAATTTAAAAATCCATTTTTAAAAAAAATAAACTTTACGTAAGTTTTTCCTCGGCTGTTGTAGAAACAAATATTTATCACGATGTATATGATATATATAATGTTCGCATTTTCAATGATAAATTATTATAGCAGATATCATAGTATAAAGTATTATTTTAAATATGTATATCAGTAGTCATTATATAATTTAATACATTCATTTTATGTATTCTATAGCAAATATTTAGTCAGAAATTCAGATAATTATCTCACTTTTTTAATAATAATATTTTTTTTATTTTATCTTTTAGGCATATATTGTTAAGGTATAGATAATTGTATCTGTTTAGCAGTATTACGAATATAATTTAAATCCTCTTATAAAAACAAATTCAGTTTCATTACTTCCAAATAAATCATACTATAATTTAATCCATTTATTGATTTGAATAGCTTTTAATTTGTCTCAAAGACCATTGCTTTTAATTATAAATTCATTTAACTTTTTTTTCTTAAAAGACAAAATCAAATAATATAATATCAATTATATTATAAAACAAAAACAGGTATTCGTCACTCCATCAGACATTTAAAGCTTAATTGTAAAATATAAATGTAGAGTCTTAATTTTCTTCTTTTAGAAACTTTAACTTTTAAAATGAAATTCTTAATAAATATCCAGTTTCTCTCTTCCAAATTCTTTTTAAATAAACAATCATTCCCTTTCTTTTTAAATAAACAATCATTCCCTTTAAACACACAATTAATAAAATTTATATATTTCTTACGTATTTTTACTCCAGGTATGTTGTAATAATTCTGGCAATGACATTCTTATTCTGAGGTATCCAAATAGTTACTATGGTATTCTGCATAATTCTGAAGGTCCTGAGTTAAGTTCAAGTAGATAAAAACTGATAGGAAAACTTTGGTGTTTAGTGATACATTTACAATACAACTATTCTAATTAAAATTTTCACTATACTTTTTAAATAAAATTACAAAAAATTATCAGTGTAAAATTTGTAGATTGTAGAAAAACAATTGAGAAGTGAAGTATAAATAATATAAGAATTATAAGAGAATGTCTAGACAGACTTCAACCTTAGTATTTATACCCATCTAAACTAAAAATTTCATTGGTCAATACTGCTTGAACAAAATTGCTAATTTACATATTTGCACAAAATGATTTTTAAAAATTAAGTTTTAAAAACTATGAGTCATCAATATTAAATAATTTTCAACTTATTTAATACTTTAATTATTAAATATTTTCATCTGAAAATTTAATATTCCTATTTAAATAATATTAAAACATTTTAATAATTTAGAATTAATTTTTAAAATATATTATTACAATTAAATAAAAATAATAACAATTTTAAATATTTCTTTTCAAATATTATTTTTAGTCTGATAATTTTGCTACATTTTATTGTATCAAATATTAGTCTACAAGCTAAATGAAAGTTTTATTTACCTAACTTTCTGAAAGCACATGGTTACACACAACCTAATCATGTGATATTTTCAATACTATTCTAGTCATATGATACTTTCAACACTTTTAAAATAATATTAAATTAATTTGACTTTTTAAATAATATTTTAAGCAAAACTAATTATTTAAAGCATACAATATAAACTATTTATTACTAATTTAAACCTACCGTATCTCTGTAGTATTTTTAAAACTAGAATAAATAAAAAATAATATATTTTAAATATTTTATTATATCATTTTTGTATTAAATTTACCTAGCAATGAGCCCAAACTTTTAAATCTACCTTCATAAACTCCGACCTCCTGAGTTTGAACCCCTACTTTTCATAACATAAAAATTATATATAATAAAAGCACTTAGATTTAATTTTTTTTAAAATATTGGTATCTTCTAAACTAAATTACTATTTGTACCAATTGTAAAGGGTACAATATATATATATATATTGATATATTTTACTGTGTAGTGTTTATCAATATAAATGCTAGTACAATTTAAGTAGAGATTTATTTATACATGCTTAATATATAGGAGAGTTGTGTTTTTCTAAATTCATATTTATATTTTGTAGCTTAATAATTATGATTTTAAAATATTTTTCTCCTTATTCATTGACCATAAATTAATTTCAAGTAATTATTTTTTTTATTTTTTTTGAAACAATGTGGACGAATGGGTAGATTCATCTTTAGTATATTTTTATTTCAGTTAAGTAATTTTTTTATATATGAAGATTAAGAATATTCTTGACTCTTATATTTTGAAAGGTGTATCTGTATAACAACATGTTTGTGATACATAAATATATATTTTAGATTTAGCATTTGATAGGTAAAGTTCAATGTACAAATACCTATTTCATTTAAAAATCAATTTCAAATGAGAACCTATTGCATAAGGCATAATTGGATCATATGTACATATTTTAAATATTTAAGATTTATTTCTCATATATATATATCAGTGATGAAGTGTGATTTTTTTAGGAGCAGAAGCAGATTTCTTTTTTTTTATAATGTTTTATTTCACTTGCCACAATAATTTTTATGTAATAGCATGTATTACATCCAGAAAAATCTGAAACTTATCTGTAAATCAGAGAATATATTATCAATATATTTTTATCTTCCAAATCTTTTTAACATTCTTAAAAGTTTTAATTGTAAATTAGATCTTAGCATTGTTTGAACTTTTTATAATTAACCGAGAATGCGTTAGTCAAATTCGTTCTTTGCATATATAAAAACATTTCAACTCTTGGTAAAAAAAATTGAAAGTCAGCAGTGAATTTGAATTGTTCATTCTAATCAGACTGTGATTAGTTTAAATATAGATAATACATTAATACATTTTTATCTTTCAAATCCTTTTAACATTCTTAAAATTTTTAACTGTAAATTAGATCTTAGCATTGTTTGAACTTCTTATAATCAACCAAGAATGTGTTAGTCAAATTCATTCTTTGCACATATAAAAACAATTCAGCTGTTGGTAAAAAAATTACAAGTGAATTTTTTAAATTGAATTTTAATTAAAGCTTTTGAAAGTTTTAGTGAGTTTTATTAGAAGCACTCATTCCATTCAATACATAGACACTTCATCTCTGATATATATATATATTATTTAATTTTATCCATTTGTTAATAAATTTTGAATTTATTTAAACCAACTAAACTGGCTTGGTTGTGATTAAATTTTATAATGCAAATTTATTGGTTAATAATACTTGGATAAGATACTATCCACAAATTGACTATTCACATAATTCATTAGAAGCAGTTAAAAATAGTCCAGAAATCAAAACATGGTATGGGTAAGATAGTATAATTACATATCATTATGCAAATATACCTGCTAATAACAAGTTTTTAAGTCAACAGTCGAAAGGACTTCTTTGTTTTTAAATCTAATTAATAATTCTTGCACAATAGGAAGGACATTATGTTCAGGATCATTAATTGATTCAAGAATCTTGCATCTAAGCAAATACATATGGATTCATTCTTTTTATGTATATCCACCAATGGACTCATGCTGAGGAGCATTTTCTGATAATTTTCCATTCTACCATTTGATCAATTTGCTTCGGTACCTCAGCTTTGTACTGATGAGGGATAGGATAGCTTTTACATTGAAATAGACTATAGTCCTTCAAGCATAGCCTATGTACATAACCTTTTATTATACCAGGTTTCTTAGAAAATATATACTTTTATCTATTTCTTCTCTTTCACTTTCTTTGCATATCTTCATATAATCATATATATTGCTTATAACACTATTCATATACACATTAATGCAACAAATTTTCTTAAAAACTACTTTATTTTCTTACAGTTTTGACTGTCCGGCAGTCTTCATCAGAGCTCTATCTTCTTCACTGCCTTAATTAAACTGCTTTATACATGTTAATGTAACAATTTTTTTAAAAAACTTTTTTATTTTCTTACAGTTTCGACTGTCCAGCAGTCTTCATCAGAGCTCTATCTTCTTCACTGCCTTAATTAAACTGCTTTATACATGTTAATGTAACAAATTTTCTTAAAAACTTCTTTATTTTCTTATAGTTTCGACTGTTCAGCAGTCTTCATCAGAGCTCTATCGTCTTCACTGCCTTAATTAAGGCAGTGAAGAAGATAGAACCCTGATGAAGACTGCTGGACAGTCGAAACTGTAAGAAAATAAGAAAATTTATTGCATTAATGTGTATATGAATAGAGTGTTATAAGCAATATATATATTCTTTTATCTACAGAGTAACTGGAAAACTTATCTTTAAAATTATTTTGGATGGCTAACAAATTGAAATTTTGAATCGATGCCTCCCTATAAACTTACATCTTTCCCCTTTTAAAATCAAATGTTGATTAATATAATCATCTGAACTGATTCATGAAGTCAGATATTATAATCTCAGAATAAGTCCAGACATGATCAATAATATTTGCTCTATAGTTATTGAACTAATCCTAATGCTTAACCACACCTGTTGAGAAAACAAATTGTGCCTCATGACCATTGGCCATAGTAGCTTGAGTTTGCCTCAGTAGTAACACAAGAATTCCAAAGTCTGCTTTAATAAGTTTAATATAATCAAAATTTGGCTTCCTGAATCCAGTAAAGCATTCACTAACCCTGAATAATGATATCAATTTCTGGACAAATGTTATCTACATAACCTTCTATTGCCCTATCATAATTATCATTTTCAGTTTCAAAATTCAATAAAGTTAAATATAAATAATTAATAATATTGTTTCCCAAATTTATGATGCTACTAGGCTCCCATAGTGGTGAACATTCCAATGAGAGCTGTTTTAATTTAAAGGACTACTTTTAGGCCTAGCCCCAAGTATGTTCACAGGTTCACTCTGTGATATGCCAACAGGATAACTTCCTGCTGCACACGCATCCTTTTCTGCTTTATCATAACTTTTATGATTATTCTTCCTGTTATTTACATATGGAAGAACCTTATTATTCATATAAAATCCATTTCTCTATTGTCTCATTTCTTTTACTCCTACCAAATTTAATAGGAGAAACATTATATGCATGACTATTCTTATTATACTTATGATTGTTTTCTACAGGTAAACCATTATAAAATAAAGGAAAACCATGAACCATCATAGAAAATAGTAGACCATTGTGTATTAGAAATCAGCTAATTTATTATGTGAATTGTCTTTATGGGCACTACAGTCTCAGAAATGTAGAATATATTGTGTGCAGACTATACTACTGGCTGGACTGTATGCATCCATTAAAAATTTTTTTTTTGGAAGAGGGATGAAACTACTAAAATTTTTGAAATATTTGAATGGACTTTTATAAACTACAGTCACTAAGTCAGAAATTAGATGAAAATAAGAGCTTTTTATTTTCCTTTATTATATTAATCCATTACAAATAGTGCAACCACTTGAACTTATTCAAAGATCAAAATTAGAATGGTCAGAATCTCATACATATCTGTAGAAGAATATATATTGTAACAGTAGAGAGTCAGGGGTTGAATCTGGGATGATGGCATTTGTCATCGATTCCAAGTCAATACAAAATTTAACATCAAATCTAAATTAAAATATAAAAGGAAGGAGCAATTGGGAGAAACTGGGGTGAACCCGGAGTGATGACATTCATCACCAGTCCAAGTTACTGACAATCTAAATTTAAACATACAAATAATATGGATATGAGGAGCCATGAGAGATCAACACACTACTAACTACATGTACTATAAGTTCACCAGTCTTACAGACGAGTAATAATCATTTATCATTATGAATGATCAGCGATAAAATCAAGTCAATCTTGTGATTAGATTTGAAACAGGTCTACTATAGACCTGGCTGATTATTTAGCCCTTGCCTACTTGGGACAGATTATTTTAACATTAATTTGGATGCATAAACTTAAGTGCTAATCCATAAGAATACAACAGTAAAAAAATAATACTGGGATACTAAAACATTCTGAACATCAATGCTTTAACCCCTTAGTACCATTAATGTATTGACCAACTATAAACTTAATTTCTAATAAATTCTAAACTAAATAAAATATAGTCCATGGACTTTGAAGGATATCCCCATTGTGCCAATCCATAATCATTGTCTGGATGTCCATAAACATTAAATATAAACTCATTTTGTATAATAGACTGTTATATATGAATCTAGTTCAGAGACAAAAGCTCTATAACTTATACAATATATAATATTTTAGGATTAAATAAACACATTAAAATAATTTTAAATAAAATATAAATTTATTAATAAATTAAATTAAGTCTGCTGAATATGACTATACATATAAATTAAGACTTCTGATTTTGATCAATTCAAAAAGAAATTACATTGTGATTTATAATTATATCAATACATAAAACACATGTATAAACACACAGATGTGCAGTATAATAATTTATGATCATATTTGAATTGTCTCATAATAATAAAAATATGATTAATTTTAATGTCTAGCTGACATGGCTCTATATAAGCACACAGATGTGTGATAACACATGAGAATTGTCATATAACAATAATAAAAAATAATCTATCACACAAATATGTCAATACATAAAACACATATATATGATCACATGCATGTGGTATAATAATTTATGATCATATTTGCCTTGCCATAAATCTATCAATGAAATTCATTTTTTATAATACATAATTAATGATTGATTTAACATGTATGTGTGTATGCATGGAAATATGTACACACTGGCATTTATAAATAAATAAACCTAATAAACCATATATTTTCTTAATACTTAATTAATTCACTCAAAAAAAAACAAAATACATATATATATAAGCATTAAGATGTGCTATATAATAATCTAAAAATTAACATGTTTGAATTGTCATAGACTTATTAAAAAATTCAGTTCTTTTTTAAAATACATAAATGCACAATGATGTGTGTATATATAAAAATAGATGATATGAATTAAAGCTATTAATTAGTCTCTTTTTTTATATATTAAGTAAAAGTTTTTCTTTTAAAAAGAAAAAGTATCATTTGGAAAGTTTCATTTAAAATTCAGGTCATTGTGGCCTCATTTTCAATATTTAAAAAAAGGTACCCTGAGTTTTCATCTTTTTTTTTATAAACAATATCAGAAACAAATAATCTTCTAGATCCAAATGTCATTTATTATTTTCTTTCTTTGTTTTATTTTTAGTTGACAAAAATTATTTACTTTAAAAATTTTAAGAAATTATTTAAAATACCTTCGTTCTCAATATATAAAACACTATTCATTAGCTGAACTTTATATATATGATGCAGTACCTTTATCTGCACATAAATTAATTCTTCAGCAAGCTGAATGACTTTCTGGGTAAACTGGTCCCTTTTAAATACTACACTGACTTATTGTCATTTTCAGGAAAGGTGTATCCCAGGTAACACTTGCCTTGCAGTGAGCTCTTCAATTTTTTTTCTGTCTAATACACATATATTGGTTATGAACACAAAAACTGGATCTTGCTTCTATGTGAATCCAAACTACCATTGTTGCACTAGTAGCAGCAGCTGGATTCACTGTCTTACCTTCAGGTATATCTTCATGGTAGTCAGTGTCATAATCTATAAAACTTTAAAAACTCTTCTAATCTTTTTTCCAACCTTTTTATAGTCAGGGTGAAAAAAAATACAGTTATTAAAAATAAGTTTTTTTTTTATTTTGTTTGAAAAAATTAATGACTCATTTCAATCTACCTTAATCCTTTGGAAAACAACTTTGTGGAATTTTAACAAAATATGTTATACAAGCATTAATTTAAAAATTTGCTAATCAAATATACATAGTGGAATTTTATAATTACCAGAATATCTACTGTAACAGAAAAACATGCTTGTTAATTTCAAAATCAGAATTAATAAAATATTAATTAGACCTTTTTAAATGTTTAATTTATAAAAAAAAAAAAATTTGGTTGTTGTGCACTTTGTCCATTGTGGCTGCTCAACCATGTTGTTGCTTTCAAAAATAATGAAATGTAATGTTACCGAGCCGATAATTTTTTACTTTCTGTTCTCCGACAATTTTTCAAAATATTTTTAAAAAATTTATGAACCAACATAATTTTATAAATTACATTTTTAATTACATTATACATTTCAGCACATACTGCCATTTACGAACCAACATTATTTTCTAAATTACAATTTATAATTATTTTATACATTTCAGCGCGTTGCGCTGGCATGTGCAGAAAGGGATCCGATGGTTTTGCACCAATATATGCACTCGTATAAGCAAACAAAGCTTTCAGCACATAGCACTGGAATGTGCAGGGGGGATCTTATGGTTTTGCTGATCCAAAGAATCAGCCAATACATACGCTAGTCTGAGAAAACAAACCTTTCAGTGCATAGTGCTGTGCAGGGGTGGGGGACGATGGTTTTGCTACAAAGAGCCATTTTATTACTCTCATAGCTGTTCTCCTGCAAATGTGCCTTTCGTGTGACTTATGTGAAATGAATCTGGGAGCTACACTTTTGCAATTTTTTTCACTTTACAAGATGTGTAGGGAAACACGGTGACGGACTTACAATTACTACTGTGTAATTGTATGTCAGGTAAGTTTTAAGATCGTTACTTCGAATGCACATTAAAGCACTTAGGGCCAGTTGAATTCCATACACCTTCACATTATATGGTAGCGATCTGTGAAGTGTGTGCTTCCATAGTCATGCCAAGAACATCAGTGGGCCATAATATTTGGGTGCAACACCATCTAGGCTGGTTAATATGAATAGCTATTCTATAGGCTGTAACTTGGGCCATGTAAATGGAATATTTCTGTGCTTTTGCAGAGAAACCGCTATCAAGCATCCACATTGGACAAAGTGCACAACTATCAAAATTTTTAATTCAAAATTATTTAATCCTTAATTGTTATATCAGTATAATGTAGAAAATATCTACAAAAAAATTTTGTTTGTGTTTATTTCTATTTTTTTTTTCAAGTTTATATATATATATGCACACATATTACTGTGTTGTATACCATGAGATACATAACCATCTCAATATCTATATATTGAATTAATCGAATTATATATAACTCAAAATAATAGACAACTGGTTTATATATAATTTAATTTAATACCATCAAATCGATTTTCATTCACAAATGAACCTTCTCAAGATGTCATTTTTAAAATTAATCATGTGACAATAAACATTCTACAGCTTTATATACTCCATTAGAAATAAATTCATGAAAAATAAAAAATATAATTTTAATAAATTTACACATACATCCATTATATATTCTCTTACTCATCTTTTTTTATCTTATATCTACTCTCTAATTTCAAACAAACAATTCTCTTATACTACCAATACATGTACATTCTTATATATTACAGCTTCCTATTTTCTAACATTGACAGTTTTCCTCCCAATTTTATTGAACACATTAATATGTATATGTCCAGTATATATTCTTCTATTCATTTTTTTTTCTACCTTGTAACTACTCTCTATCAACCAATAAACAATTCCTATCTTATACTATCAATACATATATACATATCTATACATTCATATATATATATTACAGCTTCCAGTTATCTAAGTGACCATTTGTCTTCCAATTTTATTGAACCATTGACTATATTAATGCATTTCTTTATGTTTTCTTATATATATCATGTTTCATAATATTTTCTTTCTTTAAATTTTTTACTGTACTTTATTACCTTTATATTTTCCTCACAACTTATTATATGCCCTGTTTCTAAATAATGATTATCTTTTCTTTTTATTGCTCTATTATGTTCTTTATAGCTCTTCAAATTGCACTTTTTCCTGATTTCCCTTTATATATCTTATTGCATTTGTCACATGTAATTATATAAACAATTCCTATTCTATTATCAGTACTATCATTCATTTTTGTATTGCATATTCTTTTAATCTTTACTATTCTTCCATCCTATATCTACTTCATCATTTAACTTATACATATACTTCAGCTGAATGTGGAATTGAAATCCATTTCTTAACTTTATTCTCTTATTCTTTCTTTTTATATAATTTCTGTATTTAAAATTTTCCTAATTACTTTTCCATTGTAACCAGTTTCAAGATATTCTTTCTCAATTTCTATTTTCTGCATATATGCCTCTTTTTTATATATATATTTAAACTGAGTGTATTAATTTTAAAACCTTTCAAAGCTGCAATTTTTTGAGATCGTGGCTGGTACAATTTAAGAGCAATTACCCCTCTAATATTTTTTTCCTTAATAAACTACTTTATATATATTTCCCTTTACATCTTTATTTAAATACAAGTCTAAATATTTTAATCATTCTCTTTTTTTTCTATAGTAAATGTAATATTATACCTATTATTATTTAACTCTTTAAATGCATTCATGATATTCCTACTATTCCCCATTATAATTGTATCATCTACATATCTATAATACTGCAAAATTTCTTTATTTGTAATGTATTTATCAATTATCTTTTCCTCAAATCAATTATGAGTAATTTTTAAAATGGCTTCTTGAGAATATTCATTTATGAATGAAAATCAATTTGATATTAAATTGGATACAAAACAATTATTTATTATTTCGAGTTATGTATAATTTGATTGATTAAATGTTTATAAATTTTTGACAGCATTATGGTTGTATAATTTACTAAAAAATGATTATAAAAAATTGAATGGTATATATATATTGGAATTGTCTAAATGTTGACTGGTTTTTAATGATTATATATACATATGTATCCAAATTTAATATAATGCAATAAAGTATTGTAAATACCTCACAATAATAATTGCAATATTAAGTTTCTAATTATAAATAATTATTTAAATTATTATTCAGATAAAGCACCATTAATTTGAAATCCCTATTGTCAGATATTTTTCAAGAATAGATATTTTTATTCTTTAACAGTAAAATCAAAATTTGCTAATACAAGAAAAAACAGGTGGCATACTGCCATAAGTTTTTTTTTAATTAAAATAATTTATTTAATATAAAGGATTAAAGATCACATTTTAAATTTTGTTAAGATAATAAAAGTTTTTGCATAATGGTTATTGAGATTAATAGTATTCTATCCTGTAAAACTAAAGTTGACTTTCAGCCATCACTGTATAGTCATCATTATCATTAGCTATTGGTAATTATAGTTTTAAATAACTATGAAAAATTGATTAGTTATGTAATAATTTAAATGATTATTTATCATTTAAAAATAATCTTATTATTATTTTATGTATGTTTACATTTGTAATTTTTTTTTCCAGTTATGGCTGGTGTCAAGTTAGATATTATTTGGTCACCCAATCATGAAGATCGATTTGTTACTTTTGGCACTGATTTAAGTTTGTATAAAGTAGAACCCATCAAGGATAATGTTTTAAAACCACAATGTAAGTATTTGAATATTTATTTATTTAATATTGTAGCAATTCAGACCCCATGTAAAAGTCTGAACTTACAAGTTTTTCACTTACACATTAAAATAGATCTATAAAATAAAGGAAAAAGAAAGAAATAGTGGAGTTAATTCCTAGTATATAAAAGTTAAATGGGATAAACACAGTTAGATAGCATATTAATTGGTAATCTCCATTGCACTTAGCAGTGGTTATTTAAACTGACTCTAGAAAAAAGATAATATGTTATGGAAAGAAATTGGATGGAGAATCCATCTATCCCATGTATAATCATAAAGCGTTTTAAGGCTCAAAGTGATGAGTAAAAGTACCCAGGTCAGAATTAATTATTTATTACTTATCTAGTAGTAATTAAAAATTTATCTAATAATTCTGTGTTTAAATTTGGGGGAAAATATTAATCAATGAAATTAATGATAAAACCAATATTTTTATACTTTTTTATGTTGCCTTGTAAGAATAAAATGTTCTTTTTAATATGAAAAAAAGAAAAAAATGTAATTAATTTAAAAACTAACTAATTAATGAAGAAAAAAGAAAAAATTTAAATTAATTTAAAAACTAATTAATTTATGACAATAAATAAAGGCATCCATATTTGTGGAGTTTGATGGTGGATAGTATTGGGATGTAAATCAATGATAGACATCAGTGAGGAAGAGTTTATTGAGTGGAGTTTTTTCAGTTTTAAGAGAGAGCTAAACATTGACTCAGTCAATCTCAGCCAGCTAAGAAATTTTTTTTTAACAGCATTCTAGAAAGTTAAGCTGGTTAGAATGATGTTTTCAGTTATTTAAGAAGCTGCAAACTTGTAAATTATTACCCCAGCTAACATGGAAAACTGTTCTATGGTAGAAAGTCTAACTATACTGAAATAAAAACTTTTATTAGTACTCTAGTCGATTAAATCTGGAACTAAGTAGCCTTCTGCCAATCTCAATTTTAAAAATATGTCATTTCTGTCTGCACCAACACCTGTTGAACTAGAGAAAACAGTGCCTATTATCTTTTACCTAATTTTTTTATCAGACTATCCATAATGAAGGTGTAATCTTTCCATATCATCTCTTGCTGGAGAAGAAGAACTAAAGAAGCTTTGAATTTTACTGATAGTGACTGTCCTATAGATAGAATTTTTAAAAAGGTTCATACTTTTTTTTTAGCTTACTAATGATAATAATAACACCAAAATTCTGGTCATATGGTAAAATATATTTCTTTACAATAAAAGACTTTCAAATTAATTATAACAAGATTATAAAATAGTCTGTAAATTTTTTTTAAACATATTTAAATTTTCCTTAACTTAATATTTGAAAGTTATATCAAATAGACTTTATAATTTATTTCTTGTTCGATGATTAATAACTAATAGTGATTATAACTTGCATACTTATATTTATTTATTGATTGATTTATTTTGTTTTTAAGATTATAGATAGATATTAATTTAAAAATAATAAATATGTGATTGTTTTAGATTTTATGTAAGCATACTGGAGCTCATAAGAAAAAATCCAACCCAATTAAATGACTTTTCTCTAATATGGATGCATTCCCATCTAAATATATATTTTATGGTTTTGATTCATACAAAAATATACTATAATAATTGTTAATATTGTAGATATGTAAATAAATATTTTTATTTTGTTTATATTATTTATAAGTGTAGTTGTGCGTTTTTAGCCATGTTTTTGTGAGCTCTCTAATAGGTTAACATTGAGGCTAACATCTAAGAAACTAGGGAGGGATTTAACCTATAGATGTTTCTTATTTTAGAAATCTCACCCTGTATGGCAGACATATTATAAATATATAATATGTATAGTGATGGAATAGATCCTCTCTACAGGTACCTGTTTATGGGAATGATGGGTCAGGATACATAACTGGATACTCAGTCTAATATCTTCATACATTCTAATATAGAAATATAGATGAAAGGGGGGCACCAACTTGTTATATTTAGTGCATCAACATAAGGCAATAAAGCATCCCTGTGTATGCTAACACGTGAAAAACCACTAAAACTGAACCACTATATATATATATATTTTGGTGGCAAAATATTTGTGCCTGAGACATATATAATAGATATGAAAAAAAGAAGTAATAATTAGAGTTTTAATTAATGGAATGAGAAAAGTTCAGCACTTAGTAAATGAAAGAAAAAAATTTTTTTAACAGGATAGATCAGCAAAAGAGTAGATAATCAACAAGTCATTTAAATAAGAGTAGAGGCACTAATTTAGAGGTAGTGAATGCTGCATAGTAAGGATATAGACTAGTATACTAATTTTATTCTATAAGAGTAAATAAAATATAGTTTCGTATTCTAAGGTTAAGTGAATAATGGAAAGAAATAAAAAGTAAATAGATAAAATAGTATTCTACACTGATAACAGAGTAAAATTTTAAAAATTGGATGAGGATTTAATGAGAAGCCAGCCATGCTTCAGATTGCACAATCAACAGAGTTGGAACCTGAAAACCAGAAAAGGCCAGGAACCACATCACTAGCAATAGATTCAAAAGTGATGCATAATCTGATCTTACAAGTTTTACAAGATATAAAGGAAAGTCAACAGAAATTGCATTTGACATTTTTTGATATACAGGAAAGCTAATAGAAATGTGTGGCAGAATTAATGCATGAATAACAACAGAAAATGATTGCAAGATATGATGAATGGATACAGAAAAGAGATAAATGATTACAGAAAATGGGTAAAAGGCAACTGAAAATGGACGAAATGCCAAAAGAGAATGGATGAAGAGTAACCAAAAATGGATGAATGCCAACAGAGATTGGATAAAGAATTCGTCTGAAGGTTTGTGATGATGGTATATTATTAGATGTGATATGTTTGTATTTCCATCATCTATGAGTGAATGTTGAATGTGTAGAAAATTTTAAACTTTATTTAAACATTCCAAATACAAACAACTTGTTAGTAATAACACACAAATAGACAACACAGGTTAGTAATATGTATGTTTTGAGTAGTATTATTCTCTACTCTTGCACTGTGACAATATTCGCTTAGAGGTTGAACTCCCACCTTTAGATTCTTGAATATCAAATTTAAGGCAAACACTCTACCAACTGACCTATTCTGTCAAAGGCAACATATAAGTTGAAATTTTTTATATTTGTATATGAGGGTTGGTGCGGTTTTCCAAATATCAAACGTTGTGTTCTGTTAGAAATGTGGAATTATTTCTACATAATAAGCTTACAGATGAAGATTTTTTCAAGAATTTGTCAAGCAGTGAACAGATAATATTGTAAGTTACATGGAATGATAAAAGAACTTCAGAAGAAGAAGCTTGTCAATCTACATGGGCAAGTCAAAAGTAATACTGCAACTAGTCTATCATCATCCTCAGTGAAAAATCTTAGTTCTAAACATCTTACTGATGCTGAATTATCAGATCTTGAAAAAGGTTTGAATTTTACCATTATTCCATCTACTATCCCTTTATTGGATATAATGGCAGCCACTGAGGAATTGATCCAAAACTTGACTATAGAAGAAGCAGCAGAGTTACCCTGGAGAATAAAAAGGATACCTGAAAGACATCAAGTGCAGAAGCAGAAATCAAACATTTTATGTGATGAGAGGAAAGCTATTAAATCTCTTAAAGAGGATACATCTATAATCATTCTTCCTGCTGACGAAGGTAATACAACAGTTGTAATTGATAAAATTGTTATGATAACAAAATACAAGGCCTTCTCACAGCAGGCCAATACAAAAAAGTAGCAAAAAATTCCAAATACAGAGATAAAACTACAAGCACTCTGGAATCATCACAGCTATATTAGTGCTTCAGAAAAAAAGAAAATTAACTTTGTATTTCAGTAAGATTCCTCATCTGTATGGACTACCTAAAATCCATAAAGACAGTGTTCCATTAAGACCTATTTTTAGTTCTAGAAATTTTCCATATCAAAATTTGTCAAGATTTCTTCTCAAAGTTTAGTCCATTAGCGTACAGGACACAATCTTTCATCAGGGATTCTAAGCACTTTGTAGAATTAGTCAGGAACACGAAAATTGAAAGAACTGACCTATTGGTAAACTTTGATGTAGAGAGTCTATTTACAAATGTACCATGTGATGAGGCATTGTCTATTGTAAGGAAAAGATTATATGGTGATAATAGTCTACAAACTAGAACAGTTCTACCTATTGATAGTATAATGGAATTATTAACATTCTGCATAACAACAACATACTTTCAATATAACTCAGACTTCTTCCAACAAAATCAAGGGATACCCATGGGATCATCACTGTCACCCTTGCTCAGCAACATTTACATGGAAGAACTTGGAACCATAGCAATAAATACTATTCATGTCTACCTAAAGTGTGGCATTGGTAATTGATGGTACATTTATGGTATGGCCACTAGGTGAGGTACAATTACAGTCATTCTGGGTGCACATTAACAACATATCCCCTACAATAAAATTCACAATGGAATCGGAACAAGAACAAAAATTGACATTCTTCTTCTTGTGACAAGACTCCCTCAGGGCAAAGTAAAAACAACAGTGTATAGGAAACCAACACACACTGGCAAGTAGTTGGCATATACATCCAGTCATACAAGAAGCACTAAACATGCAATTGTACTATCACTTTGGAACAGAGCAAAGGAGGTTTGTTCAGAAACCAGTGATTTAGAAAAAGAAAAGATTCACATAGAACAAATGCTTCTGAAAAATGGTTATCCATCAGCAGTCGTCAAGAAAACCTTCAATAGAAAACACAAAGAGACACCAAAAGAGAAAACAATTATTGGTACGGTAGTGTATCCATACATACCAGGAATGGCAGGCAAATTAAAGAAAATCTGCAGTCAATATAACATTAGAACAGCTTTCCAAAGCCATACCACACTTCAAGGAATTCTTATTTCTAATAAGCCTAAACTGGAAATGCTGAAGAACAAAAACTGCATCTATGAAATACCATGTGAATGTGGAAGGAAGTACATTGGTGAGACCTATTCCCTGTTGAACAGCGATTGAAAGAACACAAAGTAATGGTTAAAAGAGAAAAAACAGATATGTCTACCATAGCAGATCATGTATGTACTAATGACCATATGTTTAATTGGGAAAATACAAAAATATTGGATAAAAAGGAAAAAATGCATAGAAGAAAATTCAAGGAAGGTGCTCATATGACAATGGTAAATAATCCTACAAGTCAACCCAATGTGGCAATACACAGTGTATGGAAGCCTCTAATTAATCTTGCTCTTAGGAAAAATATTAAACAATAATAATAATAAACTAATTAGTCTTGCTCATAAAAAAAAAATTGAAGGACTCTAGAGGACTTTAATCAACCCTTGTATACAAATATATCAAATTTCTACTATATGTTGCCTTTGACAGAATAGCTCAGTTGGTAGAGTGTTTGCTTTAAATTCGATATTCAAGAATCTAAAGGTGCGAGTTTAACTTCTAAGCAAATATTGTCACTGTGCATATAGGCCAGAAACACTTGAAGAAAAGTGGAGAATAATACTACTCAAAACGTTGTGTAATTACTAATCTGTCATGTCTATTTGTGTGTTATTACTAACAAGTTGTTTATATTTGGAAAGTTTAAATAAAGTTTAAAATTTTTTAATACATTCAACATTCACTCATAGATTATGGAAATTGTCCAACATATCACATCTAACTTTTTCAAAGATTTTTATTTATTATGTAAATAGTATTTTAGGATCAATTTATTTTATATATCCTATCAGTTGTGATGGAATCTGACCATTTTATTTTATGTTTTTTCTTCACAAGTTGAAGATGATTAAAAAACATTTGATGGTGAATAATAAAAAATCAGTCACAAAGATTTTTTTCATGATAGACATGAAACTTTTTGGAGAAAAATTTTATAACTCTTTATCTCTTTAAAACTTTTTTTATTTAAATATTATTGTTAACCATGAACAGGAAATAATTATTTCAGAAGTTCGTCAGAGAAATGATGCTATAGTAGATAGATATTTCATCAAACAGAAATTCAGACTTACTTATAAATAATATCTTTTGGCAATGAAGTGAGAAGTAGATTCTAAGTGAAATTTATTTCTTTAACTATTTTTAGATTAAAATGTTATATGCACTAGGTTTTTTTAACATTCTAATGAAACATTTAAATTCTATATCTTTGATATAGTTATAACATGGGTTGATAAACTGCAGCCTGTGAGCCACATTTGCCTCTTTGATCCCAATCTCATGGCTCTTTTTATCATGATAAACACATTTTTTTATTTCCTCTTATAATTTATAAATAAATATTTGTATAACTCTAGGAGAGGAAAAATGTGCTTTAATAACTTTGTTTTTTAAATTCAGCCTTATTATAGAATTGTATGTGATGAATGCTTAAATATTAGAAATTTGTGAATAAATCAAAGACTGTCAAAATATTTTTTTATTTTTGTTTGTTTATTTTTAAGAGAATTTTATTTTCGTTAGGATGTGTACAGATTCTATTAGGTTCTATTATTGAAATAAATGCTTAAATACATTCAGAAATGTATATTTTTCATGAACCTATTTTTCACCTCTTTCCTTGTGGCTCTTTTATGGAAGAAGTGGGGAGTATTTAAACAAAATGACTCTTCATGCTAAAAAGTTTGGTGAACTGTAATATAAAACAACTTGTTAATATCAGAACAGAACTTAAATATTGTGCATTTAGTTACATTTAAATTTACTATTTAAGAAACAAGAAAAGTATAGTTTCTTTCTGCCTGGACTTAACTAAAATTTTATTAATTTGTCTTGTGTAAAGGTTATGTTTTAATGCACACCCAATTACAAATTCATAACTTTACCTTATTAACTCCTTGCAGGATAAAGATTTCTCCTAAGTTTAATCTTGTTTCTCCAATCCTTAACCTTTTTTTTTCCACATCATATCAGAAAACTTTTTTATTTCATCCATCCATCCCACATGTGATCTCTTTCTAGGCCTTTTACAGTCTTTTGAGTTCCAATTTAAAACTTTAACTGTTCATCTATTACCATTTTTTTTACCAACATGTCCATCTCGAAATTCTTTCAATGATTGTCAATAATAACTGCTTTTTGTTTTTGATCTCTTCTTGTTACTTCTAATATACATATCTCTATCTTGCAAACTTTTTTTTTCAAATAGATTGATAAATATATATATATATTCTGTTTAGAAAATAAAATTTATTCCATATAATCTCTGAAATAATTAAATAATTCTTTAAAAGTGATGTCTATAAAATAATGTTAATTATATAAATAAAAAGATTATGTCAGCTTTGGTCATATCTTAGAGAATACATTATTTGAACGAAAGTGATTTCAATGTGGTTACATTTTCAGAATCATACTTTACATTTTCTGATAAAAGTTTGTCACTTACTTTGAGTTTCAAGAAATTCAAATAATCATAATATTAAGCAAGCATATGGATTTTTTATGATAAAAATAGATTTTAAAGAAAATATTCCAACATTGACATACAGATTTGGTGAAGCAGGTCAAAATTTTCTCATAACTTAACTACCCACATTAATTATGGCAGAAGTAAAATTGTCACAGTGTAAAACTCTATGAGACTGTCTCAATTATTTATATCTACTAGGATTCTTATTATTTATATTAACAAAATATTTTGACATATATTTGTCATACTATGATATCATTGTAAAATTGAAAGCAAACTCTACTACCAGTGATCATATGCTGTCACTTGGTCATAGTTCTTTGTTGTTTAATTAGTTCAATCTATCTTCAGAAAGAAAACTAAACAGACATGCATACTTAATGCTTTATTATAAGTTTTAGAATGTGTAATTGACATTTGTGTTCATGACAAAATGCAAGGGATATTGGAATTTCTTGCAGACTAATTTACCTGTCTTATGATATTTAAATATTAGAGGCAGTTATATCTTTGAAGCAGAAATCCTGATTTTTTTTTTTTAATCATCAATTATTTATTACTGGATCTATTATTATAGATTACCCAAAAATTAAAATTTGAAGACAAAAATGAAAATCTAAAGATTACTCGAGTTTTGTGGACATAGAAGTGGGCTAGTTATCACTGCTATTAGGATAGTTACTAATTATGGAATAGAATGCATTTGTGATGTGTGTTTGTACTTGTGTTTAACTTTTTGTGTATCTGATTAATCATAATAGACTGTTATAATGAATTTAAATATATTTTACAAAGGATAAAAGATATGCAAAAATAGCACAAAATGATTATGGTCATTTTAAACCCTATTGATTAACTCATTCAGGTGAAAGTGTATGCATAAAAAATTGTTGGATTTTGAATATTCATGATGTTTATGATATGGAATGAATTGTGATAAAAAAAATTCTATAGTTTATTTTTATTAGATTGTGCTTTGACTAATCTGCTATCCCTTGAGTAATAAATTAATTTAAGCATTCTTAACTGGCATGGGGTAGTTATTTGATATATTTATTTAGTAGTTGCTGCATATATATTAGTTAAGGAGTTCTGAATCTGAAAACTATCTTTTCAATCATACACTTTAGGAGAATCACTTGTGTGTTTTAAAAGAAATGTTATTCTATCTTGCAAAAAGAGGTATTTTGTTTGAGTCTGACAGTCTCTACATTTTTCAGATTAATAATTTTCACTATTTGTCTGACATCATATTTGGAATGTTTAATATTTTAACTGTGCTCATTATACATCAAGACTATATTAAATTTATTATTTAAAAACTAGCATACCTGAATAAGTAGATGTGCCAATGAACATGAAATCTACAAGTATAATATTTCTAATAAGTTAGCAAAGATTTATATATATTATTTGTTTTAATCAATAAACGTTTATATATGTATATGGATTTTTAAATTTTGTATAATATGTTTCATACATACAATATTTGTAATAATTGAAAGTGATAATACAAAAGTCTAGAAAGAAAAAAGTCATTCTTAACATACTATATATATATATATTTTTTTTTTTTATAAGTATTTACCTTTTATATATGTATATGTAAGAAAGATGATTCATCAAATTGAACACAAGCATATAAATGAATTAATAATTAGTCAATCATATCAATTTAGAGAAAACCAGTAACTCATTGTTATATTCACATACATAAGTGTGTAAAAGATTTATTAGCTAGTCACTCATATAATTATTATACAGTATTTTGTCCTAGAATTGGAAATTTGTTGAGGGTCATCTGGAAAGTATCACTCCCTACATTGAGTAGTGACATACAATATTTATATTATAAATGCATAATTCTACATCATAAAGCTAATTATTGTAGTATACATGTGTATAAATTAAAATTAGAAATGCTTGATTCTAATTAAGAGAAAAAAAAAAAATCAACACCTTTAAAAGTGCATATATATAATTTATAAACATAGTTTTGGTTTTTTGTATGTATTGATGTGAATAATAAGCCATCGTTCCATTTACATGCTTATGTATGATTTGATGAATGCAACTTTGTTATATATATATTTGTATTCTTTGACATATATACTGGATATATTATGTATATAATTATGTGTTTATTAATTATATATATGTGTGTGTGTGTGTGTGTGTGTGTAAATATTGAAAAATTTAATAAAATTATTCATGCATTTTTTAAAAAATAAAGTTAAACTGTGACTTAAGCCAGAAAGCAGCCAATTAAAAAGTAGACTGACACTTTGTCTCTCCCCCTATAAACCAAAAGTGTTTTATAAAACAAAAGTGAAGTAATTTGTAGGGAGTCACAAATGTATACTATTATTAGATGAAGTGATTTCAGTTTGCTATTTTTACTTTTAATTGGTTGCTTGCTTATATATCATAGCTGAACTTTATTTAAAGAATACATTGAAAAACTAAATAAAAGTTTTGGTATTTACATTTATAAATCTGTGAAAATTATCTAATTAATGTTTACAATAGTTAAAAAATAGAATAGCTTGTTTAATAGCCCACTGCAGAGAAAGTCTTCTCCAGGTTCTATCTGCAGAAAAGCAGTGGAGAAAAAGGCAATATAGACTAGTCAGATGCTATACTACTAACATTTACTCTTTTTTTAAAATCCTGTTAAAAACATTAAATCATTTAATGACTTCTAATAATTGAATGGCTAGCTATCTATCTCTAACAATATAATAAATATATATTTGATATAAACAAGCATTAATTGTTTAATGAATTGTAAAAATTGTTACAATAATTAATAATATAGAAATAATAATTCTTGAAAGAGGTAAAATTGTAATTAAACTCATTATTTAGTACTTTTTTTTAATAGGTGTTTTGCTTTCTAAGGATACATGTGCTGTTCCATTAGCTGTTAATAATCTAGATAACCAATATATGAAAGTGAGTTTACCTGAAAATGCTGACATTTAGTATATTTTTCAATATTTTCTCTTTTTTTATTTGAAAATGCTGTCCATTTAGTATATTTTGCAATATTTTAAATTACATTTAAATTATTTCTGTTATAGTGTGTAGCTTGGTACCCAAAACCTGATCCTGATCACCTTTTAGCAGTAGGGCAAGCCAATGGGAAAATAATTTTATCTAGGTAAGTTATATATATATATATTTGTTTTCACCAGATAACATTGCTGTATCCATATCCCCAAATTACTTTCTGCTGGTCTTTTTCAGTGATGATCATTGAAGTCCACTTTCTTATTATAATGAATAGCTTTAGTGATTAAAAGTAAAATACATAAATAATTCTTAATAATAATGGAAGAAGATAAATTTCAGTTTCATCTCATTTTTAGGAATATTTGTTAATAGAAGAATTATAAACAAAAAAAAAAAAAGTAATCATTATCAACATTTTATAGAGAATTCAAAAAGTTGAAAAGAAAACAAAAAGAACAGTAAGAAAATTGATAGATTATCTTAAAGAAAGGAGTATTCTAAGAATTTTAAAGAGAAAAGAAAAAATTAGGATCTTGGGAAAAAATATCTGCTATGACATGCAGAATTTGTGTAAGTGTTGAGAATAATTTTATAAATATCCAGTGTTTCTAAATTTATCTAAGTGTAGTAGATGCCTTTAGATAAAAATGTTTTAGCTTAAATCTATTAAGATTTTTATAAATGAAAAACAACAAATTTAAGGGAAAGAACTTTTGATAAATTTATTTCTTTGATTTCTGAGAGCATTTCATTATATCATGAATTTAAATTTCATTTGTTGAAATATTTTGATGATAAAAATATACTTGAGTCATCTTTCGATACTTTATAAGTTAGTCAGATAAAATTAAACAGTTTCTATAATTATACTTTAATGATTTGAAGTATGGTGTATTGTTAAATAACCAATATAGAAAAAGTTTCAAAATAGTAATAACTATTAGCTACTATGGCTGCAGAGAGGAATTTACTCTTAACTGAAAGGAATATCCTTTTTGGCTTTTTGAAGCCTTAAAAAAACCAAGCAAAACAAATTCCTAATGTTCACTCCATAGGTTTTTGTTATTGTAGTTATTATTATTGAGTAATTGCTCCTATGATAAACAAACAGATGGTCTTTTCTTTAATACATATCGGCCACTTTGGTGAATTTACTGGCTTTTTATTTCTGAGTTTAGGATCAATAAACACTATGGTGTTTCTTTTTCAGTTGATTTATAGTTTTTTATTGAAATATCGAGTTTTTTTGAAGGCAGGATGAATATGTGTGAGAACGATATATTTTTATTTACAATCATGGCATACAAAAGTAAATTATAGCCCTTATTCTCTGAAGGCTTTAAAATTGCCAACCAAGGCAATGATTGGCAGCCAAAGACAGGGAATATTAAAAATTTCCTAAATGAGAGCACAGTCTGCCATTTTAATAACAATCTTTTATTTAGGTACCAACAACCGCAGATCAAACTCTAAATATTAAATGAGACATTATTGAACTTTTTGATGATAAAAGAAAAGATAAGGAGTCCACTAGAGGGAGCCTAGGACTCCAGTTTTCACTGTTTCAGGCTCCCTGTTTTGTTCACCAAAGTCATAGTCCATTGTTGGATTCATAGAAGAAAAGTTTACCAAAATGTAAGCGAATATCTGTTTTATTGTTTTTTCATCTTTAGAAGAAGTTTTGGAACAGTTTTCATTCAATGATAATTGAAATTATCTATCATTCCGTTTTATGCAAATGGATGCCATTAGAAATAAACAAAAGCTAGCTTAAGTAATTCTTGGAATCATTAAAATATTATAAACCTTTTAAAAATAATTTTAAATGAAACCAAATAATTCTAAAAAGAATAGACACTAGAAATCCTAATTTTATTGATAGAATAAACAGGAAATTTATTTGGACATCAAATCTCATAGAAAATGTGGAATATAATATGTTAACAATAATGGTTTTAGGAATTTTATCTTTGCATCAGATTTTAGCAGTGTTAAACAAGTTTTAAATGTTAATTCGATCTCAAATTTTAGAATTGAACATTACAGAAAATAACCTAAGCTATCTCCCTGCATAAAATCAGGTTTCTCCAATGATCAGAACAGAAATTATTACTCCCCTTCCAGTGAATTGGGGCCATGAAAAAAATAAAACAAATTTTTTAAATTAACACAGCATTATAATGAAGTGATTCCTGAACTAAAAAATAATGATCTAAAGACAAAAATGGCTGCAAATGATGTGTTTAGACCTAAACAGAGATATTGAAGCTGCAAATTAATCATACTCTTTTAATCAATAATTATTGAGAATTTTCCAAAGTTTAACTTTCAGATTATATTTGAATCATTGATTACTAATCAAGACCTAAAATAAGTATCAACAAATAAAAATTACTGTGAACCTTGAAGGACTTTGGTTGGTGGGTTGAGCAGCTACTGTGAACATTTGCAGACACAGGAGTTTGATAATGATTAAGGGTGGATGTCCAGCTCCATTGACCTCAGTGTGCAAGATGATATGGACAAATGATTTGTTCTCATGGTGTGCAAGATGATATGGACAGGCAATTTGTTCTTATGGTGTACAAGTAAATCCGGCTTGATTTCCAAGACTACATGAATTAAATGTTGTATTGGTGGGTGTGAGTTTGCACTCCTTTTCCTCAAGTGTAGTGATAGTGGTCATAAAGGACTTGGTTCATTTGAGGGGATGGTCGATGATCGTTGTCTAGCCCGGGAATACCTGCCGGGAGGGTGAAAGTCACTACTTTCATATGGACTTGGCCTTGAAGGGCTACTGCACCCCTTGATGGATTATTTGATAAGTCAAGGTTGATTTGCACTCACTATTATTAGGTTTCATTTGTTAGCTTTAAATTTAGTGCATTTGTAAGGTGGTTGGTCTACTTTGGGCCACCACCAATTTTTGTAACATTGATGGTGTTTTGTTGTAATATTTTGTGGGCATGAGTCTGCACTCCTCTTTTCTTTCTCGGGGTGGCTGGTGGCAGACATTAGGTATCTGGTTTATGGTGCAGGCTGTTGACAATTTTTCCGCTACCTGGAAAATCTGCTGGGAGGGTACATGGTCAAAGTCTCGATGCTATTCCTGCTCTGGTCGGCTGCTGTGCCCCCTGATAGGCTGGTTTTGGGCAGTGTTGATCTGGCTCATTACTTATTACTTCTTAGTTTTTTCCCAAGTTGGCTTTCCAATTTTGGGCAGGTAGACTGATTGTGGTCCCTGCCCATTTGGACTGCTAATTGGGAGGCAGAGGTATCTGGAATGGTCTTGACATGGCTTGGCTGTGGGTCAAGAATTTATTGCTTGGTGAACTTGGGCCTTGGACCTCACTGCCTGTTGTGGTGGTTGACGTAATGCTGGACTTCGCCACCTATTCAGCTTAAGCATTTGTCTTCACTTCGGTGCCCCAGGGGTGGGATCATTGGGTGATAGTTAACTTCTTGACAGCCAGGCCATGTGGATCCACATACAGATACACATTAATCACATTACAGTAATTTTTATGGATGTAATTATTTTTGAACATATGTACATTTTACCTTGTTACATTGAACACTGTGTAATCCTCAATGGGTAAGTGTACCCAAAAAATTTTGTAATCTTTTATTAATAAAGGTTACCTTTGAAAGTAAAAGAAAAGATAATGAGACGATTGATTAAAAAGTGGATGTCTAAGGCCTAACATTGGAAACACAAGTGAAGAGGAATTCATTCTAAATAAGTACAACAACAACACTGTGGAGATTGATAGTACATCTGACAGAGTGGCAAGATTAGTTATTCAAATTAATGGAAAATACCAACTGCAGATAAGTCCAGTTTATGCCATTCCTATTGTAATGAAGAAATAAAGGATTTTTATATGGATATATAAAATATCAAACAATGTTTTGAAGTTGTCATGGAAGATTTTAATTCTAGAAATGGTGAATGATTGACAGATGAAAATGATGTGGATAAATTTGGTTATGATGACAAAAGTAAGAAACGACAAAGACTTATGAAGTTTGTAAAAAAAAAAAACCTAATGATATTAATTCTTTCTTTGAGAAAAATATTAAATGAAAATGGTCATGGAAGGGTTCAAATGAAGGTACGGTAGAATGGATTAAATTTTGACTAATGGTTTTAGTAGATTTCACATAGAAAGTGATCATTGATTAATGAGATATAAAATAATTAGATGGACAAAAACTATTAAAAAAGATAGTATTAACAATTAATATTCCTAATGTCCAGAAATACTCCAAGTAATTTAAATCAGAACTTGCAAATTGTTTTAAATTATTAACAGATTTTGAAAATGGTTCAGACTTGACTGAAATCAATAAGAAGATAATTAATACTCTATTGAGAACTACAAGAAAAATAGCTAGTAAAAAAAAAAAGGCAGAAATTTAACAGCAAATTTTTTACTGAGACAAGACAATATATGAAGAAAAGAAGGAATTTGAAAATTTATAAAAATGTTCCATTAAGAAATAAAGATATAAAAATATATAATTCCAAATTAGCAAGAAAAGTTATAGAAGAGAATAAAAATCTTAAATGTATAAAATAATATTTTGATATCAGAAGAAAAATTATTTCATCAATAAAAAGAAAGGTGAAACTATTACTAAAAGGAGAGGTGACATCATGAAATATATGGAAGATATAGAAAAAAGTGTAATGTACAATTGCATATCTTCTGAATTACCAAATATTTTAAATGAAGAGATGGAACGTGTAATTAAATATATGAAGAAAGGAAAAACTAGCAAATAATGGAAATATTATTGATATTTTTAAAAAAAACAGATGAAGTAATAGAAAATTTATTTGACAAACTTTATAGTAAATGTCTAAATGGTAAGATATGGCAGACAATTGGAAGAATGCAGAAGTAAAATTGATATTTAACAAAAGTAATAAAGAAAATATTAGAAATTATATTTCGTTTAGTCTTTTGTCAATTTTATGCAAAATCATTACCATGATTTACAGCTTGTCTCCAGCAAACTTTGGATTTTAATCAACCAAAAGAACAAGTTGGATTTAAAAATGGTTTTAACACAGTGGATCATATCCAAGTATTAAGAGAAATTATAGAAATGACCAAAGAATATGGTGGGCATTATAAACATTTTTATTGTGATTAAATGTTTTGTATCATCAAGATATAGTCCTGGGATATTGTCATATTTTTTGAAGAATATTTATCAAAATGCAATAGTGGTAATTAGATGATGATAATAAGATTAAATTGAGAAGGGTGCACAACATGGTAATTCCCCATTTCCAAAAATTGCAATTTCACAAGAAGTATCCTTGTGAATTAAAATTGGGGAGCTAAAAGAATAAAAATAAATGGAGATTATTTAAGTCATCTAGATTTTGCAGGTGATAATTGTCTTTGCAATAATGCTTCAGAGCTTCAGGAAATGTTGTAAGAGTTATCAGGTGAAACTAAGAAAATAGCAATTTCTCTGAAAAAGAAAATAAAGATTGATTATTATGAATTAAAAGTCATTTACTACAAATAACTGGATCAGATTATTAATATAGATGGAAACATAATGGATAAAATTTATCATAGAATTAAACGTGAATGGAGTGTTTTAGGTAGAAATACTTTTAAAAGGTAATGTGCCTGTACATTTAAAAAGATAGATTTTTAACAGTGTGTTTTATTAATTTTTTACTTACAGGTCTGAAACTTGTGTGTGAAGCAGAAGAATAATATAGAGACTTCAGACTCAATGCAATATTGAGAGATGTATGTTATGAATATCAAGAAGAGTTCAAAAATGAAATAGATGGGCAAGAGAACAATCACTGACATTATGGAAAGAATTAAAAGACTGAAATGGAACTGACTGGAAATATTGTTAAAAGAGATGATAATAAATGAACAGTTGAAATTTAAATTGATTTCCAAGAAATTCTAAACGATTTAGAAAAAGACCACATGTGAAATATATAGATGAAATAATGAAGTTTGTACATGTGATGTAAAAAAAATGAGGCTAGAGATCTGAAAAACTTGATTAAACTTAGAGAGACTTTCAGCCTGAAGTAAATCAATATTGTTTGAAAATGAACTTGATAATTAGCTGTTTTATAGATTTGAATAGTTGTACTTTTTATTATCTTTGGCTGTACATCATATATTATTTGACAGACTGTAAATTACACTGAAAGATTAATCTAAATTTTTTGATAGTTCATGTAACACTTATTAAAAATAGAAATAATTATCCGTGCTAGTCACTTATTTAAATTATTAAATGGTTTTAATATTTTTAAAATTATATTTTTTTCACTTTATTTATAGAATATAATTTTTAAAATTTTATCTATATGAAAATTTGTATAAATAAATTTAAAAAAAGTGATAAGTTTTGAAGAATAAAAACTAATGTATATATATATTTGATTAAAAATTAACAGAAGTCAACTAATTTGTTTTTGTTTTCTTTTGTAATTAATATATTTGTTTACACATCTGATTAGTTTTTCTTTTATTTAAGAAACTTTTCAAAATTTTTTCAATCTAATGACTATCAATTAATTAAAATATTTCATCTCTAGTTAACTAAGGTAAATATATTATTTGTAAAAAAATTATCTTTCGTTAATTTTTAATTAAATTAAAATGTAAGTGTATATAATAGGATATCAGTAAGGATAGTTTTTCTGAGGTATGTGTGTGTATATCTTTTTTTTTTATTATTTGTATTATTAGATGGTGACTATACCAATTCCTGGCAACTTATAAATACTATTTTGCCCAAATATCATCTGTTTGATTTTTAGAATTCTCAGTGGTACATCCATTGTGATAATCAAGTCTGTTATATCTGTTTTTTATCGTGTTTAACATCCATTTGTTCATTTTCTGTGCTGTACATGATATTCTTAAATATCTCCCTTTTTTTTTATTCCACTTTTTTAATTGCCAGTGTTCATATCTATAAAGAAACCCATCATTACTCAAACAATTATAATCTATATTTATAAGGATTTGCCCTATATCTAAAAATATTTTCTAAACTTTTATTATAACTTTGTTTTTCCAAGGAGGCAATAACATCACATTTTTACAATTTTCCTTCTGATTCAAATCATCATAATATTTGTTTTTGTTTGTATTTATTTTTAACCCCATCTTTTCACTTTGCCTTTTAACTTTCTTGTTCAGTTTTTTGAGATTTTCCCTGTTTTAAGCTAAAAATATGGTGTTCTCAACTTATCTCAAATTGTTAATGTATCTTTTACTAATCCTGAATTCACATTTGGTTTTTTTTTATAATCTGACTTCCATCATTACATATTCATTAAGCTAAATATATAGGTTTTTCGTCATTATGAAACTAGTCTCTACTTCACTATAATTCAAGGGTAGTTTGTAGTTCCATGTAGACATTTTTTATAAAAATTAAAAAATGCTCTGGTTCATTCATTTTTCCTACAATAATTCTAATTTAACAGTTATTTAAATCAAAGTCCTAGATTATAATCAAAAAAGAATATGTTGATTTTTTTCTGATATTTTTTGATCTTTTTAATTATCCGATATATATCAGCAATAATTGTATTTATATATTGGACTATTTCTATCATCTAATATTAAGTATTGAATGTCTTTAAAAAAAATTTAAATATTTTAATTACATTCAATTGCTAGTAACAGCACACAGATTAGTATATGCACAGCATTTTGAGAAGTATTCTCCTCTCTTCTTCAGGTGTTGCTTGCCTGATCAGTGGGTAATACTAGAATGGGAATCAAACCTGGACTCTTAGATTCTTGAATATTGAATTTTAAGGTAACGCTGGAACCAACTGAGACATCCTGCCAAAGGCAATAGTCAGTAGAAATTTCATATACTTATCTATAAGGTTCCTACTGATTTCTCCACTTTTTCCTAAGAGCAAAGCTGATTAGTGGTTTCCATACATTATGTGTATCCATATATATCAAAAATAGCAAACAAATTAAGGAAAGTCTGCAATCAGTATAACATCAGAACAGCTTTCCAGAGTCATGCCACACTATGATAAATTCTAGCATCTATAACCTAAACTTGAAATGTTGAAAAGTAAAAACTGCATCTATGAAATACCATGTGAATGTGGAAGAATGTATATTGCTGAGGCCAATTGCCCCATTGAAAAGTGATTGCAAAAGCACAAACTGATGATTAGAAGAGAGAAAACGGATATGTCTAAAGTAGGAGACCATGTATGTACCAATGAACATGTATGTTCAATTGGGAAAGTAGAAAAATATTGGATAGAGAGAATAAGGTACAATAAAGAAAATAAGTCAACCTAGTGTGACTATATATAATGTATGGAAATCTCTAATCAACTTTCCTGTTAGGGAAAAGTGGAGAAATCATGACGAATCCCATAGATAAGTATATGAAATTTCTATTGACTGTTGTTTTTGACAGAATGGCTCAGTTGATTAGAGCATTACATTAAAATTTAATATTCAAGAATCTAAGGGTCCAGGTTCGATTCCCATGCTAGTACTGTCAGTGGTCTGGCAAAAAAAACTTGAAGAGGGAAGAGATAATACCTCTTGAAGCATTGTGCATATACTAATCTATGTGCTATTACTAACAATTGAAAGTAATTTGAATATTTAAGTAAAGTTAAATTTTTCTAAAGACATTCAATACTTAATAGGAGATTATGGAAATAGTCCAACATATAATTATATACAACTAAAATACTATCATCACAAACCTTTAGGAAAATATCAACAATAATATCTCCCCTATTTCTTAACCATTCCTGAAATCAATTTGCACATGTGGCATTTGTTTTTCATTGCCAAACTGAAAAGAAATAATATTATGTTCTGCCAAAACTCTTTTCTTTGGATTATAATTTTTTTTTTCTACAATCCTTAAGCAACTTTTTTTTTTTCTGATTTAATAATAAACTTTAGTCCAATGTTTTGATTATTATTTTTCAGTTTTTGAAAATTTTTTAAGCAATACCTTCTAATTGTGGGATCTTAGCAAATTTCAGTGTTAATAAACATCATTTTCCGTTAATGAAGTTTGTACTAATCTTTAACAGATTTTCTGTACATTTTTTAAAATTCTGTTTGATTTTTTTTACTTCAATTATTTATTTTTCAGTAACATTTCTCTGTAATCTCTCTTAAGACTACTTTTGTTTTCCAAATTTATTTTCATTTCATTGTTTTAGTAAATGCTGTTATAATATTACTCCTTTTCTTTCCATTTTGTTCTTTAGAATTTTTTGTTTAATTTCATTTTTTTTCAGTTTGGCTTGTTTTCTCTACAATGATTATTACATCTTTCTGAAATTAATTTTAATTTTTGAAGTTAATTATCTTAGTCAGACTTCTCTCTGTTTCTTCTTTAATTAACTATTTCTTCTACATCCATTTATAGTTTATCTGATTTCCATACATTATATTCAAAATCTCAAACAGATTTTTTATATTATTTTTAGAAGCAGATTTTTGTTATCTAATTTATATTACAATGGATTTTAAGAAAAAGTAAACAAAACAAATATAAAAAAGAAAAACAAAATAGAAAAAAAAAAAGATAATAATGTAAGAAAAAAGGTATAGTCCTTTTTTTATAAAGGTTTGTTAGATAAAAGTAAGGATGTAATTTAATATAAATTTTACTATAAAATAAAAAGTATAATTGGTAATTTAAAACTGGTTATAATTGCAAATTCATAAAGATTTACATGTATATATATATGTTTAATTTTTTTTTTTTTTTTAAAGTTTTACTCAAAGTGGCTCTGATGTACATGGACTGATTGGAAAAGAATTTGGTAAGTTATGATTTTATTTATCAATATAATTATAAATAAATAGAAAAAGAATTGAGCATCACATGATCACATTTCTGCCTAATAGGATAGTGGTGGCTATGGTTGTAAAAGAGCCAAAGACACTAAAATGTATGGGTGCTGAACTGAGTTCAGACCCATATGACTATATAAGCTATTGAGCTTAGATTGAAAATATTTTTTGTGTTTTCAATTTCATTCTCATAGTTTTGTAGTTAAGTAGAGATAAAAGGTGGTTGCTAGAGGGTTGCATTAGATCCTAAGATCTAGATGCAGTGCTCTCAGATCCAAAGCTCCTCACTGACGAAGGCCACAAGCCAGAAACTAGTCTGGGGATATTGGATGAGTAGGCATTAGATAGGGATTTTATGCACAAGCCTTCTGGCATCCATTGATTACTCTGTTTAGCACAGATGGCAATACTGTATGGAGAGTTTTGCTCTGTTTATCAAGAAAAAGAATTGGATAACATTAAAATTAAATTTATAGTTGAATTTGTAGTTAATTTAAAGAATAAATTTTATTAGATAATGAAGAATGAAATAACAATAGATGAATGATTAAACTTAATAGATTGGTGGCTTAGATAATATCTGAATAGCTAATTATAATAATTTATTAAAATAACTAATAAAGAATTAATAAATAGAATTTTGGTGAATAAATTAATTCATGGAAATGGTTAAATACGAATTATTATTTATTCTAAAAACAGAAAATATATAAATTGAGGCATTCATTGCTAAAAGTAAACATCATATTTTTAAATTTGATTTAATAATATTTAAATTAGTTTATCTGATTTTATAAAAATATTTTTATATATTAATTTATTTCAGTTCCACGACATGCAAGGCAGTGCAATAGTATAGCCTGGAACCCAGTAGAAAGTAATCTGGTAATATTTATTTAACTTCAATTTTGTAAATATTACTCTTTCTCATTTTTAGTTTTTCTCAATATATTTCTCATATTATATGGACATATACATATTATTTTTAATCATTATTAATTTTATTGCAAATTAAAGTCCTTTTCAAGTTTATTCCAACATTTTTAGTTTATAGCTCTACTCTATATTATTCTAGTAAACTTTAAACAAATCCACATTTTATATTGCTGTTATAATGCTTATTTTATTAAAATTAATCAACCTTACATTTTCGATTGACCAGCAATTTTCTTCAGAGCTGTAAGATACATATAAATACATGAATGTACAAATACTTCA
Source organism: Epiperipatus broadwayi (assembly GCA_028023455.1). NCBI lineage: Eukaryota > Metazoa > Onychophora > Udeonychophora > Euonychophora > Peripatidae > Epiperipatus > Epiperipatus broadwayi. The sequence goes on along the minus strand of JAQFVV010006197.1, from coordinate 505,198 downwards.
TTATTTAACAAACAACTGTTTAAATGATAAACTATTTGTGGATTATTGTATTATCTGTTTAAATGATAAGCTATTTACGTATTCATGTATTTATATTTCATATCTCTGAAGAAAATTGCCAGCCAATTGAAACTGTAAGGTTCATTAATTTTAATAAAATAAGTATTGTAACAGTTTAATTTTTTATAATTTTATCAATGCGTAAAGAAGGATAAGTTGACAATAATTCTAATAAATTTTTTTATCCATTCATTTCACTTGTGTTTTTCCTTTGGTCTTTTAAAGTTTCTATGATCCCTTTTATGATATTATCAACTTACTCCAATTGAATTTCTTAATTTTCTTATTGTTGCCAGTTATATGTGCTTGTTATATCATCCATTTATTCATCATTGTTATAATTTTCAATCATTTATTATTTTTTGTAAATATTAAAATACATATCTTCATACTATTCTATGTAATTTGTTTGCAGTTTTTGTTTTGTTTTGATCATTAAATGACAAGCTTTGGTACAACACATTCAAATAAAATGCTTTCTTTTCAAAATTATAAGTATCTATCCAAGTTTAATTATGTGATTAATTTCTTTCATTATCTTTCCATTTATATTTATTAATTAAATTTTAATCTTTATAATTTTTAACTGTTTCTAATTTATCACTTTTCATCTTTATGTGTGTGTGAATTCTAACTAAGCATTATTTTATTCCTTTTAGTCCAACTTTTTTATTTTCATCTGATAGCTTTTGTAATTTTTTTTTATGGTTCTGAAGATTTATCTACAAAAATAACTATATCACCTACAAAATTTAGATAACTGTTAAGCAGTCATTATTTATTTTTACTTTTTTTTTGGTCCTTATTTTAAGCCACAAAACTACTACAAAAAGTTTTGGAGAATTAGAACTACCCTATCATGAACTTTTACTAATTTTAATCTTCTTAATAACATCATGAATCTAAGCACTAGATAATATGTTGTCATGATATTTCCATGCTTATAGATTTGAATGCTTTTTTTTTTGCAAACTACAAATCCATTATCATTGAATTTTTTTATGATTTACTTTAATACTTCTGTGTGGGGGGTTTAATGCAATTGTTTTTAAATCAATTTTATATGTGTGTGTGGTTTTTTGGGGGGAGAGGAGGGAGTAGTTTGAATTCAAAGTTTTCTGTAGCTTATTTGTAATAATGTTATATATAACATATATAATAAGATAAATAAGAACTTATGGCGATGATATAAAAAATTAAAGTAAGAGAAATCTATGTTTAAATTGAGTGTCTATTCAATAGAATAATTAATTGTGAAAGTTGTTCACAATATGGTAATAGTAAAAGATTAAATGATATACAAATTGTATGTGTAGATATTGTGTGCATGTAAAATATGGCTAAACTTTTCCAAAATAAGGAAATAATTTTTTTTTAGTCACCTCCAAATAAATTGATTGTGAATCAAAATGAAAGAATTTAATATTTTATTTTAGAGGGAGTAAGAGATTGGAGAGAGAAAAATTGTTTTGTCATATCAAAATTAATTTTAAGTCACAATTTGTTTTGATATTTTTGTAGAAAGATTAGTGTAATATTATCACTGTATAGATTTGGAATTGAGACCTGTAAATCAAATTATATTGTATTAATTATAAGATTTTAAAATTATGCAACTAAGAATATAAATTTAATCTGCATTAATTTGTGTATGTGTAATATATAATTAAAAAAACATATTGATAAAACTAAATCCTTTGTTTATTAATAAACAATATAATGGGCTTAGGCATTTAAAATGTTTATTAAATAATAGCGTGCCCATAAGACATATCATTTACAATAAAAAAATATGATAAAACAATAGATTAAAAATGATTTTCAAAAATTGATTCATTCTTATTCTCACTACTATAAGTACATAGTAGAGAGGAATTTATATTACTAGAAGTTTAGTAAAGAGACTTTTATCCATAAGCAAAAAGGAGCTGACAGTAGCAACCAAACTATGAATTACTAAGGACACAAGCAAAACTCTAGCAGGAAGCAAGCAAGTAAAGTTAAATGTTCTCCTTAACAATAATAATATTAATATGCAGAAACCATAATTCTTCTTGCTTGGCATGCTAGCTTTCTTTTTTGGAAGTGTAGATCCTTTTCAGACAATGTGAATCTCTAATAAATTAGAAGCATTCACTGAAGAATTCCAAAGATCTATAGTGTGAGCTGATTTGTCTGTTATAAGAAAAGCTATATCATTATTGCCTAATGTTAAAGCTTATAAACCCCTATAAGAATATAATCTTGCAAGTATAACATGAAAAAAAGAAATGCAGTATCATAACTTTTACAGTTGAAATTTACAAGAAAAGATCAAATAAAAATATAAACTTTGAATTTTGATAGTTTATATATATTTTTTTTATAATCATGTTTTTGGGAGTAACTGTTTAATAAAAGTAAAAATGGAATAATAGTATCATATCTGATCTTGCCTTTAGATGTGGACTATTCCAGATTCCTTGCCTGATTGGCTAGCACCCAGTGGCTATCCAATGGGGATAAATCCTTTATTGAGGTTGGCGCACCTAATCCAAGTGTTTCCAGTAAGGTAGGAGATCTGCCATTAAATAGTCAGCCTTTTTAAGAGGCAAGGCAGAGAGCAATTACTTCTCTCAACCTGAACGACTGAACGTGCTCTCCAATAAACCCTCTGCCATCAGCAAAGATATTTTTCTAGTCATTGTCATGACATCCACGCAGTGAGGCAAGTCTACATAAGGACTGGAAACTGCTACATCCACAACCGACTCTAGGCAAGTTGTCTGGTACAGCCAGAAGAGTCTTACTTGAACTCATAAGGCAGGCTATTTATATAGGCTGAAGTGAGTTCCATTACTCGGCATGATTACCTCAGCATTGACTTGTATAAACCATATTTATATGTTGTATTAACTAACGTGTGTATATTTTTGTAACTAATAAATTATACATATTAATTATTGAGTAGTTTGTCATCGCTTCTCTGTTGATTTGGAACTGAACCTCTAAGCCAAGCCAAACACAACAAATAGTAACTGATATTTTGACAAAATAATACTGCAAAGCTGGATAAAATAGTAATCACATGCTTGTTGCAGAAATAATAATTGTAATATGTTGTTGATGATCACTTTGGCTTAAATTTGGATGTTTTTTTAAATATTCATTTATATAAGGAAACTCTTTCATATGGATGGTAGTTTTATTGTTTCATCATGTAAGGAAACATCCATAGTGATGATAGTTTTATTGTTTTATCAATGTAAAGAAACATCACCCAGATTTAAGCTAAACTAATCAACAGCCACATTATACAATTATTATCTCTGCAACAATCACATGATTACTATTTTATTGAGAACAAGTGTTATTTTGCTGAAACATCAGTTACTATTATTTTATTTTTGTTTTATTTTTAATTTTTATTAAATATGTTTGCTTCTGTAAACATTTGGAAAACAATTTTTTGCCTGTGAAAACATTCGTTTCAATATATTGTAATATTGTAGACAGTGGCCAACTTTGGCCATAATTTACAATATATTAATTAAAGTGGAAATGACAAATTTTATTTTCACATATGTGTTTTTTTATATATCAAACATTATTTTTTTAAGTAATAATGTGAATATTCTTATAATTTGTTAAGAGTTGTGAAAAAAAAGAGTAAGTTGTAAAATCAAATAAATAATTTCTTTTGTTCTCTCTTCAATATTTTTAATTACCTACCAGTTTTGATTTTAATTTTGAAAAACAAAGTACTAGAAGGAAAATTTTTTTTCTTCAGTAGATTATTTAACAATTTTTAATTTTAACTTTTGAGAGAGATAAAATAGGTAAAGTTTTATGTTTAGCAAGATTTTTAAAAGAAAAAAATATATAGTTTAATATTTTTGTTGAATGTTTTAATTAATTAGTTTTTTCTTTATCTCTCTCCAAAACAAAAGCCAATGTTTGTTAAATCAAGGGTAATTAAGGAATTATCTTATTTTTGGCATAGGAAAAGAAAATAACTACAGAGGGATTTTTTTATTGTGATTGAAATTTAATTTTTTTTATCTTTGACTTGTTTTTAATTTTTAATAAGAGAAATAACCCTTTTGTAAAAATAAACCCAATAGGTCAGAATTAAAGTTTGTCAAATCGGAGAAAAGATTGTGATTAGATGTATACAGGATTGTTCCAAAAAAATAAGATATGGGTGTGGATATATTTATAGCCTTCAGTATCTTGTAAAAAATTTGTTAAGCTGTTGAAGAAGTCGGTGCTAGCAGAGATTCCTGATTCAACTATTGAAGAAGATGTAAACAAAATTTCAACTGTGGAAAGCACTACCAGCTAAAAGAAAATGTTTTTTTAAATGGAGTTAAAGAAAATCATGTGCTAAGTTTTAGCAAGAAGCTGAATATCATCAACCTCATTATGTAATCTTCAGTTGAAAAAAATGTAAAAGAGAAAAATATGACCGAAATAATTTGCAACAAACCTTGACTCCATCCAAGAGAATGAGGTCTTTTTCTGGTTAGCCTAACTTGGAAAATTATTAGAAAGAAATATTCAGTCTGCGTGAAACCTGGAAATATGGATAAATTTAAATGTGTACACTACACTGGGAATATGCATTAATGGAGAACTTCTGTAAGCCTACAAGAAGGGGAGAAAATGTCAAACTCAACAATGGAAACTCACAGGAAAGAAAACTGAAAATTGCAACTATCAAAGAAGGATTCAAAAGAAAAACAACACCAGGTAAAAGATATTTTAATGTACACATTATATCCACATTTATAGATTAAAAAAAAGTTTTTATAGAAATAATAATTTGTAATATTGAATATTTTTTTATTAAATCAATATTTTCTTTTGAGACATGTTTTTTAATTTATTGATTTCCTCTTTAAAATTATAAATAGTGTTTTTTAATTAATTTAAAATTTCATTATTTCTGATTGTCAAAAGTTATTTTCCAACTTTAGTTATTGAAAAGAAAATGATTTAATGAAAGTAAAAGTTAATTAATTTAATGAATAAAACCAACTGATTAATTGTATTAGCTATAGGAAATTATATTTTTTTAATAAAATATATTTAAGTTTGAATTATCATATCATTTTTTTATTTTTTATTATTATTAATCAGTTAGTCTATTAGCTAATTATGAAAAATATAAATATGTCATTGTAATAATAATAATAATCAAATGGTTTTATTGCTCAGGAATTCATATGAAGTTTGTGTTACTGAAATATTAGAACTGGAATTGTTCAAAGGACCTTCTTAGCAAAATCTGATATTCTACCACTGTACTAAGTTATGTAGGGCAGTATAATAAAATTGTTTCATTTCTTTCTACTTATATTCCTAGAAATTATAATTAGTGCTTATTTTTACATTTCGAACATATGCAATGTTTTCAATTAGATCAAGTCCATCATAATTTTCAAATGCTGCTTACCATTGTTTTATATTTTTAATGTATATTATACAAATGTATAATACATATTTTTTAACAGGTACTTACTTGAAGCAATCATCTTTCAATAAATATACAAATATTGTATTAATCATTTTTTATTAAATCATTAAATTTTATTTACCTTTAGGTATAGACTTTAAATTTAATAAATATCAAATATTTCTATAACATTATTTATTTTTCTCATTTTTTACTCATATGGCAGAATATTTCTAAAAATTACAATTAATGCTTATAATTATATTTTAAACATATGGCTGCAGATATTGGAAAAATAAAATATGCCATTGGCTTCAAGGATGCATTTTGACTAGGCAGGGCTTTTTGTTTAAATCAAGTTTCAAAACCATACATCATTGTTTGAATTGTTTATTAGTGTATACATAAACATTAATTAGATATACATTTATATATGTGTATCATCATATAAAATTATTAGTTATAGTTTATTTGTAATGTTCCTTTTCTAATTCATATTTAAATTATTTTGCCTAATCTTTTTTTTTTAGTTGGCAGCAGGATTGGATAAGTGCCGAGGGGATCACTCTCTTTTAGTATGGGACATGTATGCTAAAGCCACAACTGATTTCAGCTTAACATTAGAACGACAGAGGCAAGCTTTGCAGATTAGTAATGAGTCAGCTTATATTGTCAGTAAGCCTTTAATTGAACTAGGGTTAAATGAGACATGCTTTTCTCTTAGTTGGTTTTTACATCAACCAAAACTTCTGGCTATAGGCGTTAATAATAAATACCTCAAAATTTTTGATCTTAGAGGTATGTCACCTTTTTAACTATTTAAAATAAATGTTTTATACTATGATCATGTATAATGAAGTTTGAATTTTTTAAAAATTGTATTTCTTCTTTTAAAATTTATATATATATAAACAAATAAATGTGCTTAACAATCTCAAAATATATTTTTTATCTTAAATTTACTTAATTGTGCTATTAAAAACAACAGTAAAAGATTTTTTTTTTTAAAAAAAAATTAATAAAATTCAATAAAGTTTAATGATTTAGAATATTTTATTATACATTTTTTAAAAATGGTTAGTCTGCACATAACCAAACTTTCTGAATATCCTGCTCGAGAATTTTAGTCTTGAACTTTTTTTAAATTATTAATTCAGTAAACTTTCTACTTTTTTATTTCTTACCATAGAATAAAAAAATTTTAAGTTCAGAACAATCTTCATTTTTCTCTTCTTTTATTCTGACAATATTAGAAGCATAGCTTGAAATCAGATTCATTATTGCATTCATTCTATAAATTTTATCAAAGCATTGATTATCTAAAAATATTTTTGTTTGTATAAACCAAGTGGAAAATAGAATATAAAAGGGAATGCAGTGCAGTGGAACATAGATCATTTGAAAATTATGAATAAAATTTAATTAAGCTTCCATTATTATTAGATATTTTTGGTATTGAAAATATGTTTACCTAATCTGATAGTTAAGCTTTTCAAATAATTGTGATATATCTATATATAAACATTCAACATACATGGAATATTTTTTGTTATTTTAATAATATCTTTTAATCTATTATGCAAGCACTGCTATGAAGGAATTAATGCTTTAAATACATTGCTTTTTTAAATTTCTTTTTATGTATGACTAAATATTAATAGTTGTTAATTAAATCTAAGATAATGCTTATGATTAATTATTTATTATTTTGATTAATTATTTATTATTTTGAAGCCTTATAATCAGTTAAAAAGCAAGTAATATTACCAAACTTTAGAAGGCAAAGATATATTATATATATTTTCTAATATTAATTTGCTTTTAATTAACTATTTAATCAACTTGTATTAATTCTTATTTCATGATATATATATATTATTGAATTTTTTAAATGAAGGCAAAAGATATATTAATATATGACTACACCCCTTCACAGGATATTAGAAACGAATAGAATCCAGTTCCACCTTGTGTGAAGGCAAAAGGTGGCTTACCAGGCAATAACACTTAGATTTATTTGCGATCTTATTTAAATGCTATTTTTTTATATTAGATGTAATTTTATCTTGTGTAAGCATAAAGAATGGTGATCGTGTAGTTTTCATTCATTTTCTTTATTTTTTGACTCATATTTGTACAATCCTTGACATTTGAGTACATTTTATAAGTGTGATTTACTTAATGTTTAACTATGACCTCTAATTAATGAATTCGAAATTTTTTTTCCCCAGCTTTTTTAAAGGGTTTTTTTTTTTATCTCTTCTAACACAATGTGATATAGTTTTTGTTTTGTTTTTTAATTATCTTTAAAAAAGAATAAAATGCAAACCAATAAGTTAAAAAGCAACATCTAATAATTAAAAGTAAAAACTATTTGTAAAGTTTTGGAAACAACTACACATCTTTCATTCTTTTAAGAAATCTTTAAATAAATTACATTAATAAAAGTTAATTTTTGTAATTTATTTTTATCCTTTGTGATTTATAATTAATATAATTTATGTTTTAATATATAATGTTATGATCCTATTTTGCTTTAACTATTTAATAAATGATATAAATTATTGATTCAGCCATTATCATGAGATTATAAACATGAAAAATATGAGTATAATATGATATGGTCTTTACTACTGGTGGGAAAGATGTTATACTTTTATCAGTACTCTGCTCAATCTTATCTTTATATTATATATTTTATGACTTTCATTGTTACACACAATCTGTTTTAGATATTTTGCTCTATAATAATTTCAGTCAGCTTTGTTTATATTCTCTCTGAGAAATGATATCAGTTCAGTGTAGCAGGAAAGAGATTTTAATTTTATATATTTTGGATCATTGTTGATTATAAGAAAAAGAAGTTTAAGTTTTTTAATTTAGTATTTGTCTGAAGGTTTGTAATGATGGTATATTATAAGATGTGGTATGTTGGATTATTTCCATCATTTATGAGTGAATGTTGAATGTATAGAAAATTTTAAACTTTATTTAAACTTTCTAAATACAAACAATTTGTTAGTAATAACACACAAATAGTCAATACAGGTTAGTAATTATACAATGTTTCGAATAGTATTATTCTCCACTCTTCAGGTGTTGCTGGCCTATATGCGCAGTGACAATATTTCCTTAGAAGTTGAACTCGCACCTTTAGATTCTTGAATATCGAATTTAAGGCAAATGCTTTACCAACTCAGCTATTTGACATCGGAATTATACTAAACAAGACAATTATTTTATTAAGAAAGAGGAATATGTTGTTAGAGTCATAGTTAATAAATATAGGTATATATCTAAGTAACTATAGACTCTAGTTCTAATATAGAATATATAAAATCTTCAACTATTTATGAGACTATATAATTTCTAACTAATAACTGCTCTTGTTTGAGAGTCTAAAATTATCAGGACAAATTTAATACTGATTCTAACAAATATCAAATGATTGATCATTCAGAAAGTTGTATTATTTTCTAGCACCAGAAATGACAAGTTGAGCTTTATTCCAAATAATTTTAATTCCTAATCTAATTTTCTACTGCTGCACTAAATTGGGCAATGTTGTTCCTGAATTCGTTGTTTAACTTCATTGATAAGAGAAAATTATTAGCTACTATAATGGCTTTTGCATATCATTTGTTTTCCATTATACCAAAACTATTTTAAGATAAAAAGTTAGTACAAGATCTGTTTATACATTGATTGTTATTAAAACATATCTTGATACTGATGATGACAAACAGAGTTAATAATTATTATCTATTTGATTCTGGAAATTAACACAACAAAGATCATCTAAAATTCATTTAAAAGGTAATGACAAATTACTGATCATTCACCAGATAATATAACTGTTTCATTTGTTAGTTACTATTATCTAATTGAAGATATACCATGATCATAAAAATGATTTATTATCAAAATGTTTGTTCAATTCTTTTTTTTTTTAAGCTTATATTGAAGCATTATACATGTTTATGTACTTTATGTATTATAACTATATATAAGTTGTATCTAGTATTTTTCAAAACACTACATTTGTTTATATATAATATTATATACATATTTTTTTGTTGTTGTTGTTATTTAGATTACACAAGACATCAAAATATATCATTAACCAAGGCAGTTTATGGTGTGACTGTTGATCCACATTGTGAATATCGTTTGGCTTCCTTTGCTGAAGTACAGTATTTTTCATTTTTTATTTAAATTATAAATTTATAATAGGTTATCAAAAAAAGTATATGTTTTACGAGTTTTTTTTTTTCATTTTTTTTAGAATTTTGTATGCGTATGGGACACCAGAAATTTTGAAAAGTCCATATCCTTTTTTAAAATGATTTTGATTCATGAAATTTCTAATTATAAGAACATTTGAAAATATTTATAAAATTAATTATTTCCAACACATACAAATACAAATTATTTTAACAAGTTTTTTTGATCATCATTAAGCAAAGTCTTAAAATAATTAACTTGAAAAATGTACTTACTTTATGAGATTGTACCACATAATGCATATTAATATATAATAATCCTTTTTTAAAAAAATCTCATTTTATTTGCTTGGGTAAACATCATTCAATCATACTGATATTTTTGAGAGAAATATTTTTAAAATATTACAATACAGGTCTAGGATTTTTTTATTTGATTTATGAACAGATAGAACATTCAAAATTTATATTAATAGATGAATTCTTCAAAGAGAGAAATTTTATTGATCATATTATTTTCCAGGGTAATAAACTTATCATATGAATTGACATGCAAGATGTTCTCATATATATTAAAATTATCTTGGATGTATTGCTGACTTATGTATATAATAACAATAAAAATACTAGTAAAATCAAAATTTGCAAATTTGTCTTTATCACAATTATGATTTCACCTATTTAACAAATAGACTTTCGTAAGTAAAAACTACCATCAAAACAAACATATAAATACTCATATATAATTATCCACAATTCAAAGTTAACTGCCAAATACCTGTAAAATTAAAGGAATTCTCATAAGATTGATGAATTCTGTCTCAAAATGATTAATTAAAAGAATCTTTCATTCTTCTTTTGATTTCATTACATCATAAAAGACAATCTTTGCATCATCAAATAATATGTTATGCCCAGTACTATTTATATGAATATATAAGACTGAATTAAGATATTCAGTTTTTATGAATTTTAAGTCTTTGATTAAGTTTTTTTTTTTTTCACCTATACATGTCTTAAAACAGTTTCATGTAATTTTATAAACTGTTCTTGGAATATTTTTATTATCTAATACCTTTTTATATTCATATATAAGTATATAAACTCAGCACTAATGGTGTATATGTGTGGGAGATTGTGATCTGGACCAACTGAAGAGTGCTGGTTCAGCATGAAATATCTATATTGGAGATTGTTTATCTTTTTCATGTATTTGTGGCCATTTGTATAAGATGGTATGCATAGTTGTAGGAAACTTGAGAGTTTGAGTTTAAATCTCTTCTAATAACTTTTTATAATTATTTAATAGTGAATTTAAAATAATTTTCCAAGCAACTTCATACCTACTGACAAATATGTTTTATTATTTCATCAGTTTATTGACAATGTAAAATGAAAAGAAATAAAGTATTTTTTTTATTATTATCTATATTTTTAAGATAACATTGTAATTATTTTTACTAAAATACTTTTATAATAATAACGTAGCTTACTCCGCTGCACGTGCGCTTCACAGATCAATCGCTAATTATAATGAATACTCTTCTTTCCAAACACAAGATAAATTCTTTTTAAAAGATAGAATGGATCCACTCTATCTTTTTCACCTAAACTATATGTATAGGCAATCTGAAGCATTTAAAACTGAGAGCATGAAGATTTAATTAATCACTTTAAATTACTTATAATATGATTTTTGTCAATGACGCTTGCGAAATTTTTACAATTTACGATACAGCATTATCAAATGAAAACTAAAAATATATAAATATTTAATTTATATAGCACAATGTTTTTATAAATTATAATAATGTAGCTTACTGCACTACACGTGCACTTTATAAAAATATTTCAAACCAGAATTATTAACAAATTATTTTCTTTGAAATAATGCATTACTTTCAAAATTGCTTAATCTTTTATTATTTAAAAGAAATTTATTAAAGCACTCTTCTTATGACCAAATGGCTGATAACTATCAAGCCTAATTATACTTCTGAAATTTTTATTCTTAATAAAATGATTACAAAATAAAATATACTTAAACTATTTCTAATAACCAGTAAATTTAAAACATTAACTTATTAAAATTCAAAGTATCTTTCCACTTCTGTTAATTGTAAAATTAATATTAGAATCAAAACCATTCAGTCTAATAAAAAAAAGTCTTTAAATTTGTTTTTTATCATTAGCAAATAGTCATCAACATATGTGAGAAATATTTTTAAATAAAAAAATATAAATTTGACTAATCACACTATTGTCTAAAAAAATTAATGAAAACAGAACACATTAATGATAAAACAATATATCTAATAATCCAACCATTAATTTTATAGAACTTATTATTATATCTAAAATGCAGTAAATTTTCTAATATATTACAGTTAATATTAATTTTAGCAACAGAAAAATATTTTTGCTTTTTTAAAATATCAGTACTTTTCAATTTATCGATTAATTAATTAATAAGAAATGCATTTTAATATGAAAAAAATTTAAAAAAATGAAACTTGTCTAATATTTTATTCAGTTCATTAGACATTTTGGAGAAAAGAATTATATATTACTGGCTTAGATAACTGTAATAATCATTAGTTGTTGGTTTTTTTTTTTTAAATAAATACAGCAAGCTGAGTGAAATACTAAATAAATTTTCTTTATTTTTTACTTAAAAATATTTTTCATTTATTTTTATATTATTTTATGTGTAGTTTGTGTTTCAAATCTAGGTAGAATTAAATTTGATAGTGTTTTCAAATTACAAAACCTTAAGATTTTAAGAGATTTTAAAAGAAATGACTTATGAAAGATATGGAATGAGTAAGTTTTCTGGAATAATATGGAAAATAGAAACTAAAAATCAGAAAAGAGGAATGTTGGATTTCTATTCATACATACAGCAGTCATCTTTCTTTTTTTTTTAATTCTATGCTGCCCTTAATAAATGCTTGAAAATGATGATAAAATATTATTTAATATCTTTTATTTTTTATATTTATATTATATTGTAAATGATGATGATTTTTTTTTTTTTAATTTTATACATCTATTTCTCATGTAATTTTATTTGTTTGATTAATTATATTGTCATAAATGTTTATATTTTAAAAATATATATATATATTGCTATTGTCAGGCAGACATTTTTTGTAAAATTTTAAGAATTATTGTGTTATATATTTTTTTATTCTATTGTGAGTCATTTTAAAGAAAAGAAAATCATTGCATGATTTTTAATAAATGCTAAGAATATTTATATTTATCTCATTTTATTATGATTCATTTGGAATATTTTCGAAGTAATATTTGGTGCTAGCAATCAAAACATAATACTTCCAATATTTCTGAATTAAAACTTTTTTCCCAAAAAATGTTTTGATAAAACTATTGTAAGAAAAGATATATTAATAGCATCATATAATGAATATAGTAAGTAAATTTTATTTGAAAAAACATTTTTTCCCTATGAATAAATGCATTGAAATAGACAGGTTCCTGGCATATTTGATAGATTAAGATCAAAATGAAGCTAATGTTGTCAGCAGTAGCCAGTTTTATTTTATCCATTGCACTTATTTTCCTATCTCATTTTCAATAATTAATATTCATCAAAAAGTGTATTATGAATATATATATATAAAACAATATTTTTTTCTTTCTCTCTGCAACACAGTATAATGGCCATTCAAAGCATCATATAGTCTTCTCTACTTACTTTCAACATTTGTTATTAAAACAATAGTTTACTCTATATCTCTATGCAAGAGAAAATCATTAAGTAGTAAATGATAATATTGTATCCAAATCCTCAGACAACTTTCTGGCTATTGGCTTTCTTTAGTAAGTAGTAGTAAATTTCCACCTATATATGTAATTTTTTTTTATACTCAAGGTATAATTATATAAGATTATAAAATCCTTAAGATTTTGAGTCTAAGCTAATTTGCTTACATAATTACATCCATATATTCAGTTAATATACATGCATAAACTTAAAAGTTTGAAAAACAAATCTTTGATCTTTTATTATTCTCAAGATTTGACCCACTTCTAACTCAATTTTGTATATAATGTGTAATCAAAATTTATATATTGAAAAACTTACCTGTTATAGTATAATTTTAAATGCAGTCATATATTTTAACAAATAGATTGCTTAGTTGTAGTACTATATAAATTTTAAGCGTATATTTCACTTTGAAAAATAATTTAAATATAAAAGTGCTAATTCTGCAATTAGAAACCAAATTTGTTTCACCACATAGTAAATCTTTTATGTAAATTTATTGCCTTTAACTTTTTTCAACTTAAATTTAACTGAAACAAGAATGGTCACAAGGGTGGCATGGTGTCCCACACGGTGAGTATTCATTTACAGTCTGATTGGATTGATTGATTTGTTAATGGATAGTATTATTTTTAGATATTTATTTTGGTAGTAGCATAGTAAAAAATAAATATGTTTTGATATAATTATTTTCAGTATACGATTTACATTAAATTGCTTACAATTAAAATATTTTTTTTACATAAAGAAATGTTTTGACAATATTGTTTAAACATTAAATAGTAAATGATAATATCTAAGTTTTTATTTTCTATATAGTTTCTTAATAACAATTAATATATTGAATTAAGCTAGAACTTAATAATAAATTACTAAATTTATAAATTGCTAGTGGTTAATTGGGTAATTCACTATTTTATTAATGTATAAACTGAAAGAATAGAAATAAAATGGCATAAAGTTTTGAGATTTAATCTAATTATCTGCTTAATTGCAAGATGAAAATTATTATAAAGTTTTTCATTAAGTGATAAGACTCTGAGGGCTTTATTTTTCATGAAAGTTCTCGCAGTAAAACTCTAGTTTCTTTAGTATAAGTGATTTTAGAAATGTGTTAGTTTTGCAAAGTATTTTTTTCTTTTAGAATATATATTGGTATCTGGTTAATCATGGAAAATGCAAAAGCATGGAGTCACTCAAATATTTTTGTTATTAGACAAATTGAAAGAGAGGTCCGTCTGTCCGTCCCCCCCCCAACATGGGATTAATATTAAAAAAAGCTACTTCAAATCCTAATTGCCCTTTTCAAATTATCTAATAGCAAAAATATTTGAATAGTTCTATTCTTTTTGCATTTTCTATGATTATTCAGATACCAACACATATTCTAACTAAAATACTCTGAAAAAGTAAGAAATTTCTTATTTCATTTGTACTTTTTTAAAATTGCAAGGAAGGACTCTGTTAATTAGTTGTGTTATTTTTATTTAACAAGACTGTTTGGAAACAGTTGTATAGGAAAATAAGTCAATGATTTTCTTAAAATTTAGTCTAATATCCCAGTTTCTATTGATTGTTTTTGGATGAATTGCTACAGTAAGTTCTGTAAATAGATATATTAGGCACTTAACTTCAATCATATTAAGATCATCAATATAGGCTAAATCCCAATCAGAGACAAAAGAAGATTTGACCACTGTATCTGATAGAAAATGCACTGAATATCACATTAAATAAAGCTCTTCTCTATATACATTTGTATATATTTTGAATTACATTTTCCAAGAAAAAGTTTATTAAACGTTTTGAAGTTACATGTAGATCCTCATAAATCTTTATAAAAATTTAGCAATGTTATGATAGATTAATAAGACCGAAATCATTTTGTAACTATATGAAGGAGGTATGATGTATAATTTGTTTCACTTGTTAGTTTGAATGATGATTGATTTGCATTAAATTTCAAGAGACATATTATTCATGATGATTATTTAATAAGCCTGATTTTTTTTCTTAAATATATGATGCCAGAATTGAGAATATAAGTATATTCCCAAAAATTTTATTTATTTATTGAAAAATTACAAAACATTAGTGAAAGAATTTTCTGATTAAAATCTGTTATATGGATGATTTATTAAGGAAGATAAGTGAACTAATGACACAAAAAATTGTTAACTTTAGAATTTAAGGCATTCTAATTAGCTAAAGACATCTGACTATAATTATTTTTAATTTTTTACAAATTTCTTCTCTGTATGTAGATTTTTTTTTTTAATCTACTTTATTATTTTACATATTTTTTTGTTTTGAAAATAAAAATTTCACATTTTTATGATGATATAATTTTTATTAAGGATGATCTATAAAGAATCTCTTTTCTAAATATTTTTTTTATAGTAAAGTATATTTTTTAACTGTATGTGTGAATTTTTATTTATTTCAGATATGGTCTTCTAAGCACTCTAAGTAGGGAAAGTAACAGTATTAAACTATATGATGTACAACATACGAATATTGGTAAATATTTTTCTTTAAAATTGAATCTATATTTAGTTGATATAAAGATAATGTTTATTGCAAAACCTTGAAGTTAGAAGTTTATAATGTAATGTTAAACAAAATTGTAAAACAATCTTGATAATTGTTAGAGACATACAAGAAAAATATCATGTACAAAGATGTGAGTTGAATATTACTTTTATTAATTTGCATAAAGCATTTATCTTTAATGATCAAAGTTTATGTCATTGTTTCAAAATAGCTGGATAATCATAAAAATTTACATTTTACAACTGATACATGATAGAAAAAGCAGAGATAGTACTTCCCCCCCCCCCATTTTTGCTTCATAAAACAGGCATCAAAATGAATTAGGTTTTTTTTTTAATTTGAACTGATTAAAGCAAAAATAAACACTTCATTTACAGTAAACTAATGATTGCACTATTTTTTCCAACTATAATGATAAACTGCAAAATTTTGTGAATGCAACTTACAATAATAGAGAAAAAATTTCATTAACTTTTAATTTGAATGTTTATCTTCTTATGAATTTGGGTCAGTTTAAATATCTCGATAGATTTGCATGTAATATTATTGAATAATTTGTTTATTGATTAGTATAGTCAGTGCTGAATTTATCTTTAATTTTTTTTTCATCTTTTTTTTTTAATCTGGAGTTAAAATGGTCGTACTTTTTTACAAGAGAGTGCTAATGATTATGACTTATTGCTCTTACTATCTTTAATCATTCAAGATCTGAATTTCTAAGTATCTTATATTTCTATGAAGCAAGCTATAAGAAAAAATCATAAATGTTGATCTTTAATCACATTATGCATAGCAGTTAAACTTTTAATGAAAGCTCTCATTCATTAGTTTTTGAGGTAATATTCTTTAATGAAGTTTTTTTTTTTTTTCAAATTATAAATGCCAATCCAAGTCAGACAACTACCCTTATCAGGTTATTAACTGTTAATAAACACTGTAAAGTAATCAATAATGTTAAATTTCTTAAATAATCAGAAAATTTACATACTAAAATGTAATTCAAAAGCTAGAAGTAGAAATTGATTATTCATTGATCCAAAATAATTTAGTCCCATTTTGCTAAATATTAACGTACGCCAAGGTAGTAAATTTTTTAAATACAATAATCTATATATGTTCTGTACTTAATTATTTTACTTCACATCAAAATTACCAAACAGGCAAAACTCACCATACGTATTGCCACACATAGCAAGATAGAGTAATCAATGGATGCCAGAAGGCTTGTGCGTAAAATCCCCATCTAGTGCCTACTCATCTAATATCCCCAGACTAGTTTCTGGCTTGTGGCTTTCGTCAGTGTACGTATAGTGAGTTTTGCCTGTAAAGCATAAGAATTAGTGATCATGTGATGTTTATTGGCTTATCAAAATTACCATGAATGATAAATTGGTCTTTATAGATAGGAAATAGATATACTATGGATTTAGCAACTACATTAGTGGGGAACATTGTATCACTTTATGATCACTTGATTTTTGATCATTGTATTAATACTCATTTGATCAACACTAATCTTATCTAATAATGTTACTTTTAGCTAAGAAAACTGTTATTAATTTACTAGCCAATGTTTTTTAACAGATTGGTTGTCTGAAAAAATTCTGAAATTGTTTAGTAATTTTTCAACTCCTTAAAGAAAAACGTTAAGTTTCTCCAAGATATGAACATCAGATCATGGGTATTGCAGGTTAATGGACTACTACTACAACACCTGAATGACCTTCTGAATTTTTTTTTATCTTCAAATCTCCAGATTTAGTACAAGTCATAGCAGTAATTATTAATACACATATAACTTCAGAAGGTTCAGTTTATAAAAGTAAAACCAAGTATTTGATTTAGTTCATCAGTAGTGGTCATAAATTTTTATATCTGCCATTTAATCTCCTATAAAAAAAAAAGTTCTAATTATAGCTCATCTAATTATTTTAATTCAATTATAATCATAAAGAATTTATATTACAATAACATTTTATTTCTCCTAATTATTTATCTGCTTTTTATATTACAAAATTAAACCAAATAACCTTTCCTATTACTTATAAAATGCTTATTTTATTAAAATTAATCAATCTGACAGTTTTGATTGACCAGCAATCTTCAGAGCTGACTAATATCAACACCCTCCTCCTTATTATTTATTTCCAATTGTCATTCTGTGTTTATCTCAATTTCCAGTATATTCTATCTTTTTTATGAAATATATTATCAACTCATCTTTCTTTATGCATTGATAAAATTATAAAAAATTGAGCAAGAAGCACCACAGTTTCTTATAATCAGCAATCTTCTTCACAGCTAAGTAATACTAATATCCACCTCCTTATTATTCAGTGTTTCTTCCTTATCATTCAGCTTTTTATATTTTGATTACTATTTAGTAATTACTTTAAACAACTACCTGATTTTTTTTCTCCCCGTTTCAACAAAATATTTTCACTTTTTACATTAAAAAACTAATTAAATTATTCTCTCATCTTTTAAGATTTAATAGATCATAGCATTTTTTCAGAGTGACTTCATCTTTTTGCTTTTTCAGATTGTTCAAAGGCTCAATTAGTTTTTGTGATAATGGAGTCTACCTTTCTCATTACAAGTCTACTACCAACCTGTCTGAGCATTTGAATTCTTTTCTAATAAATTAAATCACTTAATGGTGTAATCAAAATAGGTTAATTTCAAATTATGGTCATTTGTACTTCCAAGTAAGAGTTTGTATGGTTAATTTTTAATAAGAATTGTCACAATAAATTTATTATATATACAAGCCAAAGCAGTACAGGTCATTGCTTATATCTCCAAAATATTTAATTTTCCATTTCATAGATATCAACTTATTTTCTGAGAATATTAAATTTAGAATTTCTTTCATTCTTTATTATAGTCAGAGTTTGTTGAATTATTTTTATGTATTGGTATAAATGATGTTTAAAATCTGAATGCTATACACATAAATAACTATTATTCCTCCTGCCCCATTTCATAGTTGGCTTGAATACTAATAATATTTTTAAATTAGCTAGATAAATTTAAGTTTGTCCTATCATAATTTATTAAAATTTTAAAAGCATTTTTTTTTTTATTAGAATGCTTAGCTTTCAAAACTTCTTTCTATAGTAATCTTTTAGAGAAAATAAAAAAAGTTTATCATTTTGTTTTTAATCTAAAATGGAAATCTGTACGAAGATGAAGAATGAATCAATATTTTAATTTTTTTCAGTTAATTTTTTTTTTTTTTTATGTGTTTAACATATTTCATGATAATGTGATTACATAACTTTTTACACTATTTGAATTAATTTGCTACATTTTATTTTATTTCCTAATATTATTTATGCTATTATTGTATTTCTAATTTTTTTTTATTCTACCTATTTTTAGTGACAGATGAAATGGAGCCAGCCATAATTGAAAGAAACGTTCAGTGTAAGCAGTATTTCTTATTTTTATTTATATTAATTGTTTAATTTAAAAATTAATAATTTAAATTTAATTTACTTAAAGAATTTATATATTAATCACAATTAATCAACTATAGATTATGTAGGCAGTGATTTTCTGGATCATTTACTATCATGCTACATTTTATGGCTTTAAAATTCTTAAATTCTTTTTTAAATATAAATATATTGTTTATTTATATACTTACTCTTCTTTAGAAATGTCAATGAGACTTAATATTTTGTTCCTGCATGATTTACCAATAGAAACTAATGAAGTCAAGAGCTAGAGATTTTAGTATTGATTTCTGGTTTTAAAAAAAAAATTTCAATATGATTATTTGAATGGAACTGTTGGGTTTAGCCTATGTCATTGTTGGTCACATGTCAATTGATTTTTTGAGCAACTGCCTATTATTTTAATTATTTATTGCAATTATTCTCATATAATGTTTTTTAATTATGTTAATATTCATATCCTTATGCTTGTAATTTATTTGTGTATGTATTCTTTCAAAATATAAATAAAAGTCATTTTCATATAGTTCAGCTTTTTTTTTTTTTTTTTTTCAGCACACAATATGCTGACGATTTCTTCATTTGCCTGGCACCCTGTGCAAGAAAATCGTATGTTGGCAATCATTCATACCAACACTATTAGAGAAATCAATATTTTTGAAAGAATTACTATAGTATGTTTGCTTTCTTTCTTAATATTTCAGTTTATTTTTAAGAGTTTATTAATATTTTTTTTTTATTGATATACATATTAAAATAAAAGTTTTCATGGCAGAAGATATAAATATATTTTTTGGATTTTTTTGTATCTGTGGTTGCTTGTTATTTTTATAGAACTAACATTTTGGCTGGATTTCATTTGCAATTGTCTGGATTATGGATGTCTTAGTAATATTACTAGAGACATTTATAATGAAAAACTGACTGCAGATTGTCTAGCACATGATTTCACTGTTATAGCAACAGCTTGTGAACCACCCTTTTTATTCAGAAGATGGCAGTAAGATCCAACAAAATATCAGGACTATAATATTAATAACAGGTAACCATATACATGAACAATCTGTGAATATTGAATTTTATATATCAGTAGAAAATATATCATTACTACTTGTGAAATATTGCTCTATTTCAAATACAATATATTTAACTAAAATGTGAAATTTATTAGTTTATTTTATTGCTGGACCTAAAAATTATTACCTAAAAGAAAATGATGAACATGTATATCAGCAAGATTGGATCAGTAAGTAAGAAACATTGATAACAAGACCTAAGAAGTCATCTAATAGATCATACTTCATGTTAAACACACTAGTGCACTGTTCTTTGAAGACATCCATCCCATTGCCACCAATAGCTTTAGGCTTGGTTGGCCCATTTTTAAATTGCAGATTATAAGAATTATATTGATTGCAAGAAACAATAGCAAATGTTGTAGTGAATCTGGTTGTAATTTTCAGATAATGACCAAGCCACAGACTATTGGAAGAACATTCAATGTAGCTATAACAATAGAAATCTCTGATATATATCACTGAGCACAGAAAATAGGAGAGTTGGATGCATTCTGTTTATTCCTAATAATAAAATAGCCATAGAGCTGATTTGATTATTTAACTATGAGCAGCAAATGTTTTCTTTATCAAGTATTAGCATGAAATATTATCAACTACAGTTCACTGCATTGTTTTTTCTGAATAGTAACTTTGCAATTTTTTTTCCATTATTATAATACATATCCTTATATTACTAACATCTAACTCCTCTGCAATTAAATATTTGTTAGACTATTTGATGTCATTTTCTCTTTAAGCCATAAATATTTTATAGACAAATCCTTTTTTATATAAATCCAAAGATTACACAAAATAACATGATTATACCTGATTCTTTTATTAAATTAAGATGGAGCCACCATTTGTATTAATAGTTGCTTACATTTTATATGGGATAGAATTATATAAAAGTTCAAGAGAGTCTATAGAATATTAAGTTATTACATATAAAGGCTTTGAAATCTAAGAGATATGTTACTGGAAGATATTAATCTTTTACTTTAGAATGGTCCATATAGATTCAGTAATATTAGAATCACATGATGATGAGAGGATCATGAATATATATAATATTAAGTTTGGGTTCCTCAAATTAATATTTTTGTGTGCATTAAATAATAAATTAAAGAATTATTATGTTGGAAAATGACAATGTTGTTTGGAAAAATGATTTTATTTTGGGATAAATTTAGTCTTCTAAAATATTCAAAGAATCTACAGTTGGGATAAATCTATACAAAGTAATAGTTATCATTTTTTACAAATGAGGAAAAAACTATTGGTTAGTTAGTTTTTTTAAAATTAAAAGTTTTAATTCTTCCAATGTTAAGGAGTTTGAACAATAATTTATCCAACCATATGGCGTGTTCTCATTTGTATATCTTCAATTTTTATACTTATGACACTTATTTTTTCATCTGGTATTCACAGCAGAAATTTATAGCTTTGAAATAGTATATTCTACTTGTGAAACTTAAGAGTGAATTGTTTAGTACTGTGTATATGTTTTATAAAGTCATTTTTCAGCTTCATTTTTCTACATTTTAATATAATCTTTATAATATATATTGATCATTCCAACCACAATTAGTTGTAGTTTTTATTTTTGTGAATCAATTCTGAGTTTTGAGATTGTTTATTTTTAAATGCAGAAAAATTCATTAGTTTTGGATACAAATGCTTTTTAGAATTCATCTTATGGATTTATGAAACTGACAGCAATTTTATATCAGATATTTTTCAATATCTTCAAAAAAATTGTCTATATAAAAAAAGTTTTTCCCATATTCTGTTATATTTTTGTGTTATATGATGCCAAAAATACTTAGTGCTAATATAATAATATATTTTAACATTATTGTAAATAAATTATATACTTTTTTTTTATTTCCCGCATTTGTAAAAAAAATTTTTTTTTTTTTTTTTACAGAACTGGTCCCCTAATTTTTTTTTGGTCTGGGCATGTGGGAAGCGTTTGCTTCAACATGTAGAACAGATTGAAAATGTGCCAGAAGCTTCTAAAGATATTTCTATTAAGATGAGGCAAAGGGCTCTACAAGGCTATGGACTCAAAGTAAACAATGAAGTACATTATAGAAATTTTTTTTTAATCTGTTATAAAAAATTAATATTGTTCTGTGTTTCTTTTGATGTTAACACAGACTGAACATCTGAGTCAGAATGCAGATATGGTTAGTGATGAACCTAGTATAAAACAGCTTTGGCACTGGCTGGATTACATTCTCATTTGTATCCTTTTTTTAATTTTTGGTTTTGAAAATTTTTACTGGTAGATCATTTTTATAAAAACTATGTATTGTAATTTGGTAGATTTCATAATAAATATATTTTTTAAGGAGTTAATTGACAGGAGTATAATTCTTGTCCAACCTTAGTAATAATTTTTCATCTTTTAAGTAAATATATCGAAGTTATAATTATTACATATTAGATTTGATAATTTGAGCCATCTGACAATGTTAGTTCAGTATAAATGCATCCTGTGAGTTGGTTTTTTTTTTTTTGACATTTTTAATTATTTGTCCGAAGATTTAGCAGATTTTAAAATATATCTGTATGCAATTATATATATATATTAATTAGAAGATTTTAGTAGACTTTGTAAATGTTGAAAGTATAATGGGAATTTCTATGTATTTACCTATATAAACAATAATTATGGCATAATTATGCAAATAATTAATTAAAATTGCAATTGCAAATTCAAAATCATCTCTCTAATATAGGATTTTGTCTGACTTATCTTTAAATTAAAAGTGGAATGACTTTATAAGAATCATAAATCATCCATTTATACTTTGTATATGTGAAAACTGAAAGATCATGTTTTCTAAATATTTTTAATGAACAAAGTCTTTTTTCTAAAAAGTTATATATATATAAATGAAAAGATTTTTGCAGACTTTATAGATGTAAATATTAAAAATATAATGAGAATGTGTATGTATTTACCTAGATAAACTTTAGCTATGACATAATTAGTTCTTTATTTAATATATCATATATATATATATGGAAATTCCCATTATATTTTCAATATTTATATATATATACACACACACACAATGAATATATTTTTGATATATAAATTTGTATTAATCATAAAAAATATATATATTGTTATTACTATCAATGCTGAATGTTGTGGAGAAGCCTGTTTGTTTTTGTTTATCATATGAATAGTCATACAATAATAACAACTGCAATGGCAAGAACATATGGAAAGGAGACTAGGATCTTGCTCTTTTCAGGTTCTTTAAGGGCACAAGAATCAAAGGGTCTTTTTTCAGTTAATAGTAAAGAGTTTTTTGCAGTATACTCAGTGATATTATGTGCTAAAATTTAATGTGAAGACATCTTTAATAAAATGATCTTTTTCATTAGATTAAATTTTTAATTATACTAATAATCATAATTTATAAAATCTGTAATTTCACTAACCCACTTAGTGCAGATCAAGAAACTGACAGATATCTTATATATCTTTTTTTAATTATTCATCAGAATTAATTTAACAATTCATTTATTTCTGTTTTTAAAGTACCAACATCTTTTTATGACTTTTCTGGGAGAAAATGACATTATGCTATAAAATTTCAAGAAATTTAAAGTCCTATAAAAACAAAATCTCTGATCCATTTGGGTGGTCCAGATATACCATTAGAATTTTTTAATTAGAATGATTGTAATTACTTAATATTATTCTCATTCTTTAAAATGACGAATAGTCTCAGCCAGGAATTATTAATGTTTGTTTTATGCATTTATATATTTATCAAAAAAAAAATAGTCTAAGTGTGATACATGGAAAAGGAAATTAAAATCATGCTTTGTAGATAATAATGATTCTCTATATAGAAGTCTTATTAGTGGGGATTATAAGGAAAAAAATTCAGAGAATTATTGAGACTGGAACAACTATATCATTTAATAAATTAAATAACTAAATGACTGGATTTTTCTCATAATTTAACAGAGAAAAGCAAAAAAACTTTTAATAATTTTTATATATAAATCCCTAAAATTAAATAAGTGGATTATTAGCTGTTTTATTATAAACTGTAACTCTTTAATTTTGATCATAGTAAATCCAATATACTCAATATTAGTACATATTGAGAAGTTTATTAATTTTTTTTATGTATTCTGGTAAGTCTTGGCTAATCTTCAAATCATAATTAACTTGTCTGGTTTTTATATCATTGTACAGTTGTATTCTTATAAAATATACTACACATTAAGATTTACATTATCGATAGCTTTTAGAATCATCTTAATTTTGTTAAAGAATCTGTGATATGTAATGTGATATTGATTTTTTTATGGTGTTAGTATGAGAATCGTTCATTATCTTTAATGGACTATCACTTATCTTCTCTTAATAGGAACTGTGAAAATAATAATAGTATAATTGGATCCCTGAATAAAATGGTGCAGGATTGATTACCATTAGTTCAAATGTAAATAATTAAAGTATTAAACTAAATTTGTATAAGTAAAAAAGTGATATTGTGTAAATAAATATTTATGAATCAGTGGGTTTAGTTTAAACTAAGTAGTTAGTGGTGGCATTTATTCATATTAAATCAGACATTTCATTCATAAATATTTTTATTTAGTTTAGTTTAATTTGTCATTATATTTGTTGAATAAGATTATTTAAAATTTATGCTTGTTAAAATAAATAATTTTAAATATATGGAATTATTTTAAATTGGAAATATGTTATTGAATTAAAATATCCTTATCTGTTAAACAAAAAGAATTATTTACAAAAATAATTATTAAAATTTAATATATTTAAATATTTGTTGTGTTTTTTGGTTTTTCTTAATTTGATTTATTAGTAAGAAATACACGAGAAGAGGGCAAGTTTAGAATAATTACTAAAGTAAATTATAAATTTCAAGGAGTCAAGTCTATCCTTAGAGGAGACCCAAGCTCTGGAAGCATTTGCATGAAAAGTGAGATTTTGTACATATCTTGGTTAGGTATTGAAGGATCACCGAATGTGCAATGGAAAATATATTACAGTGAAGATAGGTAAAATTTATTTAATTCATTCAATGTATTTTTTAGAATTTCATTTTTTAAATCCAACCATTTTTTTGTTTTCTTAATGCTCCCTTCTTAATTTTAAGCACACATTATATTCTGCAGAAATATAGAGATATTAAGAGAGAAAATATATGATTTTTTTATAAATAATTATTTGATGATGGCAGTAATCAATTAATTTTTAATTCATCATTTCAAATGAACAGTTTTATTTTTTGTATTATTTATAAAGTATTGTATTCTTTAAAATACAATTTTTAAATTACAAACAGATAGGTGGTTTTAAGTTTGATGATGATGTAATAAAGTTACTTTCAGTGACAATTTATTTTTTAAAATTTTTGCAGTATCATAAATTGAAAAAAAAAATTATTTTTTTAACTTAGCAGATGTTATTATAGATTTATTTTCAAAAGTAAAATTATTTTGAATATGTTAGTTGTAAGTTGATAATACATTATCTTTCGAATAATTCATTTTAGTGGTCAAGATTCTTATATATTACTAACATGCAACAAACAAGATGAAAACTGTTATCATTACAAATAATATGTCTTTTAAATTCACTCTGTTTATTCTTTATACAGATGCTCTACCAAAACAATTACTACTTCAATTGAACTATCTTTAGCTAAAAGTCATAATATTAAGATTGTTTTGAAATCTGTTTCACATTTAAATTCTTTGGTAAACTATTTTATCTATTATTCTACTGAGATTCAGTAAAAAAAAAAAAGTGTTACTTAAAATTTCTTTCAGATAAGATAAAAGTGTGGAAATCGTCTACTTTTAGATTCTCTGATATTTTGTTATTTGCTCAATTTTTCAGTTTCTGGAAACTAATTCATTTTATGTAACAAGAATTTGTAAAAAATTTTATTTCACTTTTTCTTTTTTAATCCAAAAACTAGTTGTTGCTTATATATGATTAAAAGATATGACTTGAATTGTTTTCCTTTAATAACATTAAATTTTTAGATTTGGTATACAATAGCTATTTTTATTGAGGAAAATCTGTGTGCATTTCCTTACGGTGTTATTGTTTCGGAGGAATTTAATATTTTATTTCATTTTTTATAAAGCATTGTCTGAAAATAATAGTATATTTGATTTTCTCTGAATATTAAAAAAAAAAAAAAAGGAGAAGTAACACTATCAGACAAGAATGACATCAACATTGAAATCAGAGATTGCTACAATAGAACAATAATATGTATGATATAAATAGATTTTTTTTTTTCTGATTTGTTTTTGATATCAGACAAGTGAGCATTTCCCCTTGTATTAGATGAGAGTAATATACTTGTTTTAAAAATGGACAAATAATTGGTCAATGTTATGAATAATCTTTGTTGACGTATTTGGAATTTTTCTTGAAGTATTTTTTTAATTTTGCTGGTAATGTTTTGTAGATTATATAATTTTACAAAAACTTTTCAATTTTAAATAGTCATCAGCTTAAATATGCTTAATCATGAAAGTACATATTTCATTGGAATTTTTTTTTTTTTTCTTTTTCAGCCACTTCGCCTGTACTTTCTAAATTCACCTTTATAATTTAAGAATATTTAAACAAAAGATAAGTGAATAATCCATTTGGCAGACTGTAATGTGCTAGAGATGTTCTGTAACTATGATATTAAAATCTTTAGCTGAAATTAAGTTCTGGTTATATTATTTATTTATATATACATGTACAATATATATTAGTAAAAATAATTTATTAAATATGGGTTTATTCATAAAGCTTGTAAAAAAATTATATTATTTAAGCAGTGATTATATATAATTTTTTTTATTTATTTGCTTTATTTAATTAGTTTTTTGTTTTTTTTTATTGTTAAATCAGAGAAAAGGCTGTGCAGCTCTGTGGATGGGGAGGTTATGATAGAGAAGGTTTGAATCTTCCTGGATTACTGGATAGGTAAATCTTATATATTCTGATTAGTATTTTTTTTTTTTAGTGCATTTAGAAGTAGCATTGTGATTTTGTAAACTTCTTGACTTTATTTTTTAGACTGGAGGCAGAAGGAGAATATGAAAGAGCAGCAGCTATAGCATTATTTAGTCTTAAAATTAGAAGAGCAATTAATACTTTGAATAAAGGTGCACAGGCTGTTAAGCAAGGAGGTAAGAAATATATACTTACTTATAAAATTTTTGATAATTGTAATATTATATAAATACAGATATTTATTGAATATTAGTAAATTATCACTTAAGCAAATTTTTATTTCTCACAGATTTAACAAGAGCAGTGCTCTATACCCTCTCTAAAGCCATCTATAATCATTGGACCCCCGATAGCATAGTGCTCTAATATTGTTATTTCTATATCAGTTTCCAACTTTTACCTTCATCGGAAGGACTAGGATTCAAAGCTGAAATCAATGCATTCATGCATCAAGCATCTATCTTTCATTCCTTTATACTATTCATGCTCTAAAATTTGGAGAGAAAAAAAACCCTACAGTTGTCATAAATTGAGGTCTTTAAAATATAAAGAACCTGACCTGATATTAGATCTATTAAACTAGGCAAGAAAGTTAACTTGAATTCAAAATGATTTTTTTTTTGTGTCAGGCTAATAGATTGAATAGCATAAATAAATAACAGGCAATTTCTAGATCCAATAGTGCATTAGTTCTAATTTTGAATCCTAATCCTCACTAATGATGGCAAATGCCAGAAATCTTTCTCAACAAGATATTGTAGAACTATATTATCTGGTGTTCATTGATAACTCAACCTTACAATAAATGATTTTAGAGTAAGGTGAAAAGTACTGCTTTTGGAAAGATATGAAAATTACTTATTTTGTTGTTTGGTTTCAATATTATATTGCACTTTTATTTATTATTTATTTATTTTCTCATATTAATTGTGGCAACAATATAAAATTATAACAATTTGAAATTATTATCCTCATCGTTTAAAATTTATTAATTTTAAATAACAATACAGTGCAACTGGCATCTGTGATTTCAAAGAAATGGCATGTTTACACTAATAGTTATTTGATAACTAACAGATATCTCTATTTTATATGATTGATTTCAAAAAGTATTTTGAGTATTTGAAGTCAGAAAATTTGCTTGTTATAAAAACAACTTTTACATTGAAGTGGTCATGTTGGTTAAGTTTGAATCTATCTCCCAGTTTATAAACATTTTATTTAATAAACAAACCCACATACATTAGAAGTTAAGCATGTGTGTGTGGGTGCAATTACAGGTGAAAAAAGGTTATAAGTTTAGTATTTAATCAGGACAAACAATCTTATGTAGAAAGAAAATAATTTCATTGCTAAAATTTTCGGCCAATTTAAATGTTAGTAAAATTAATAATAAAAAAAAGAAAAAAAATCAGAAAAAATCTTAAAAGGAATAAACAATGGGAGAATGGGTCCAATACATTAACGAAAATGAAATAGGTACTGTATCCCTCAGGCATTACCAGAATAGTTACAGTTTGACACATGTACAGAGTAAATGCATTGTAGTAAGAAATAATGCACAAGAAGTCTACTTGGTGACAAAGAAGCATGCAGGAATGCACTCCACTAATGGAACACACTTAGAGCAAAATCTATCAGCAGTTCAGAAAAATCACTGTAGGCAAAAAGGCAAGACATATAAGAAGAGAGGGGGCATTGTTCAATATATAGCTATAGATGTAGAGATAGAAATAAGAAAAATCATCTTCGTTGTTATTCTCTATACGGAGTAATTTTAGCTGTTCAAATTTTGAAAGAACTGTCCGTGGACCGTAGTAATCTGAAAGAAAAAAGCTTTCCTTACGATCAGACTCAATATAGAAAGCAATGTGCCCAGTAACTACGACAATGTGTGAGTAGATCGGCATCAGCTTTTCCGGGTCATCATAACGGGGAACTGAGCATCCGGAGTGGTTCCATAAGCAAAAGAATGTAAGAAGAAGAAGCCGCCCTCATTGCCCATCAATCTCAAAAGAAGCTCACAAGAATGCTGGTAAAATTTATAATATTTATTCATTTAAATAACTGTAACTAATCTTATAACTATTATTACTTGGTCTTGGCCTGTATAATCTTATATAATCCAATATATGTTGTTATATATATATTTATTAAGACCGCTTTTGCTGATCTAGAGTTATATTCAATTTAACAGTTTTAGTTATCTAATTTATTATGTTATTTATATATATATATATATATCATTTGGATAATGGAGGGAAACACAATTTAAACTATAAATGTTGTTTTCGCTTCTTCTTGACTGTCCAAACCCCTTGGGTGCAGCAGAGACAAGAGGACGCTAAAGTTATTATTATATGATTTCTTTTTTAAAAAAATAAGATTAACGAAATTTCAGTTAGCTAGAGTTTCAGCGCAAGTTTTGAAACCCCCCATCATCATCATTACAAAGATTAAATATGCTGTTTATATAATATACCATCTATTTGGAAGGAGGGGAATGGATTCTTAATAATACATACAAATAAATGAGTACATATTTTTTTATTCTATCTAATATAGAAATAACCATGAGTCTGTCGAAGCTGATCAAATATATAATAATAAATTGTGTGCTAATGATTTCCTCATTAACGAACACTCAGAAATAGTAAGGGCAGAAACATAATAAGAAAATACTTTCATCATAACCATTGTCTCTTAAAACATTGCTAATAAAAGAAATGATATGTAAACGCATTGCCCGCAACTTTGTGAAAGCTAATAAAGATGTATAGATATAAGAGCGTTAACCTCAGAAATAATGGATTAGTTTATAAAATTAAATGCTTCGACAGCTAAACGAATTTGTCTGCCCATCCTATATATATATATAACCCTTAGCTTTTTAAAAATTTATAGAGAAGTATTGCTATTATAAATATAATTATATTTGTGTGTGGATGAATAGCTAGATCTTATTGTAGCAGTTGGAGGATAGAACATGAGTTATTAAAACCTTTGGTTAATAAACCACGGACCCAGAATAAGTCCGCATTTGAATTTATATGTACTACTGGCTGATATTCGCATGGCTGATATTCGCATGGCTTGGTTTAGTTAATTCAAATGTAGTTATAAACGTGGTTCTTCTTAGTTTTTCTCAGTCAAACTGCGTCAGGGCAGATCGTGCCCGGGAGCTTGATCTCTGGATGTACCCCAATCTGGGTCCTGTAGACACTGGAGAGTTCCTACGACCCCAAATCCTGGATTAGCACTTATTTGGCTCTTATTTCTCTAGAGTTAGATGTGCCTATGGATAGAAGCAGATATACCTCTGCAGTCTAGGACATCCATTATCCGATTCGAATCACCACTTCAGATTGTGAAAGATCAATTCATTACCCAATGAGAGAAACCATTGGCCTCAGCGATTACAGATAGTATTACTCTTGTCCCATACATTCCTAGAATGAGCCATACAAGCTCCAAATTAGTAACCTCCAGCATCTGTATTCAAGCACACACCAAGTCTCTTTATTATCAAATACTAATAAATTATGAAACCTAGATAGAATGGGCTGGAAAACGTATATGTGAACCTATAGGAACACACTAGACTTATATGTAAATCCTCACCACTCCTATAATGTGAAGATCAGCAAAACATCTTATTTCATGTTCATTGTAATAAAGTTTTATTTAATATAATAAATTGAGTTGTAATGTAAATTGCTAGTATCTCATATCCATCTTTTATACACATGCTGATTCCATATATATATATATTTCTATAAAAATGTCAATTAGCAGATATTCAATGGTGGCTGTAATTGATCGGGGTGGGGTTGATGTGTTGCCTTGTGTGAAAAGGAGGGCCATGCAAAACCCTAAGATGGAGACCCATGTTCAATCCCTGAGCTAAGTTGTGGTATATGGGAAGGTAAATCTGTGTATCATCAAGGGTGTTAGTTATGTAGTTGGAACTGGGAAGCTCAAGGAAGGTTTAAACCCAGGACAAGGGTAACTATATCTGCTGGTTGAAGACCTTTGCTTGGTCTTCTGCTGACTACACAAACTTGACCGATATAACATTTATAAAACAAGGTAAAAAAATAATAGCCTGCAGAGCAAAGACTTTCCCAACAACCTTATGTAAAAGAATAGTAAAAGTGAAGTCATTATTCATCTAGTTTGCAATTGTCAGGGAATGAAAGTTGTTGTTTTTTTTCTCTCTAATTAAAATCAACTAAATATCTATTTGTCAAACAACTTTAAATGATCATCTGAGTTGATTATTAGACCATTTTAGTTAAAAATAAAATCCTAAGTCTAATCAGAACCTGAAAAATCTTATAAATAGACAAGACATTGGGGGATATATGATTGCAAAATCAAAATATGAAAAATTTGTGAGAAGATTAATATTGTAAACTAGAAATGCTACTATCAAAATTTATATAACATGATCACAACATATCACAATGGTATAAAAGTAATGAGAATGGAAGAATTTGCTAACTTATTCATTATATTTTTGGTATTGTCATTATTAAATCTGTCAGTTTTTCTACTGTAACAGAGTTAAAAGATTATATATAGTTAACCATAATTTATTTTGTAGGCAAAATTTAAATAAGCCTTAAATAGAATTAAGTGTTTGTTATTTTATCCAATGTATGTATATATATATATTAAGAATATTATATTATTAATTCTAATTCTTGAGACTTATTTATGCAATAAAACAATAATGATTGAAAAAAATTGAGATTTTTATTCAAAAGGAGAATCAGGGATAATAATCATCTTTATAGCATTCGTTTGTTTTTTTTTTAGTCTTAGGACATTAAAGTTTTATAGAAATACCAACTTGTAAAAATGACTTTATTATTATATTTACAAGTGGTACACAATTAAAAATGCTTTTTAAAATGAATTGAAGATTCTAGTCAGTCTGGACAAAAGTACAAATTTGAGAATTAGCTGTTTGTAAAAACTATTTCAGTTTTTTTTTTTTTATTTTAGAAAAGCAATTAACTAAAGTTCTTTAAATAAATCATTTTTATATAGCGCGATGTTTGAAAACTGTAATATTTAAAACAGCATTATGCTGTTGCACATGCGCTTTGAAGATTTTAACTATAAATGAATGAATACTAACACTCAACCACATGATAAAGTCTTTGGAAAAGATAGAATGGCCATCTATCTTTTCGAACCCAAATGCTTTTGTATGGACGAATCTTAAGTGTTTGAAAGTGAAAGTGTGAATATATTAAATAATCACTTTAAATTACTATTACATGCTTGAATGAAAGACGCTAATGAAATTTACTAGAATTTACGATACGTCATTCTTCTTATTTGATATTAAATGTATGCAAATAAATCATTTTTATATAGCGCAATGTTTGAAAACTGTAATATTTAAAACAGCATTACTAAAGTTCTTTAATATAATTTATGGTTAAATTAATTTTATCTATAAAAAAATTTCTTCATCACAAAAAATGCCATAAATTAAAATATGTTAAAACCATAAATTTGTAATACTTTTGAAAACATTTGAAAAAATAGTAATAGGTGGTATATAAATAATATGTAAAATAATAAAATATTTTATATAAATATCATTTTCTACGTAATAAAAAGTGTCATAAATTAATTATAACTATAAAAGTAAAAAATTTATAATACTTTTGAAAATATTTGAAATAATAATAATAGTTTATATATTAAGTAAGAATGTGCTAAATAATAAAATATTTTAGACAAACATCGAATTTTACATAAAATAAATCTTTATGACTCCAATATATTAATTCTAAATGTATTTACTGCAATGGTATTGATATCTTATATGTGAATATATATATATATGTATAAATAATACTCTTTTATAGGTGACATTAACTTGAATGTTGTTGCTATGGCTTTATCTGGATTTACTGAAGATAAGAATGCACTTTGGAGAGAAATGTGTACTAAGCTTAGAGCACAGCTTCAAAATGGCTATCTCCGTGCTATGTTTGCCTTCCTTGTAAGCGATAATGAGAATTATAATGATGTTTTGGTAAGAAGAATACTTTTTAATGAATTTAGGATATTTACACTTATACTAAATATTCAACGAAATTAAATACTTTATAGAATGAGCAAAGTATCACAGTAGCTGATAGAGTTGCATTTGCGTGTGTATTTCTTCCTGATATTAAGGTTAAAACTTACCTTTTGTGCTTTTATCTTTACTATTACTATTTGCTTGTTAATTAATTTGTATTTTTTTGTTGTTTTTAAGCTCATGGAGTTTATTGATAAAGTTTCAACGAAAGTCGTAGAATCTGGTAATTTAGATGGTGTTTTACTAACTGGTGAGTTTTATAACAAATTATCAATTTAATACATTGATTACTGCTAATTCTTTGCACTATTCTAATCTGAAAAAATATCAAATGAGATTAGTAATTGAAAATAAAAATCAATATGGATATTGTTAATTTATTTTTTAAAAGTACAATTTTAATTTTATTACAATTGTTTAAATGAATTATGTCTGAGTGCTAAATTTAGGCAGGGCAAATATCATAAAGCAATAGAATTCCATACTTGATAATAATTGATCGTAGTTTACTAGTATTTAACACTTTCTAACACAATTTATTCTAATATCTAAATATAAGCCTAACACTTGACATAAGCTTGAACTCAGAGAAATTCATTTTATATTTATTTTTTCAATGAATATCGTTCAGGTAGCTCAAGACTTCAAGAGTTATAATCATTAAGAGTGTGAAGAAAAAGGGAAATTTTTAAGGTGCAAAAATCAAAGTATCTGTCTAGAGTAGAACTTCCAAATGACGAATGTTAACACTGCAAAGCAGAATAAAAGTTAGGGAAATAAATACTGTGGATAAAATAAAAAATATATTAAAATTTCGAAGTCCCCAAACACACAGCATATGTGTTTTACTGAAACTAAAATCAATCAAGGAACTCAACTGCAAGTACATACATGTTAAAGAATAATTCATCTATAAACAAAAGTATTCTTATTAATTTGAAGAAAAAATTTGGAGCAATTGTAATGGTATCCTTTATAATTGACCTTACAAACTTAGAAGAAATAATGGAATATGTGTTTGGTGAGGACATCATATACCATAAACAAAACTTAAACCTAATATTATTCTAGGAGAAAATTCTGTATCATCTATACTTGTAAATCAATTTAGCTATTCTAAGTACAGAGGAGAAAAAAAAATCAAGGAAAAGATAAAAAAACTGAAAGTTAAGGATAAGATTTGCAATGTTTATATGAACTACAATTGTATTCATTTGAATAACATGGTAGTTCTTTAATCTATTTATTTGTTATTTTTCAGTGATGTGTTTTAATCTCTTCTGCAGCAAATTATTTCTGAAAGACTTTGATACTATAGCACTCAGTTATATTTTATTTTCAGCCTTATCCTTTCAATGAAACAATCAATATTACAATTCTCTGAAATAATTTTTCCATTATAAATAGGATTTGCTACCCCCTAAGAAAATTATTTATAAGAAAAATTTTTAGAAGTCTTTTAATGTTTAATCACTTTACATGGACATTCTATAAAAGATGTGCCCATGTTATAAAAGTAAATTTAGTATCATCTCATCCACAAAACTAAAAAACAAACTGATTGCCATTATATTTTCAGAATGTTATGCGATCCTTGAATGAAATTTTTTCATTACATTTATGATCAATCAAAAGGGATTTTACATCTCACTTCTGTATAGTAAATTTGGCAGAATAAAGTTTTATATGTAATTAATTTGATTGAAAGGATTATGGAATTATGATGAAACACTCTAACCTTTAACTTATTAAATGCAACAGCAGCATATGGGAGTCTGTTTTGCACCTCAACATTGAAATCTGCTTTTTTCCCTAAAAAGCTGTCAAGATATTTAAATTGATTTGCATTCTAAAAATAAGAACTATCCAATTTAAAAATTTCAGAATTTTTTTTTTATAATTGGCTGACAAAGAATTGAGTTTTTTTCTTGACTATGACTTGCTAAACCAAAACTTTACATGTTGAATTCAAAATATTAAGAATATTTCACATTCATAATTTGCATTGACAACAAATTAAATATTCTACTGTCAAACTTATATCATATCTTGACGTTTGCTTCATAAAGTCATTTATAAATTGCTCCAATAATCACTGTCTTCAAAATGGAAAATGAAATTGTAATTAATATTCCCTGTTTAACACCAACTTTTATTTCAAATGCCTCATATTTTTCACTATTAGTAATAAGGATTCCTCTAATATGATCATACAAAACTTAATAATATGAAGAAGAAAAAAAATTGGCGGACATCAGTTAATTCCGATAGTGTCACAACTCTTTCTGATTAATTGGGATAAATGTTGATAAAAACAATATATAACTATGCAATTTCTGTAAAATTTATTATTGTAGTTTATGGATAATATTTTGTGAATTAAAATGGAATTTAAGAGATTACAAATAAATGGCAATTACCTAAATCATCTAGATTTTATTTTATTCTTTTTATAAATAATGCTTCAACCGTTCATGAAATGTTATAAGAATTATAAAATTAAAGCAAGAAGTTAACAACTACACATGATCATCAATATAGATGGATAAATAATATTTGAAACTAATTGTAGTGCTTTTGGTAAAAATAATTTAATGTTAAAGTGAAATATGTCTGTAATATATTTAATAGAAGAATATAGAGTTTGCAACCACACATTGAAGTATGGAGAGATGTACAATGGGATTAACAAGCAGAGATTGAAAGTGAAATATGTGAATTAGAAGCTAAACAATTATTACCAATATCTTTGAAAGATTTAATTGTCTAAAATAGAGCTAAGATGGACATGTCCTAGAAGAAATGATAATACATGGACAACTAAAGTTTGGATCCCAGGAGATTATAAGACCACATATGAGATAGATGAATGACATAAGGAAATATGCTAGTAACATGGAGCAGAGAAACAAATTCAGAGATTTTTATTCTTCAGTGGATAGATAGATTGTAAATGATAATGAAAGTCATACCTTTTCTCATGACATTTTTCTTGCATTTGATTGATAACAAAAATTATGTCTGCAATGGATTTGATTATCCAAAACCATATTGATTCTCTAATAACTAGTCATTTATGCAAAGAAAATCCTATATCATAAAATTCTTGAAAGTAATTTTGTTGAAAAAGATAACAATGATATTGTATAATAATTACATCAGTCTTTTTTATTTTTATAAATTGGAATAACATCATGCATTCATATGATTTTGTTTTAAATCTAGTTTTAAGGTAACTTATTATTGATTGTACAAAATCAAAACTATATATTTTCAATCCACAACCCCTATTTTTTTATTTCTTTCTCACTGCTAATAATTTTTTATATTAATATAATTCTATACTGTACAATCTGGGGTTACACTTAAAATAGGCATTGTCATATTTAAAAAAAAACTTATTGTCATGATTTTATGTATTAATAAATGTTTAAAATCATCAAGTGATGTTTATCCTGATTTTGGAGTTATTATAGATATACCAAATCCAAAATAATATTCACAATTTATTTTTATTTTATTTTTTTTTTGTTTTTTAGGATAATATGATAAGTAATTTACTGCGATGAACTTATCTTACTATAAAATTATTCATAAATTTAAAGATGTATATTTTGATAGATTTTATATTAATGTTTTGTCTATTTTCATATATGTGTGATTATATATGTGCATGTGTATTTAGCTTATTGTGTAAATTTAAAATCACATAAATTTTTAAAGTAATATTATTGTTATTAAAGATATATTATTTGGGTACTCTTCTGATAGCCAGGCATGGCCGCTTGATGGCATTGTTTATGTGCAAAAACACATAAAAATGCCGTTTGTGCGGCCGGACTTATGGCTAGCCATTGTAGGCCGCTTGATGATGTTGCACAGAAATATTGTGGCCTGTTTTGTGCTTCGCGATATTTTATGAAAATTCGCACAATTCACAGTTGACTACCGTATCATCTGAGGGTGGTTGGATTTCAAGTGGCCACAACTTTTGAAATCTCCATAACAGAGTAATTTCATTTCTACTTAAATCACACAGTCTGACTTACTAAGAATTATCACACTGTCCTCACCCTTCCCTACACAATTTGGAATGTGCAAAACATTGGCAAAGAGTAGGGCCGAACACAATTCGGCCAAGCTCATGCGGAAACTCACGTTTTCACGAGAAAATATACGAGACATAAAATGGCACTCTGCAGCAAGCAGATTTTCAAATTGTGGCAGTTGCCAACAACTGGAATGGGGTACTTTTTGCGTATTTACACGGCCAAACTTATGGCTAATACAACCATTCTGTTGTATTATCCATTGCAGGTCACTTGATGACTTTGCACAGGAATATTACGACCTGTTTGGTGCTTCGTGACACTTGATGCAAATTCGCATAATTCACAGTTGGCTACTGTACCGTCTAAGGGTAGCTGGATTTCAATGGCCACAAGTTTTGAAATCTCCATAGCAGAGTAATTTCATTTCTACTCAAATCACACAGTCTGACTCACTAAGAATTGTCACACCGTAGTGCACCAGCGAGTTCATGAATCTCTACATTTGCAAAACAATCTCGCAATTCCGATGTCAATTACACTCCTGCAAGCAAAGCTATTTGATTCACACACGTTTCCAAAACAAAAGGTTGTGATTCTATGACATAAATTGTCAATATAAAAAAAAAAGAAAATGAAAGTTGAAAAAGTCAAAAGTTTTGGTCTTATTTTACTTTTTTTCAGGGGGGGGGGGGAGTTTGTCGTCACTGAGACAAAAGTTATTTTTGGCTTCTTTTTATTAAAAAAAGGTAGAACAAGATTTTATTAAAAAAAAAAAAGGTAAATACATATAAATTGTAATAAAAATTGGTTTTAAAAATAAAAGTTTTACTATATCAGCAGTAAAGATGTGTTTGTGTGTTGTTTTTGTTCTTGTAATTTTTTAGTAGGAAGAAAAAAAATGTTTCCTAAAGAAAAAACGTTGTGATTCTATGACATAAATCAATAACAAAATAAGAAAATATTTTTGTTTTTTTTTATTACAAAAAAAAGATAAAACAAGATTTTATTTAAAAAAAAAAAAGGTAATAGAAATAAAATGTAATAAAAATTTGTTTTAAAAATCAAAGTTTTACTATATCAGCGGTAAATGTGTAAGTAAAAAAATTTAAAGACATAGTGGAAAAAATTGCTCACGGCCCGGGAACATTATATTTGATTGTTTTTGCATAGAAATAACGCCATCAGGCAGCCATGCCCAGCTATCAGAAGAGTACCATTATTTGTAATAATCTTTTTGTTAAACAAACAAATGAATTTTATTTCCTGAATTGTAATTTAATAAGAAGAAATTAAAAATCATTATTACTATATTTTGTTTTAAAATATATTTTTTTTAAAATCAAAAAAAAAACATTTTGTTACGAATGCTGTGTATTCAAATGATCTCTATTCTAATTAAAGTGCAATAATCACTACTGTTTCTATGTCATTAACCTAAATGTTATGTCAATAGACAAATGATATAAAAGCCTGTGATTTTGAGATCAGACTCTGTATATATCTTTCACTATCACTTTAGTCGTGTATTGCATTTTTGCAGTAAATAAATTTAAAAAATTTTAAAAAAACATGATATATATATATTTAAAAAAATGTTTCATGTAAATAGCATAATCGAAAGCTCAGCAGTGAATAATGTTTTACTCCCAAAAGATAATTTAGTTTTTTCAGAGTTACTTAAAATAACAACTTTAAAAAATGGAATTTATTTAGGAGAGTTCTAGAAGAAAAATTATAAAATGCTTATAAAGTTTTACTATGTAAATTAATATACATATATATGCATCTATTTGTATGCCAAGAAATAAATAATTTGCTAAGAATTATAACCCAAATGAATAATGATTTTGAATTTGAGAAATAACCATTTAATCATTTTAAAAGGATAAATCAATACTTGTTACTGAACATCAACTACAATGCCAATATTGCTATGACCCATTAAGAACTATTTGTTAAATAAACTTCAGACATTTTAGAAAGAAACAAGCTCTAGAGAATTATTATATGTTTGAAAATATTATTTTATGGATTTTCTTCATGTAAACTTAATAAAAATAACTTAAAGATTATGGAACTCTTTGTGTATAAACATTGAGGTTGTAAACTGCTTTATTTATATAATTATTATTTCTACTATTATTGTTGTAGTTTTTAAAGTCATTTGATGTATACACACACACACACACATATATATATATATATATGTGTAGGTTTGACTTATAGATATGTAATTAAAAAGGAAACTCTAAATTTAAATTTAAACAATTATAATAAATTTTAGTAGTGTTTCCAACCATGTCATGTGGCGCTTGATGGCGCTGTTGCTTGCAAAATGCCGTTTACACAGCTCAACTTACAACCTCTAGAACAGTTCTGTTTATATTAGCCATTAGTAGGCGTACATGCCATTGCACGTTGTGCTTCGTGTCACTATGTAAATAGCACACATTTCATAGATAATTACCGTAGTGTGTGGAATTTAACAGGCCATAAGTGTTTTTATGTGCATTCAAATTAAGGATCTTGCATCTTACCTGACATAATATTACATACTAATAATTGTAAGTCCATCGTTACATTTCCCTGCACATCTTTGAAGGTGAAAATAATTGCAAAAGGGTACGTTGTTGAAGCATTTCACATAAGTCACGGGAAAAGGCATGTTTGTGGGAGAGCAGTGACGAGAGTAATCCACTGGTTTCCATTGTTTTGGAAATCATAATATTGGTTCGCTCAGAGTAGAGTATGTACTGGTTGCTCTTTCGGATCGGCAAAACCAGCGGAGTCCACCCCGCACATTCCAGCGCTACATGCTGCCAACTTGGTTCGTTTAGATTAGGGCATGTATTTATTCTAATTTTCAATCAAAAAATAATACACATTTGCAAACTGTTGGTTTTATATATTTTTAAACTGAAAATTCTGTTAAATACCATCAGAA
Source organism: Epiperipatus broadwayi (assembly GCA_028023455.1). Taxonomy (NCBI): domain Eukaryota; kingdom Metazoa; phylum Onychophora; class Udeonychophora; order Euonychophora; family Peripatidae; genus Epiperipatus; species Epiperipatus broadwayi. The sequence continues at coordinate 464,481 of JAQFVV010006197.1, read as the reverse complement.
ATTTTTTAAAAATACTTTGAAAAATTGGCAGAGAGCAGAAACAAAAAATTATCGACCCAGTAACGTTACGTTTTATTGTTTTTGCAACCAACAGTGCCATCAAGCGGCCACATTACACGTTTGGAAACACTATCTAAATTTTATTTAATAACTTGTTTTCATTCATTTATAAATGATCAGTAAACGAGCTAAAACAGTTTAGCATTTTCTTTTGTATATATATTGTGCCGGACGAAAGCTTTTAATTTCGTCTATCAATCTATTCTGAAACAGAGGGCGCCACCAGAACACTACGTGTTTGGAAAATTTGTTTACTGTAATCAGAATAGATGATGATGATGGTTTGCACCGACTAGACTCAGGGAGAAACAAGAGATCTTAAATTGTTTAGTCAATTGAGACAAAAGCACAAAGACAAACGTCAGCCAAATTAAGTTAAACATATTTCATAAATTTTATTATGAGAAAATAAATTATTAAATATAAGTTTATGACATAATAAATGTGAGTTAACTCAGGCATGTACCAGAAATACTAAAGGCAAAGCTATGACAGACTGACTGATCTTCTAATAAACAAAGTTAAAAGGGAGGAAGGAAATTTCATTCAGCAGAGGATTCACTTAAACACTGGTTTTCCCTTTCAGATACTTAAACCATATGCCCTTGAAATAGATCAAAGAACCAGTGCCGATGAGCTGTTCAAGATCTAAACATGGTCAGATCTTGAATGTCCTTATATCGGTATGAACTGCACCAATTACTACATTTAAAATAACGGCGATTGATCCACCCCAAGAACAATCGAAAAATATCATTGAAATAAAGAAACAATTAAACTGGTGAATCCCAGCCAAACGATTGGCGAAAATTACTTTAAAATTAATAATTAATGGTCTCAATAAGAGACAAGTAAATGATTAGAAAAACAGTTACGTCTGTCCCAGCAAATAACGAAAAGAAAATAAACTTACAAACAAATTCTGAGTACACGCTCTGATAAATTTAAAGCACACGTAATAAATACACAAATGAATCTATCGGAGAGTGCACGGAGTACGAAAATCTTAAAAGTTGTAAACACTTTAGCAGAACGAAAGTATCGCTCACCTGTAATTTAAGAAAGGATAAATTTTATCTTCCTGCTGACGACTTATAAAATTACAAAGAAAAACACAATTCTAATTTCCGCCTTTAGAGATCTTAGAAACGAAATCTCCACCTGCGAAAATCAGACCATAAAGTCGTCAGCCAAAAGATTTTTTGGAGGTTTAGCAAGAGGGCAAACATAGAGTATAAAATTACAAATTAATTATGGAATACTAAATAATTACAGGTAAGCATAAGAATATATATATATATACAAGGCTGCTAAAGCATTTATGAAAGCGAGGCATAAATTATAAAACTCATTCGTCACTCTCCAATAAACAAAACTGAAAGCAAATTGGAAGCTTAAAACTAAGATTCCAAGACACACTATAAAATATTGGAAAACACAGCAAATATTAGATATGAGGCTATATGGATTTAAGCAGACATATTTATGATTAGATTGAGCGGAGATTTAATGAGAATTAATTTACCCTGGGAAGAATAAAAACGAAAATAGTTACCTTTCGGTAAAACAAAGTTCACGTAGAGTGCGCACTTTTACTTAAGTTCATTTTCAGGTTCTTTAGGCAGCAAGGTAGATGTAGAGAGGTTCCGGCTTCTTTTAGGTGTTCAAGGCATTACTGGAGCAAACTTGGAAGTCAGGGATCCGTCTTTTGTTGAATTAGCAAGCCATTCGGGTGGTGACAACACGTATAGAATTTTTCATCTTCTAAGCAGAAGTATTTAATAACAGCTCTTGTCCTTTAAGAATTTAATTGTCCGCGCTGATATAAACTTCTACTTTAGAAACAGCTTGTCTATTTACGAATAATGAATTAACTGACACTCCAAATTTTCGGGGCTATTTATACGTTGCTCCATTTTCCCGCGAAACACTTTACTTGTTGTCCAATTTCTACGCCTTAGGCAGGGCAAATATTAATCTCCCGCTCAATCTATCTAAGAATTCTACCCAGGGTTTATTGAAATGAAAACAACAACATAAAAATTAAATCTCCGCTATCAAAATTGTTTACAATAATTAAAATAAAAGCAACAGGAATGCAATTAGCTGGCCAGCTTGTTTTTAAATCAAATGGATTTAAAAACAGGCGGTATATGAAAACTATTTTAAAATAAACGAAAAACATTTTTTTAAAAAAATCCGTTTTACATATAAACGTGTGTGTTTTGATACACACATTCTTTTTAAATAATAATGAAAATTTAAACTCTATGTTTAATGAAAATTAAAAGCGTAATAAATTTCTTTTTTTTGTAATGACACCATTGAATCGGATTTCAATCAGGTTCAATATATTGTCTATTGGAGACAATAAATAAACATTTTCTTTGTGGTCAAAAATCTGCAGTGTCTTAGCATCATATTACAGTTAAAACAAATAGAACATATTATAGTACATTGATTCAAACTATTCAAAATATATTAATTAATGTCTTAATATTTATTTTGAAATAAAATTATTGTTTATTAAATTCAAGTTAATAGTCTTATTTGATTTGGTAGGTATATGCGATAGCAATAATAATTCAGTCTCTATGCAATCATAAACATTTAAAATTTAATTAACAAAATAATATCAATTTTATTACTTTATTAGAATTCGGTAATTATCAAAGGTGAACCTAATGTTTTCATAAATATCAATTGGTATTATTCAAACATAAAAGCTAGTCAATAAATAATTGATCAAACTTTATATATGTATATATAATCATCAAATTTAAATTATTTTATTCATCCTTTAATACTATTGTAAATTTTAGTATTTAATAATAAAAGTGTTATTTTATGAATGAATACAATATAAACTATTACTTAATATAGCCGTTAAATTATTTTAAATTGTGTATTACAATTTTGATATCCAGACAGATTATCATATATCTAATATATATTATTAATAGAGTTTAGCTTTATTCCAATATAGATTTTAGCTTACTTTACTAATAGAGCTTGAATAAAATCATTTCTTAAATTTATATTGTTACAGATTTGTTTTGCTCCATTTTTGTAGTTTTATTAATTTCAACTAGTCCATTTATATTGTTACAGATTTGGTGTTGTATATTTTATACTGTTACAGGTTTCAGCTTCGCCCAATTTGTGGGGTATATAAGAATAAACATCCCCATTTGTCCATTTCATACTATTACAGATTTTGGTGTCTGTTGGGTATTCGAATGCAGACACTCAGAATACCAATAAATAAATCAAATGAATAATACAACAAGTAAATCAATAAATGGTAAAATGTCGTTAATAGTGAAAAATTATTGTTACACACAATACAATATATATAGTTCACTTAAAGTTCACTTCCCATGATGTGCTTAACACTGACTGTTTTCAGGACATTTTTCCTCAGGCCTCAGTTTTCAAAACACTTTGGCTCATTCAACTGCTGCTTACAATCACATTGGCTTCACACTAGAGCACTGTAACTTCACTTAAGCTTTTTTTAGCTACTGTCCATTAAAATCTCCCACCAACAGTTCACTTGGTAATTCCACTGGAATGAGCACTATACACTTTTCTGCACAAACTATTTATATATGCTATTTGGTCTCTGGCAATCCAGGGTTCATTCTTAATTGTTATCAGTCTTGTTTTTCCATCGGCATTTTTAATTAGTCAGTTCAACTTGTATCAAAAAATATTTGTAATTAGCAAATATTTCTTGGCATTTACCAAATGCAATTTTCTTATCAATTAATGATCTAAAACAAATATATTTCTCTAATATATTTTCCTTACTTTTGCTGGAGTACAAAAAACTTATAATTGAATTTCGGTGTACATATTTTTACAAAATACAATGGTATCTAAAATGTGGGCGTTCAAAAATAAGGTTTTTTTGGAGCATTAGCAAGAAGAACTTTGTGTTCCCATTTTATATCATTACAATACAAAAGACAAGATTGGAAAAAGATTGAAGTGTAATTGCACAAATACACAATCTTATATACCACTGTTAGTGCAAAGAGATGATTAATGACATGAGAAAATAAATGGTGATTAAAGTCCTTACAAATCTAAATGACTGAAGACAGTAAAGTTAAAGAAAAAAATAAACTAGAGAATGTGAGAAAGAACATAAGGAAGAGAGAAAAAAGTCTGTTTATATCCAAAATAGTACTTAGCTTCCTCTGATGTAGCTGAAATAATACTTAGCTATTGATCTATCATCATCTTATTCTATAAACAGTAGTATATATTTTTGATCAGGCAATATTTATTGTTATTTGAATGTCTTCATATTTGAAGGTCATTTAAATATTCATCTTACGTAAATTCCATCAGTAGCCTGACTTTCGTACCTGGCTCTAAATTTTTATATATCTTATGAAATATATGTAAGTATATATTATAGCTAATTTGACAAACAAACAAATTTGTTTTTTGAATTATGCTTAAACATCACTCTATATTTAAAAAAAGATTCCTTGTAACAATTGGTCAAGCATTAAATAATATTAAGCCTAGAGAATGTCGGTCATTTCTAAAATTATTTTATATGCATTGCCAAATTACTGCATGTTGATATAAGTGGTAGTAGGAGAATGAAAGCTAATAAATCAGTTTTTTAATATGTCATTTGTTGTTATTTTTGATAAAAATGGTAGTGGGAATGCTTCCAGAACATACTATATGTTATATCATATTAACTATGTAACCAGAAATTTTTTGTTAACAATTGTGTGAGTATATATCACTTTTTTAATCTAACAAATGAATTTTTCAGATTTTTTTTTTTTTTCCATTGATTTACTTTTTTTGTAATATATTGAGATTCATTTATTTAAAAAATAGTATAATTCTTCCATTTAATATTCTTTCTAAGTATGTCAAGTAGTCTTTTCATTATTCATTGATCTCATTTAGGCCAGTTATAAGTTATCTTGATGACATGCCTTTAATTTATTTATTTATTTGTATATCAACCATTTAATGGCTAAAGCCTTAAATTTGAAAAATATCTAAAAACTTGAAAGAAGAATAGTTTATTAAAAACTGTAAAATGAAAGAAAAAATTACAGAATTAAAAAAATAAATTCTGTAATTTTGAAAATCCTTACTTTCTTCTAAGGATATATATATATATTTATGGGGTTTTTTTCTTTGCTATAAAGATCAAATTTCATTGGTCACTTACTTTGCAATTTGTTCTTTGAATACTGCAATAGAGATCATAATCAAAATACATTTTAAAAATATATAATGAAATTCATATATATGTGATTATTTGATTAAGTTTTAATTTTCATTTCTACATTTATTTATATAGGAATTAGTAAAGATGGTTTAGATTTACTTCAGCAGTATGTAGATATGACAGGTGATGTCCAAACAGCCTCCTTAGTTGTTATACATGCCATGCCACTTGATCCCCCTGCTGACCCTAGAGTAGAACATTGGATTGAAAGGTAATTTACTAATAAATTATAAAATTATTCAGATTCAGAAAAAAAAAGTTATTATACAAAAAAAATTTTTTTTTTTAATATTTAGTTATAGAGAGTTACTAGATAGCTGGAGGTTGTGGCACCAAAGGTAAAGTTTTTTTTATATATATTTAAGTAAAATTATATAAAGAATTGATTTGAAAAAATATAATATATATTAATAATAATTCACCCTATAAATATGTTATGCCATAAATTCAGTATAATATGATTAATGTGTATTTTTATAACTTTACAGTCTGTCATACATCTGAGTAAAAAAGAACAAATCCATATAATTCTATTTGTAAGAAATTTATTCAAAGATAAAAATTTAAGAGATCACAGCAAAAAGCTGTGAACCAATAAAATATTATATTAATAAATTTGCAGATTTTGAGATCTACTAATGATTACATGACAATTGAAATTGAAATTTTTATTCACAATAGCCAGGTTTTAAAAAGTCTACTAATTGTCAGTCAAAAGGGAAAATATCAACAAATAGCATCAACTGCATTTTTAAGACTCGCAAATGGCATCCATGTAAATTACAACTTCCACACAATGTAGACTACAGTTTCCACACAAATTAAGTGAAAAATAACTGATCAACAAATGGAATTTCATGAATGGTTGGGTATTTACAAACAAAATTAGGAATGTTTATTTGCATCGGACATTATTTGAGCATGTAAAACCATTTGTTTGTTTTTTGGATGAAATATAAATTTATGTATTGAAAATAATAATATCCGTTGTGAGTAAATTTTGCAAATATGAACTTATCTTTGCCTTTTTTTCTACTCGGTGATGTTGGGTTTGTGGTGTGTATTTCATATGATGTTCAAGCATTGAAAATGATAAGATACTCTACCACTGTGTTATACTGCATAGGGTGATTGTTTACTAGTGATTTAATATAAAATCATTTTAAACATAACTTATGAAAAGATGTAATTTTTTTTACTTCTTTTTTAAAAGTAGAATTTCTGAGTTATTATTTTAATTTATTAATAAAAATTATTAAAATACCATAGTTATGCATAATATAGCAATCATTAGGATTCCATAAATAAATAATTGAATTGTTTTTCCCTAGAAGTTTATAATAAGTCTCAGTACTGGAAATGATAGAACAAGGTTGCAATTCATGGACTTAGAGCATTATTGGACATATGAAATCAGTCTTCCTAATTTTTTTAACCATATATTTGTTGTTTGGATGAAAAGTAAATTTGTGTGTTGCACTAAATGAGATGTAACATAAGGTTTTATGATTTAATAGTAACACTTAATAATTTATCAATGGTGATTTACCATTGCTTTTCATTATCTTGACCATTTATTTTAGCTTCTCAAATCCTGATCTATATCATAACCTAAGAAATTCTATAAAGAATATTTTTGTTATATATTGTGCCATTACAATTTAGTCACTAGCTAAATTTATAGTAATGTGCATGTAGAAAAGGTAAACCAAAAATCATCATCACATTTTTATATAACCATAAAAGAAGCTGTAGGGCATCCAAGTTCAAACCCTACCAGATCAAAATTTTAAACGCTTTAAACAGAAAGAGAGTGGGACAGCAATTATATGCTTTACTTGTTTGTGTGTTAATAAATCTCAAAAAGAGCAGTACACACATTTAATATTTAAAATTTTAATTTTTCTTTAAAAAGCAAAGTTATAACGCATACGTATAGGCAGTGTATGTGTAAGCTATTTAATTGTTTTATATTTCAACTATTCAACATTTTAACTTTCTTTAAAACTAACCTATGCTTGATCAATTCTAATATCTTATTCTATGCTTCTATTTTTCTTTCTATAATTGTAATTGGGATTTAAAAGTTACAGATTTAATTAAATAATAGGGTTATAATTACTAAGCTAGCAATTATATTATTCAATGTTAGTTTATGAATGATTTGAAATAATGAAGTATGTGTGTACATTACATACAGAAATTTACATGTATTAAATATTGAAAGAAAAGGAAAGGTTAAATCTGTCAAATTATTTTTTTTGTACAATTTTATGTTAAAAGAGGAAATCTGTTGAATCAGATATCTATTTTTGTAGCAATTTTGTTTTTGTAAATGATTGTTTGTCACTTTGGGAGCTTAATCTGGGTGGGAACTCTAATTTTGAAATTGTCTTATCTTAAGATCTAAAGAAGGAAGCTCAAAAATTTGAAATGTTACCTAAGTGTAAGAAAAGAAAAAGAAAAGGATTAAGTCTATTTTTTTTTTTAAAAAACAAAAGTGTCTGGAAAAAGGATTAAACTTTTCAGTTGAAAAATAATTTAGTTGAAAATAAATTAGAGATCTAATTAAAACGAATTTGTCCAAAAATAGCAAGTGACGCTATCTCTGATTGGTTAAGTTAGCTAAAAATTGGATATAAAAAGCTGTCTTGAAGAATTATTATTATGATTATTATGATTCAGATTATTAGACTATTAAATTGAATGTTGAAAATATAAGAAATGGCTGGCTAGAAAAATTATATGTATGTCCCATCTTTGCCAGACCATCTGGGGAAGCTGCACATCATATAGGAAAGAAAAGATGTTTTGTCTAAAATAATATTCTACACCTTTCAACTGACCAGAGAAATAAGATGTTTTTTAAATAGAAAGAAGAAAACATTCACCTGCATTCAAAGAAGATGAATTAATCTACTGATAAATATTAATCATCAAGTCCAATTAATTGTTCCAACAACTGATTTTAAACTTGAGAAAATTTATAAATGTGAAAACAACTGCTGTATTTCATCCACTAAAAGAATCATGCTTGACAGGAAGAGAAGAAAAATTAATATAATGATTTCCAAATTGTCCACTAAAGCAAATAACCTCAATAGAGTCATCATCATCAAATAGTTATACACCTCAAGAAAGAGATTGTTCCCACGTAAAACGGAAATGGTAGCTGCAGAAATATAGACATTATACAAGACAAGTTTGAACCCTTGGAAATTCGCCACAAACAAAAGATCGGTAATATGACTTTTTATATCTATTTTCTTTATGATATCAGAGTCTTAATAAACATTTTAGCAATAAAGTGGTATATTTTATTTAAAGAACTTTTAAAGACTATTCAGATCGATTAAAAACAAGAATGTCTTACTAATAATAACTTTGAGCTTCATAAATTATCTTGAATGTATCAAAATTATTTGTTTATTAATTTTCCAGTTATGAAATATTAATGTGTAAAACAATTTTTTTTTTTTTTATGGTATTATGATTTTAGTTTTAACTAATATATTATTATTATTTTGGTTTTAAATAATATTTTATTATGGGATAAAACACGCACATACATAATAATATTTTTATATGTGTATAATTGCGAGTGAATGTGAAGTAACAAGTAGTATTAGAATATTAGATTATTTTGTTTCAAGTTAAGTATAGCATTTCAGAGGTAGAAGAGAGGGGGAGAAAATAATTTAAAACTTGTTTCTAAAACTTGCTCTTTCAATTCTATTAACATTTTTTTTTAACATTCTACTTACATATTAGATTTACAAAGTATGTGTGCTAATGAGCAGATAATATTTTTTTCTTGAAATACTTTTCTCATGGAGTGAAAATCATGGTCAATGTGACATCCAACTTAATACAAAATACATTTGAAGGGAAAGGGGGAAGAACTTGAAATTAATCTGAGGATTGTTGTATAATCAATTATTATTGTTATTATTATTCATATCAATTTTCATGTTTCTCTAGAAATTTTATGTATATGTTAGAAATGCAGTAATAAATATTAGTTTGTTTTATTAAACGAGGCGTATATATTTCATTAAGAGTAGTCTTTAGTAAGTGTGATCATTCATCATCAATGGTTAAATATTAGTTGTTTAAGATATGATTAAATATGCTAAGATTAACAATAATTATGAATTTCTTTATAAAAATTAGTTTTATGTTTAAGCTTAGTCCTAGAGCTGTAGTTGAAACCATTGTCATTATCGTTATTATTATCATCATCATCATCATCATCAACGTTTTAATTAATGAGCTGTTTAACGGTTTAAAGGCCATAAATAAATATTAATTTTATAATATTTAGTGATTTCTTAGTATTATTATAACCACATCCCGTCATCTATTTCATGCAAGGATGAGTGAATTGCCATCCTAAATTAGTTATATATAATCTGAGCTAGTAAACTTATAAAAATATTGAAACACATTTGTTACGCTAAGATCTGAGAAATGATTTATGTCTAATATATACTCCACTTGGGTTTAAAGATGTTTTACTTTTACCTAAATATTAGTGCGTATAGTGATATGGCTCAAAAAGCAAAATCTCTCATTTTTAATTAGAAATAAAGTACCAAAAGAGGGGATTCAAACCCGGTACATGTGAAAGGTTATTAGATATAACCGTGTCTAGATTCAGATAATCTAGTGGCGCCCTGCTAGACCATATTCACTTAGTATTTGTTTAAACATGCACTTAACATCAAACCAAGAAATGAAAGTGGATAAGATCTACTGTCTGTATACCTGAGTTATATTTTATTGAATTACTAGTGTACTCACCTCACGTGATTTCATATACCTGAGTTATAATACTTGTTATTAATAATTTGCTTATAATTATTGATAGTGGGATATCTTGAGAAATCCAACGTTATTTTAAATATTATGATCTTATATATATATTGCAGACAACTCAGATATGGTAATAGTTATTTGAACCATCTTTAATTTTGTTACCCTGGATTTGTGACCACCTTTTAAATTTGTTACAATATATATATAAACAAAAAAAGACTTATAAATCCAATAAATAATATTATATTTCAACCAGAGGACTGGTTTTCATCAGAAAGAAAAAAAATACACAGTAAAATGGCGATAATCAAAAATTACAGATTTGGTAAAAGATTAAAAATTTAACAAAACCCCCCTGATTAGTCACAAAATCTAACACAGAATATCTACCCAATCAATGACAAAATTCAAACAAAAAAAGAAAAAAACTATATTCCCTCCTAATCAAGCTTAAATTCTATTTAAATTAAAATAAATATAAAAATAAAAATATAAAAAATTAAAATATACATATGTGCATACATACAAAAATTAGACTATGCTCACATACAAAAAATAGCTGTGCTCACATTAATATTCATTAAAAACTAAAATACTTATACATTTTAATCAAAAATTATAGTTAGTGCAAAGTACAATAATTTATAATAACTAATTATTTATCTATATACCAATTAAACACAGATATTAAACATCCATATAACCAACTTTACATAAAAAACCTCATATAAGAAAATTTTCACATATAGAAATCATTTAGGAGACCAGGTAACCCAGAGATGTAATAGTTCCAGTGTTTAAATTCAATCCATGTGGTTCTAAGGTCTTGAATTTAAAAATATATATATATATTTATTTATTTCCATTCTTGCTATTAAAAGGTGTGAAGGTTGCCTTGACAGCAGTGAGAAATATTGATTACTATATTTTACTGTGAATGTTTAGGTGGTTACTGGTTGGAATTTAATTATATATATATATATTTTTTTTTTTTTACATAAAATACTAGAGTATGCAAATGTAAACAAACTGCAATACAAAGTGATTGCAGCTATATTGTGAAAATAGCAGATGACCTTTTAAAAATACTTGACAGTTCTTTATGAGATATATGTAATTATAATCAAATAATTTGACACTCAGGATTTATATAACATCCAGGCATTGAAGTAGAACTTGGATCTTAAGCTATTGAATTCACTAATATTTTAAAATGGCATCTTAGCTGGTCTGTATGTGATTATTAATGATTACAAGAGTATTGTACAAAGTTAGTAGCACTGATTGATATCTTTACTTGTCGATGAAACAATTAATGGCTATTATTGAATAGTTTTTCAGTTCCAAGTAACTCTGCATGAATTTTTATTCTTGTAAACTCACTGTGTTCTTGATTTCAGGCACAGTAGTATTTTTTTTCTGGAATAGGAACAGGGAGAGATTCAGCTTAATGTCTGAATATCTAACTAATTTGCTCTTTTAGTAATGAAAAATATAATATACTATTAATTAGATATGCTGAAATGCCTTTGATTTTTTTTAGCATGATCAGAAACTCTTCAAATTTTGTAATCTTTCAACCATGTAGAGCTTCTATTACTGCATTTTTATAATTATTGCCTTGAGTCTTCTTACTTCAGAACTCTTTAAATTGAATTAAGAATGAAAACAGTTATGAAAATGCTTTAGAATATAAACAGCAGATGATTGATTCCAGAAACAAGCTTAAGAGGACTCTTCTGGATTGTGGAATTGAAGCCTATTAGAGATTTGATTATTGAACACTCACAAGATAAATTAATCACCCTGCATTTTTTCTGTTAATAACTGTTTCTCAATAAGATTTGCTTTAGAGAAGAAATGTAACTTTTTATTATTTAGATTCTCAGCTAATAAACAAACATAATATGCAACTAAGGCAGGATCTCTGAAACTACAGAAATATAAAAAGCAAATGAAGAATTCCTCCATAATCTTTTATCTAATTTTACTGCGAAAGCGCTTAGCGTGTAATAATTTCTGTGTATCTTTATAGCTTCTCATTCAAGTGTGGCATACGCTTTGTTAATTTTGTATATGCAAACATGTTTGAAATAGAAGATTGGGTCTGAAACAATTTTTTTTTAGTCTAATAGTTTAATATTCTGAATTGTCTAGAATATGACCGAAATAATTTGGGAACAGAGAGCATATTCAAAAAAATCTTTTTCAAATTTAGTTTTTTAGCTATTTTCTGGCTTGCAAGTACATTTTTCATCTGAAAATAGGCAGATGAAGAAAAAAAATCTCTTAAAGAAAATTTATGAACATTTTTACTAGAAGAATTAGTCCTGTAAACTGATGACAAAAAAATCTGTTCGTTGTTATCAAAAGAAAATCTTTTCAACAAGAGACAGAATAAAAATTTAATAATCGTGGGAAGCAGTAGTAGTATTTTTGTCTTCAATGTTCATTTGAAATTTTTTTAAGAATCCTGGTTCAGAATTAACTATTAAAAACATTTGATTCATTTGTTTACATGATAAATTTGTTATAACAATTTTAAAAATATTTTTCTTCATCAAAATTTTTTATATATTGAACAATGCAAAAATCTTTAACTTTGCTTTCATTGAAAGAATTGATTAAGCAGATAATCTTGTACTATCTAATCTGTTACATATCACTTATCTAATATCAGCCAATTGTTTATATACAAGTTAAGTTCTCTTACTTCTGCAAAAACATTCTTGGCTAAGCAATGTGAGTATAAACTATATCATTTTTAACCATTATCATTTAAGTACAGAATGAAAATCTCTACGAATTTAATCCAGTTTCTTTAATCAATAGTTTCTGTTCATATCTTTCCAGCAAACTTTTTTTTTATCAATTCATCACCCATATGCTCTCTTTCTATGTTTCTTACAATTTTTTGAAGTTCAGATTGGGACTTCAGTTGTTCATCTATTATCATTTTATCTAGAAACATATCCAGTCCAGCTCATCTTCAGCTTTTTAATTCTTTCAATTGTATGAATGATATTTGTATAAGTTATGTACTTTCATGACACTTTTTTCAGAGATTCTAAAATATATCAAATATTTTGCAGCCAAATATATAATTAGATCCTGTTCTGCCTTTTTTTTTTATTGTAATGATAAATTAATTAAAGAAATTTAGTGTTGTTTGTAAATATTGGAATGCTACATTAAATATCTAACTTACATTATTGATGTCTCATTAGTTTTTAAAGATATCAGAAGAAAATCTTATTAATTCATGTAGTAAAAAATTTTTAAAAAAGTCTTAAGATTTGTATTTAAGGTTACTATGCATGCTCAAGTAAATCTTTAGATTTATTTTATTTGAATGTCTGAGTAACATTCAGCATTTTATTCTCACTTTATCACATGAATGAAGTAATCAATTATTTACTGCTAAAAATTTAAAACATTTTAGTGCTTAAGAGAAATAAAATTTATTTGAATTAAATTTTGCTGATAAGTAAGTTACAATTTGTCATTCTCATTTATACATAAAAAAAAAAATTAAGCTTTTAACAAATTTTCATATAATTTGTGTGAACATATATTGTTTTTTGTCTTATTGCATTATTTGTTACTGATTTTTAAGATCTAGAACCATTCTGCCGTTTTTCTGTATAAACATTTTTTTTTTTTAACATTGATTTTTTATTTATTTATTTATTTATGTTTACTATAGTTTAAGATATTGAAATTATGTAAGTAATATAATCACATTTATTTATTACCTTACACCTTGAAAGCATTAAACGCCTTATATGGTTAAGTGTGAATATAAAGAAGTGGACTCGAGAGTTAAAAGTCTATCAATCAGCTAAATCTGCTATTTACAGTGCTTAAATATCATATGATGTGAGTGTCAGATCAATCAATTATTTATTTAAAGTATTAAATAGGAAGAATTAAAAACATTACAAATGTTATGTAATGAATTGTTGGCAGCAAATTATTTAGAAATAATTCCATACTATCTATTCATTTAATAGTATTGAAAGATGGTAAGATGAGAATTTCTGTCAACATAAATTTATTGTGTACCAAATAATTTACAGAATAGTGATTAAATTCTTCATTTAACAATCAACATATAAAATAGTAGTTATCAATTTTTATTGCTAGATTAATATGATAATTTTTATGTTAAAAAATATATTCTATGACATCTGTTTTGTATAGATGTTGAATTCTCTATGGATAAAAAGAATTTTCAATTATATATTTATACATAATATTAAAATCTATTAATTTCAGAGCTCTGTTTGATGTTCATCGCTATAAGTATGATACTAGTATGACAACTCCCACCCAAGTTTTTGTTAGTTGTAATTTTTGTGGAAAATCAATTTCTTCAAATGCTCAAGTTGTAGGTGCAAGTAGGCGTTCTCTTACACGTTATAGTGCTTCGGGTACAATGTCAAATAAATCAAAGGTAAAAGTAAATTCTGTTACAAAACATATATATAAATGTGTGTCAAATGTTTTCAATTTTTCAAGAGTATCTTTATAATGTTAAAGAATTTGTTAAATTTAAAATAGTCAATGAAAAGAAACAAAATGTAACAAAATTGTAATATATGAATAGGAGTTAAGGCTTTCAAATATTAGGTAACTTTTTTATTTAAACAATTGTACTTTTTAAGTTGTATCAGAGAGGTTACAAAAGTATGTAAAATATTTGTTTGTTTGATTAAAAAAATTACACCATATATATGAAGTTATCTTGCAGAATTATGGAATTTATTTATGCCTATGTATTTTAATTTTGCTGTATTTTGTTTTCTTCTTTTTTTTTTTTTTGTTTATTTTGAATTATAACACACATTTTTTAACATTATAAAATTACATCTGAATCTTTTTTTTTAAAATACAATCACTATTGCCCTAAAATAAATGTCAGCAAAAAGTTTCAGTTATCATGCATAGTTACTATAATGATTAGTACTATCCATCTACAGATCTTTTTTTGTGTGGATTGCTATATATTTTTATATATTGTAACGGAATGGGGGATCGGAGAGTGGTTGTAAAAGGAGGGATGAAAAAATCATCTCAAAATATAATAAGTAAATATTAAAATAATTTTAAACTGAGATATTATTTAAAAAATGTTAAAGTAATGTTTAACATCACTAATATATATAAGCAATCAATTTTATATATTCAAGGAATGTTATATATTCAAGAGAGATAATGAGAAATCTCTGAGATCATTGAGAGATCAGCCCAGTTAGATCAGAAAAGATCAGTTATTCCTCAGAATAATTATGATTAACTATACATCAACCAGCCCTATCAAGAAGTAAGTAATAGTAATATTCAAAACAGCAACCAATACAGTAAATTAACAGTCCATCTTGTGACGGGATTTAAACAATAGAAAATATAAATCAACAGTCAATCCAGTGACTGGATCAGAAATGAATCTTCTGGAGACCAGGCTAACTCTTGAGCCATTTCCAGCTTGGTCAATTATTTAAACATATTAATTTGGGTGCATCACTTAAGTGCTCATCCATCAGAATACATAATAATAAAAAAATCAGAAAAACAATAATGCTGGAACATTAAAACATGCTGATCATCATCAATTCTCTGGCCACTTAATACCATTAATGTACTGGCCATTTATAAACTTAATTTCTAACAGACTAAACTAAATAAAATGTAGTACAGGAGCTTTAAAGACTATAATCTTATGTGCCAACGAGGATGATGATGATTGATCATCACTGGATGTCCCTAAACCTCTAAAAATACATCCCCATTTATATATTCATCTCGTGTTCGAATCTAGCTCAGAGAACATAAGCTCTATTACTATTTGTGACCAAGAGATGATGGAAACAATTTTTAACAATTGTATACAAGTTTATTAACAACAATAACAAAAAATTGAAATTAAGGTTTATGTGACTATACATATAAATTAAGTCTTCTGATTTTGATTAATTTACAATAAAAAAAAAAATATCACATTTGTGATTTACAAAATTATTATACAAAATTTAAGTTATTACATTAATTTACAATATTTCTTCATAGGTTTCCATAAACGCATATATGTGATTAATACAAAATTCAAGTTATTACATAGTAGTTTACATATATATGCACACAGATGCACGATTTATAATATACATTTAATATATTTCAATTGATATTCAATAATAACAAAAACTGATTAAATTTTACACATATGTCCTATTAATTAGCAATTTTTTAAATTTAAATTATAGAATCATCTATTCTTTACTTTTTTTTTTTTTTTAAATCCAGGCACTTTTAAAATATCTCTCTCTTTTTTTTTTTTTAATAAATGAAAAATAACATCATTTTATACAATTAAAAATATAAATTTTAAAATGTCTTTTTGTTTTCTCAATAAATGATTTAAAATAATTGTTATAAATTACATAGCTCATTTTAAGAATGTCATTTTTAATATATAATGTTACTATAGATTGCCTTTAACTAATCATAATGTGATGTTTGTTGGCTTAATCATAATGTCTTTAAATATTAGAAACTTTTAAACAACTCACTTTTGTATATAAGTTTATCTGTGCTTCTCTGCGTGTAGATAAACAGCAGCATACATATACTAATTCTTCAAGTTTTCCCTTGGTAAGCTTGGTTTTTGTGATTGTTTGTCATCATCATCAGAAAAATATAGTCCAAGCAATTGTCAGCATCAGGAAGAGGTACAATTCAGGTGATTTGTTGGCATGCCATGAGCTCCCTTCTGTCTAGAAGTGTTCCAAGCATAGCATCTAGCTTCTTAGAACACATTTAAGCAGGCTAGACTCATCAGTTGACCCAGACCTCATCTGAATCAATTCCAGTAGTGAACTATAGAGCAGCTTTTTCTTTTTTGACTCCAGCTACATCTTCATGATAACTCTGTCTAATTCTGCTAGCCATCTCTGCAGCTAGCTTTACTGTAGCCACTCTCTGCTACAGTTACCAACCAACTGCAGCTAAGTCTTACAAAAATATTAGCCAAACTTTGCAGCTAGCTATTAGCCAACTGCTTCACAAAAGACAAGAATTGTCTTCAAAAAAAAAATTAATATCCAAACATTGCAGCTGACTCTTACCCAACTGCTTCACAAAGAAATTAAGACAACTTTGCAGATGGCCAATTTGGTCAGCTACTTGTCAGCTCTTACCAAAACTAAAAGCAGACTGAACTAATCTTTTTATCCAACCCTTTTATAGACTTGGATTGAGATAAAAAGAACTAAATTTAAAAACAGTGTTTCTTATCTCTCTAATCCCTTTTGAAAACAATTTGAATCCCTCCAAAAGCACTTTTAATTAGAAGGTACATTTGGAAATCTTATCAAAGATTTTTAAAGATAGATAATAGAAATGTAAACAAGCATTAATAAAAAGATTTTCAAAAATAAATCATGCTTGTTTTTAAATTTCAAAATCAGAATAATAAATATTTATTAGACTTTTTAAAAAAATATTTATTTCATAATAAAATTCTGTTTTAAATTCAGAATTATTTAACTCTTTATAGGATTATTATTCTTAGTGAATGCAGAAAATATCTACTAAAATTTTTGTCTGTGTTTATTTCTACTTTTCCTTTCAACTTTATATATATTTGTGCACACACACTATATTATTGTGTGCTATATAACAGACCTGTTATAATTAAAAACAAACGAAAATTTGACAATTTACATGTAATATTTGTTGCAGTATATGTGTGTGTGTAAAATATAACTAACATTTGTAATTGTAGTCATAAGACAGCACATTATAAATTGTAAATATATAAATAATTGTTTAGATTTATGTAATAAAGGACTTAAATATTATTATGTATTTACAGATATTGTTTTACCATAATAATTTAATTGATTATTTCATGCACTATTGTTCCCACTCTGTAAGAGATTGTTAATACTATAGAATGCATCTAAGTCTATGCTTCAGGTGATTAAATATGTAGATTAACTAATACTGATTGTTAATTTCAAAACTATTAATCAAGAGATCTGACATATATGTACACTTAATTAAAACTAAACTATAATAAATTCAATTATATTAATATTACTAGCATTACAAATCTAATCACGGCCATTGTTAGTCATCTTCCAATAAACAAATGCATAATTATATATATATATACTAAATGAATACAAACCAGTGATAGTCGGAATCAAACTTTGTATTTCAAATACCATGTAGTGCTCTTGAAATATTCTAGCATTGTCCATGTTATGCAATCTTTGATTTATATATATATTGTATTGAGAAAGGTGATAATTGATTAGTTAAATATTAATTCAAATCTCCATATCTAGTTACATTAGCGCTTCATTTATAATAATGGCCACATTTATAATAGTATGGGCAATCGAGCATTTAAAATGTTTGATAAAAATTAAACCAAATATTCTTTAAATTTACATCATTTGAAGTTGAGTTTTTTATAAACTGATTACATTTCCTGATTATCATCCCTTCGTCAAAAAAAAAAAGACAAATATTGTGAAAAGATCTTATCTGCTATGGATAATTTTATTTTTATTTAGATTTACGATGTTAGTCATGATTTTGAATGCCATCTTTTTGCTTAGAGAACTATCATAAATTTAGGTTCTAATTCTTCCTATATTAAATTTTCAACTGTTTCAGCTTCAATTCTAGCTCACTGAAGTAAATACCCTAAACACGATGTTGCACAAAGTAACTACATTATTTTACTAATTATTCTAATAAACACTGTTGGATATGAGAATGGGAATTAAATGACAATAAACCTTGTTTAAACTTAACAACTTAGTTTTAATTAATTTTTTTTTTTTTTTATCTTAGAGTCAGAATAGCTATACTTATTTGAATAGTTACTTAATGTAAAATATCCTTCTGTTAAAGATCAAGGCAGTTTCATTTAACTTATAATTTAAATTACTAAAATATATCATTTCTAAAATTATGATTCCTCTTAAGTTATGATTGATTCCTGGCATTATATTTATGACTTCTCTTCTTACTGATTTATCTATTTAATTTTTCAGGCTCTTCAATTGCCCTTTTGTTAAGGTGATTACATCAAAATTGTCTATTTCATTTGCTACTCTTTGTCTATTCTATTACCATCAGTTTTTCCAAGTGTTATATATTTTTCTAATATATTAGATTGCTCTATAATATTATTAAATATAAAACAATTTTAACATAATCATTTATGGTTTAATATTAAAACTCATCTGATCAAGTATGCATTTAATACTTTTTATCAAAGGACATTTTCAGAACTATAATTGAAAATCATCAGTACTTTGTCTATCTTTAATTCAATTTTCATATTCCCAGAAAAATCAAAATAAAGTTGTGAAATTTTCATGTCACTAATCTATATAATATATTAAGAATAAAAAAAATAATTATTTATTTATAAACTTTTTTTTATCTTAACAAAGGCCAAATTATTCAGAAATTAATTGGAGTTTGGGAGTGTAGATTACAATTCCATTTAATAATCACAAAGTTATAAAAGGGTGGTTGCAGATAGATATCACTATTTATATTTAAAAATATCTTTGCATTTCTTTTTATTGTTAAATAATTTTACCAATTTTAAATCAACTTACTATATTTTTTTATTGATCTTACAGGTTAGTAGTTGTCCTGGATGTCGAAAACCTTTACCTCGCTGTGCACTCTGTCTAATTAATATGGGAACACCTTCTGGTGTGGGTCCAAGTAAAAGAGGTATTACCAATGTATTTAATTTAACAGCAGAAATAATAGTCTTATGTAATAAAAGTTATATATTTTTTTTCTTTTTTTTTTTGTTTTTTGCCTAGATGATAATAATGATAAATTAAATCATTTTCTTAATTGGTTTACATGGTGTCAATCATGCCGCCATGGTGGCCATGCTCATCATATAATGGAGTGGTTCAGGTATGTTTATGGTATATTGCATTTTAAAATAGCATCATTAATAGTGGTGTAAATTGTGTTCTGGAAAGGAGGTTAATAATATAATTGTGTATATGTTTGTATTAAGTTTTTTGCTCTAAAGCAGATAAAATAACTATCTATAAATTTCATCAATTCTATTTAATATTTTTATTCAACTCAGTATCAGCAAGCAATATCCATCTGATAATAATGATTTATAACTGATTTAAATTTTTTGCTTGAAATTATTTAAACTAACCATTAGAGAAATTTTTATTTTTTCTAATTTTCTCATCTTTGCAATTTTTCTTCACGACTTTGGGCACTAACATATGGCAATACCCTCTAACCCATATAATATCATCCTCTTGTCTTTGATTTGGAAATCAACTTATACCAAATTGTAATCTTGCAACTTAATATAAATTTTAATGACAATCTTCTATATAATATTATTGTTTCTCAAATTTCTGAATTACTATTCTTAAATTTAGACTTTTTTTTAAGTTAGAAAGAAAAAACAAATTGAATACTATTTATATCTACTAAGTATATGATAGCTATTTTTTTTCTTAATTAGATTTATATTCTTTTTTCCATTCAAATGAAACATTTAATGAAAGAAATTAATGAGAAAATTTTGAAAACACCAGTACTATCTAAAAAGAAAGACATCAATAGATTTTTAATTAATAATTTGATTTAATTTATCTTTAATAATATTAGCAACAATCTTCATTATCTCTGTTGTGTTCCTAATTTGTTATTCCAGACTTCATTGTATGGAATCTTTCAATGAAATCCTTATAAGTTTTCTGACTGCTCTTGCAATGTTGGATTGAAGGTCAGGTATGATCTAATTCTTCATTGGTGCCATTTTTGTGGAGGATTGGTGTCCATTGATATATATGATTACTTCTATGCTCTTTCCTATAATTTTGCTTATCAGGTGGCTTCTTTTAGATATTGCTATATTCTTTTAATAGCTCTATCATTTTTTTAATAGAACTCTTATTTTTGCTCAACATGATCTGCTGAATACAATTTATCCAAACCACTTCAAACACTTTTTACCAAAACTCTTTATTTGTACTGTAACGGTCAAAATTCGTCTATCTCACTAACACACTGCAGAATTTAAACCCCAGACATGGAACTCAATACTAGAAAGGGTTGCCTCCTAGAAATCCCAAGTTCGAATCCAAAGTCCACAACGCCGACGTGATAACGCATCTGATGCTACTAATAGTATAATTTCTTGCCGGTGCCAGTGGTCAGGGAGAAACAAGAGACTCTAAAATTAAAATAGCCCTAGGTTTGTCTAACAATGACTTATAGATGTGCCAAAGATAAGCCTAATATGGGTATGTAACTTAGATTGCACACCAGATAAATAAACAAAAGCAACTATTTAATTACTACACTATTTATTGAAACATATAAAGTTATAAAGTATGCCCTCCAGATTTGATAGCAAAATAAATCAATATATAATATTTGTACTTCTTACGTGAGTTATTTTATATTATAATGTGTCTATTATATTATAAAGTAAGTATGTGCAAGCTATGCAAAGTATTAAAGCAATTTAAATGATTAATTAAACGTGAACAGGGAATCTTAAATTAATAAGAGTGAAGCTCACGCAAATTTTTGATTCTAATTCTAAGATAAAGCTATACTGCACATTACTAGAATTCATCTAATCCAATTTAATAATAAGTTCTTATGGGAATATGCGGTGGTGCTAGTGAGATAAAGTGCTAAGGATGGAGTATGATCAATTGGAACTGCGGCTTTACCAGAAAACAAGTAAATAAAACTAAATTTGGGTTTGGATAGGCATTTCACCATTTATCCGGGACATCTCTAGTCCTTACACAGCCCAATCCTGGCCCACACTTAGAAGCTTCATGATTGTGGGGACGAACATGAATAAATTCCCCAGTGAGGCATTTATGTCACACTCTAATGGGAAATGCGGAGTTAAACAGGGATATGGACTTAGCCATAGACGACCTTGGGAAAAGTAAAGCAAAATGTAATACTCCAGCACGTTTTCCAGTATCGCACACAATTAAATTTTAAAATATGTAAAAAGGGCGGTTCACAAAAAAAAGGCAGAATAACTCGCTCTTACATTTATTTTATGGCCAGCCTCTCTCAACAAAAATTTAAATAAAAAAAAGCTATTTTAAAATCATTTATGTGATACGTGAAATAATTATCTTTAAAACAGTTAATAAAAGGGATAGGGAATGCATGCTTTCAATTTAGTAATTAATATTGCAATCAAGCATTTATAAAATTTCCTTATGCAATTCGCACAGGCTTGAAAGAATAAATTTAAAATCACATTATAATAAGGCATTTAAAATAAAACATTATACATATATAAAAAAAAGGTAACTCAAATAGAAGAAGTGTAACACGCATTAGGAAGGATTAAATGAACACATACGATAAATACATAATATGAAGTACATTATTGAAGATAGCTATAGCTTAAAGTTTCCAAGATCTCGGGTTACATTTGTAATTACCTCACTTTGCAAGGGCAGTCCATAAGCGTTTCCCAACATTTAAATGGAGTTCTTGAGCCAACTTTTGGTTTCTCCTCTATGATCACAGATTTTACAAGCAGCAAAATTCAGGATGATTCAAAATACAGCTTCCATGAGCAGCATTACTTCTGGTGGTTTAGTCGGCATTTTAAGCACAATAACAGGACTTCAGATGGAGAATGATGGCAGTGAGAAAGCCATTCCCGAGGGAAGATGGCCCATTGTCTTTTACCCTGTCATTCTAAAGTTGACCACCACGGAAATTTCTGGATATAGTTTGCTTCTCATAGAGAATCCAATAAGGTGATTTCTTTGACCAACTTCTTCTTCTTTTCTTTCTTTAAACTTGTTATTCCAAAAACTTTAAAACTTATTTCAAACTTATAACTTAGATTTTAGATAACTAAAATCTATATTAATATGTCTAAAACTTGTCTCTTAGATAACTACAACTTATCTATTCTTATCACAAAATCAGCCTTATTTATACTCCCACATTAGACAATCACTTTTGCCCTTTGGTAAAGAAATCCATTACTTAAAATTTATTAATTAGATCAGATACTGAGTAATGCACTTTTAATTAAAATTTATTATGCACACATTTCCAGATATTCTGATCCAATTTATTTAATTAAAATTTGTTCACTAAACTGTTATCTTATAATTAATCAAAAAAAAATCCACTAGTGAAATGGGCGTAAACATTTAAAATTAGCCACTATTGTTCTCTTTCCTCACTCTCATTGATTTTTTTTAAAAGAAAATGGCCTAAATTCTAAAATATAAAACCTACTTAAAACTTATTTTCAAAATCTTAATGTTTAAGTCTATTTACAATTGATATTATTTTATTAAATGGTAACAAATCTTTTATTAAATGAAAATCTAAATCAAAATGAAGATAATATCCCTTAAGGAAATAGATCCAAACAACAACTTCATAACTAAAACATTATTTTACTTAAAGTTTTAAAATATATTATTTTACTTAAAGTTTTTAATTTATTATCACAGTATGTGGGTAAATGAGAATATGTGACCTACTTTTGTTGTACGAGCATATGCGAAAATATACTCGACGGTTTGAAAATAAAACCGCTAAGAAAAATTTTAATTGTTATAAAACCCATGGGTATTCCATTAGAAATATAAATTTAGGCAGGATTTCGGTAAATATACGCAGTATGCACACACTCCGATAAAATTAGGGTTTGAAATAGAGCATGAGGGCAGGTAAAAGGAAGGCAAAGTGAAACTAAGATTTGCAGGGCATATCTTACTGTTTCAGTACATATATACATACACCTACATTTCGACTGTCCTGCAGTCAAGTTTTTTTAAGAGATTAAAGTGAACTGGCTCTGAAGAAGACTCCAATGAACGGATACATCTTCCTAGTTGCAATTGATTCTTTTTCAAAATAAGCAGAATATAAGCTTGTTAAAAACATGGGAATAGAATGTACTATTCGTGCCTTAAAAGAGATCTTTGCAGGTCAGGATTTTCCAGAATCAATAATATCAGACTATGGGGCAGAAGGAGTTTTTATCCAATAAAGGAATAACACATACCACCCTTATCATCCAGAATCAAATGGTTTAGCTGAAAAAGCAGTGCAACATTTGAAAGCGACACTGAATAAAACATCTTATAAAGGTATACTTGAAGCTTTCGTTGATGCGATGATTTATGTCAACAGTGAAAAGACCAGCTGAACTGTTGCTGCATCACAAGTGTCACACACATTTAATGAAGGTATTCCTGGATAAAAAAAGATATTTTGAAAAATAATTTTGATGTTGAAAAGTTTAAAATATGCAATTTAGTGAGGAGTCATGATATTTTAAAAAGGAAATGGTTTCCTGCTGTTGTCGTGGAAGCACATCAATCATTTACGATTACAACAGAATGAAATGATAGATGCAGATAATGCCCAAATGACATTACCCAATGAACTGCAAACTTCTAATGAAAAAGATGAGTATTCTGTCATCTCTTCAGAATTATGACATAAAGGCACGTCCATAGCTATTCAAACTGATTAACCAGATCCAGTGAATGTAATTGATAATCAAAAGAAAGAAAGACCTTTACTTCCCACTAGAATTCAAGGACAACCAACAAGTTTGCAAGATTATTTTTTGTGACCGGGAAGAATATTTTCTAGAATTGGGGGAGGAATGGACTGTTCTGTACGTTATACGTATATTTATTGTAAATTAAGTTTAATAAAATCTAGTATTATACATATAATAGGCATTATATTAAAATTATTATCGGTATTAATGTACTCTAGAAAATTAGCATAAAGCTGAAATCCAGATTTGATATTGAACAAGATCAATATATTTAAATGAGACCTACATATTCTGAACTGCATAAATATAACTGGATATTTTCTAGTGGGGATTATTATCTTTATTTCAAATTTGGCATCGCATCATTATATCTTAATAGGAAAATTATATTTAATATTAAATATAATTAATTGAAAGCTTGACATAATTCATCAAATTAGATGAAGGATATAAAGAATAGTTATTATTTAATAGATATTTTAAACAGGATTATATTGTATTTATTACATAATATTGTAAACGTTTAATGTATTTTATTTATCAAAAATACATATAATATATAAGTTATACAATTGTAAATAGTACTTATATATTAGTAATTATGAAACATATAAATAAGATTAATAAGTTACATAAATTATTAATTTTTGAATCCAGATATTGTTTTTATATATCTGTTAATTTAAACTATTTTTTTTAATTTTTGAAAGTTTATTATAGTATTGAATTTTATCATAGGTATTAAATAAGAATATTATTTATTAATATTTTTAAAATGGTAAAATTCATCGTATTTATTTATTAATATTTTATTATCTATTATATTATATTTTTTATTGTTTATTAAATATTGATTTATTAACTTGATCTCTTTGTCTAATCATTATTGAATTATATTATATATATGCTAGTATTATAAATGTCATATGAATGTCAATTATTAATTAATGCTTATATAAAGGCATATTAAATAATAACTTGTTTTGAATTATTCCTGAAAAGAGCTAATTGCAAATTCTCCATGAGTTTGAATATCGTGGCATAATGGTGACTGGAAGAGGGATGAGAGATGGATGAACTAGTCTAAATTATATTAAAACTTATTTAAAGATTATTGAGCTAGCATAATAAAGATAGATATAATCATGGACTTGGTATTTCATCGATTCATTTCTAACATTCTACCTGAAGACCCAAAGTCTGATTGTAGTGAAATGCATATTCTTTTTCTAGGGAATTTAATCATCCCCTTATATTTAATAAGACCAACTTAGATTTTAAATATAATCCATTTTGTTATATTTGGTGAACCTAACTATGAAGCATTAAGTTAATGATTTCCAAGTATTAAATATAATCGATTCTGTTATATTTGGTATATCAACTGGGATGATTAAATGCCGTTCTGTTATATTTGGTGCCTTAACTAAAGCTATCAAATAGGCCGTCCCATTATATTTGCAGAGCAGCATTTTATACAATCATGTGAGCAACAATTGTGCAATCTTGTAAGCAGAAAAATACACTGTGTGCACTAATCATTGTAGAAGTCAGTGAAATGGTTAACCGCTCCAATGATAAAATTTGTTGAACAAAAAGATTGATTATCCATAAAAAGTGAGTTCATTTTTCAATGCCTTAAATCGATAATGTTGTATTAAATTTTTTTTTCCCCACTTTGTTTTTATGTGTAATAAAATAATGTACTTGATTTTGAACTCTTAAATTTGTGTTATACTTTTTATTCATGTTGTTTCTTATTGTTTAGATTGTCTAAAAGGCTTCTGAATTTCAAACAGCTTTTTAGTAGTGAATAAAAAATTATTTAAATTTAAAAAGTGTATAAAAAAGCACATTATTCCCACTGATTTTTAATGCATTGACAGTACTTTAAAATCATTTCACAAATATGATTGTATGTGTATATTTATATATGATTATGTATATGTATGTTTATATATTATGTATAAATTCATTATATGTATATATATATACACACACTTTTAGAGAACATAATGAATGTCCAGTTACAGCTTGTACGTGCAAATGTATGAGTTTAGACTCAGTCACAAAAGTTATTTGTAGTAATGTTGAAGAGCATCCTACTTGAGCAATTTGTAAAATATTCCGTGATGTAAAGGTATGTTTTGATGTAAAGATTTTTTATATTTATTTATATAGGTTCACATTTAAACACAAATATATTTAGAAATTACATTCAAATGTATAGCAGTAAGTATTGGAAAATTATGAAATGTAAGAATATCAGTAATCGTTTTTACAAATATAAGTTCATGGCACATGGATAGAAAAAGGTGAATGGTTAAAAAAAGATTATCAGGCACATATGTAAATAATTCTTAGATATATTTGATCTTTATTAAAGTCTATATTTAAAACGTAAGTGCACATTAAAACAAATGCAATGCATGTAAGATATGTTTATATTGTATGCAACAATATAAATATTAATCTTTTAATTAGCAAAGAATGAATATTGAAATGTTAACAATTTCTTTTATTATCTTTTAACTACACATGTGAAACATAAAAGTGTAACAAAGTTACTCTACACATCTTGATCTTGTGAACCTATTTAATTTTATCCTAAATCTCAGCTTCCAGACTTTTTCATATATAGTTGTTCTTCAAGTTATTCAAGGTCTCTCTTCATATCAAAATCCCCAAAATACAGTCTTTAGTCCTTCTTACAATATTTATTTTGTATTTCAGTCAATGTGTTATTTTCCAAATTTCACATCCTTAAAAAATTGTTTTTCCCCATTATTTTCAAATATTTTCAAAGATCAGTAGTTTTGTTTTTCAGTCATGTATCCCCATCTTCTCCTAAAATTTGCTGAAAGCTAATAAAATGCTAGTAGACATTTATTTATTTTCAATAACTTCTGCATCTCCATTTTAAGTAAAAAGTTATCTAAGTACCAAAAAACTTATCCTGAACATCATTTATAAGTTGCATGACAAAATTTTGTTATTAAACTCATCATTATTGTCCTCTTATTGTTTATTTTAAACCATCATACTTCATCAGCAAGATAGTTAATCTTTATTATCAGGTTCTCAAACTGTAGGTAAGTAGATAGAAGTTGCCTATATAATGAAAATCTTTTAAACTATAGATTAGAATATTGCTGGTCACTCTATGTTTTTCATGTCTAACATAATACCAGATCTAAAACTACTATAAATAATATAGGTAAAAGAAAATAACTGTATCACTTTTGATTACACTCAGATATCACTACCTGACATGTATAATCATCATATGTTTTCCTAATTTGAAATCTACTAATTCCTGGACACACTAAGGATATTTATCATAATTTACATGTTAATCCTTTCATAATCAGCAAAATATTATTGATGACTCCGTGAACTGATTGATAATTGCCAATTTGTTACGGAACTTTTGTTATCAAAATGCTACTTTTCTATAATTATTAATAAGAAACTGGTAGTCAAAAAATATTGTAGTCCACCAATGAATATTTCAGTTTTAAAGTTTTATGGAAATAAATTTTAATAACATAAAGAATATAAGAATTAACATGGTAAGAAATACAGATGTAATGATATAGGTGTTGTTGTCATATGAAGTAGAACAAGCGATAGTGCTATATATAATTCAGTAAATGCAAGAATAAAAGGTGTTTCAAATGATCTAATAATAACATAAGTGCCTAAATAAATGTTGTAAGTCATAAAAAATACTTATATTGATATTGATGAATTTCAAAATAATGCTGTAATAGAAAGTATGTATGAAAAAATCGATAAAGTAATTTAATGGAAAAAAATAAATAAAAGCATTATAATAATGAATGAGTGTAATGTAGAAAATCAGGAATAAGAAGTAGAATATTGTGATTAAAGTTTTAGAAATGAAAGATGAAAAATAAGTAAATTTTCATAGAAAAAAATGTTCTGATAATAATGAATATATGGTTAAAAATCACTATAAGATTTATAAATGGAAGACAGAAAGCTCCAAATGATTTCTGTTCGCTTAAGTATTACCTTCAGAATAGATTTACTAATAACATTTAAGATTACATGTTCACATCCTAGAGTTATCATTGTTCACAATTTAACAGTAATAGCTTTTAAATTAAATTATAAAAATGAAAAATATATATATATTAATTTTAAGTGAGAGGTAGGAAATATTAAAAGGATCTACAGCACAGTTACTAGATTATAAGAATAAAAATGCAATAAAAACATTAAAATTGAGGTGATTATTATAGTGAATTGAAATGTAATTAGAGGTAAAAAAACATAATTACAAGAGAAATGTATTATAGAAAGACTGCAAAGAAAATATGTTTGATGTAATATATTAAAAAAATTCTTGTATACTCACAAACAATGATTTGAAAAAATAGTAAGAATATATAAGTAAAAATGTTGATGGAAATAATAAGTTCTCATTTATGTTAATATAAAAAGAAAATGAAGTAGATAACTTTTAAAAATGTTGATCAGTAATGAAAGATGCTACTATAGCTGAGATAAAATGTGGCAAAGCATAGAAAATTTAAAAAATTCCAATTGAATTACCAGAGTAAAGCTTAAGGGGGAGGTGAGTTTTCAAGGTATGAGAGAATTTGTAATTAAGTTTATTTACTGAGGAAAGTGGCCAATATATTTTTTTCCCCAATAATTAATTATTATTCCTTTAGTCAAAAAACGCCTAATGAATAAAATATGAGGATTTTAAAATAAAAGATTTAATTTCATATATCTAAATTTGTTTAATAATAATAATAGTGAATATATGAGTTCTTTAAAAAAAGTTTTTTTTCTTTCCTATGTGCTGGATTTATGGAAAACCCAGTATATATAATTTATGTACATAAATATATATTAATTTTGAAATACAAGCATAATTCATATATTTGGAGTTTAAATGTAATTATAGGAGATTTGAACAGACTTTTAAGCTCTCTTTAGGAATCCGCTCCATCTCATACAACCATATACATGCGAAAAAGATAAATGATCAGTATACACATTTGGTGCTGAACCAGCACTCATCATTTAGTCCAGATCATTCTCTTCCATACATATATATATAATCAGTGCTCAGTTTCTATTAAGATTCATGAGATGGAGTGAATAGCTGAAGGGAGTTTGAAAGTCTGTATTCAAATCCCCTATAATTATATATCTATATTAATGAAAACAAGTCATATATCACATGACATATAGCTTGCATTTATCAATATGTAATAAATAAAGAATCTGCTAATAATTCTAAACAAGCTTATTTTATATTTTTATTAATTTTTTTTTATGATAAATATCACAAGAGAAAGCATCAGATTCAAAATACCAACTCAAGCCAAACATTTATCTAATACTTAACTATTAAGATCTGAAATTTCCGGACATCTAAATTTATGTCTTCAAATTCAGCTCTCCAATTGAAATAGCTATATGGGTCTGAACTAAATTCAGATACTCTATATATTAATAAGCTTAGTTATTTAATATAGCCAAAGTCTCAATAGCTAAATTATAATATTAATGAAAACCAAGTCATATATCACATGATCTATATAGCTTGCATTTACCAATTCTTTTTTTGTTATTATTATTATTTTTTATGGTAAATGCTACAAGAGAAAGTATTTGAAATCTTTATCTAGAATTGTCTCCATCCCCAGATCGGTTTCAAGCTAAGGCTCTCTTCAGTGTCCTAGCTCTTCACTGAAGAGAGTCATAGCTTGAAACTGGTCTGGGGACAATCCTAGATAATGACTTCAAAGGTTTTCTGCTGTGTTCAGCCACCATGAATACTACAATCGGGTGTAAAAGTGATCAGACCAACAGAAATAAGAGCAATTTCTTCTGAATTAGAAACTATTAAAATACCATCAAAATACGATATTATACTCTCCATTTGTTGGAACAGCATTCTATCTTGGCTTGGAAGATATTTGGTCTGGTGGTAATTCCAAAAAGCAGCCTATTGTAGTTAAACAATCTTGTAGGTAGTGATTGTTAACAATTCCGAGGTGCATTTGGAAACTGGAATTTGATAGAACTTAGATCTCAAATTAATTTTAGCAAAATAACTTGATGTTTCCATATTAGCTAATATTTCTCTGATGTTAGGCACCGGATACTGACTCTTTATAAGGTTCTTATTTATTGTAGTGCAGTAATCTCCACAAATGCAGATTTGTCCATTTGGTTTAGATATCACTACAATTGGAGTGGCCCAGTCAGCCTTCTTGGCCAGTATCAATTCTCCTTTGCTAACTAAATCATTTAACTCTTGTTAAGGAACTTTTCTAGGCTGCAGATCACAGGAATTGCTCTATCTTGCAAGACCATATTGACTGGCTTAGTACTAATTTGACTTTCCATATTACTAAATAAACTTGTATATTTATTTTTTATTTCTTCCTCAGTAGCAGTCTTGTTCACCATACATCTATTCCCAGGGCATCAAACCATTCTCGACCTATAATAGGGTTGAGACAGCTTTCTACTATATACAATGGTAACCTATGGACTCTTTTTTTAACTCCTACACTCATTTCTACTTTCCCTAATATTCTCATATTACCACTAGTATCTTTTCACTCTTAAACTAGTTCTCATTAATATAGGGGGGTTCATGCAATGTTTTGTTACCATTTCCCAGTCTTTGACTGCCATCATTGATACGCCCGATCCACTGTCAATTTTCATTTTCAAATTCGTATTTAATAATTTCACTAACATTTTCAAATTCATATTTAATAATTTCACTAACATCATATGTTGGTTGCGATGAGCACCCTTTTGGGAAAGTGGGCAATACACTACAATCTTTTTCCCCATTTGACCTACATGCTTTCTCTAAATGACCTATTTTACCACATACTCTTTGTTAAATCTACACTTACGTGCCATGTGACCTTTTTTTGCACAACAGTAGCAAACAATTTCCTTCGACTTACTCTTAGGAGGCTGATATTTATTTTCAGTTTTCCTTATAAACTCACTACCTTTATTATTAGTAAAATTTCAAAATTCCCTTGATTGGTCAAGCACTATCTCATGGGCTACTCCCATTTTGATTACTTCGTCATATGACAAGTCTCTTGAGACCAGTAATTATTGTCTCAACCTATCATTGCACATCCCCCAAAGTAATTGTTCCAGTAGAGCATCCTCTAATGCATCACCATAACTACAGCTCTTAGCAAGTTCTCTCAATGTTTGATCATAATCTCGTATGCGTTCTCTATTATTTTGCCATTTATTTCTAAAATGTAGCCACGCTACATGCTTAGAGGGGTTTGGACTAAAATAAATTATTTAGTTTTTCAACTACTAGTTTGTACAGCAATTTCTCTGGTTCTTCATAATTACATAACCTATTTGTGATTTCTATCCCTTGTTGCCCAGCATCACATAACAATATGGCAACTTTAATGTGGTCGCTGACAGTTCTATTAATAAAAAAAATTTTCTCAATCATTTTGAGATAAATTAGCCAATCAACAGGACTATTTACGTTAACTCATTTATTGTCACTTGCGGCACAATCATCATTTTAACTCTTAATCCGAATAACTAATGAGGAAAAAAAAAAAAAAAATTTCCTCACAAATTTCCAAATACACAATTCTATTACAATGCAGAATTACAAGTTGAATTCTATCCTGTCAACTGCACTAGTTTTCTATTGTGTACAGCCACCACGAATACTACTATCGAGGGTAAAGGTGGTCAGACCAACAGAAATAAAAGCAATTCGGAAACAAGATTTTATATCTAAATATTGACTTTATTTGCTACGAGTTACTAATAGTAAGGATTTATTAACAAGGTTAATATATTATTTTAATAATTCCCTTACTTCCTTTTTTATTTTTTCATATAAATAAAGATACAATAAAAGACAAATGACCCCTAAGATGCATTTCATGCTGAACCAGCACTCATCAGTTGGCCCAGGTCATCAGCTCTCATATATACCTTTATTACATGAAGAGAATTTATCTATGGTGAATTGTCACATCTTTATTTACAACTGCCAAACTTGCTCCACTCACAATCTCGACTTTATACATTTTTGATAAACCTAACTACGTTTATCATAAAGGTTAATATATTTATAATTTATACATATTATTTACAAAATGCTAATGAGGCTAACATAAATTATAATAAGGCCAATGTGGCCTGTATAGTCCCTAGGTTCATTTTGGTACCTTCAGTGGTGGAGTTCGCTGGGTTATTCTGTAGTCCTCATTACACTCGGTTACTTTTATCTTCTCTAGCATGAGCAGCTCTCACAATGTGAGTGTGTATAAAAAGACTTCAATTTTCTTATCTTCGAGTTTTTATATATTTCCGCATAATGTGGAATGTTCTAGAATATAACAAATTATAATTATTCTTTATCTTTTAATTAATCACTTCCAATCCGGTAACGCTTATCATTTATCTCTAATTACGCTATTTCTTGAGTTCTAAATATGTACATATAAATCTGATAATGCTTATCATTTATTTTTATCTCTAATTACGCTATTTCTTTGAGTTCTAAATATATACATATAAAGTACTCTCTTTTAGCATTTATCATATAAAATAAAATAAGTTTGTTTAGAGCTATTAGCATGCTCTTTATTTATATATTTATGTATTTTGTTATCTGTTTTTTTTTTCTCTTTTTCAGATTGTTCCTCATGTGTATATGCTGTTATGGCAAGATTTCATTTTTCATCATGTACACACATTATTAACTTTTAATAAATTATAAAGTATTGTTTTAAAAAGAAAACTGTAATTAAGTTATAATAAAGCCCATGCTAAAACACTATTTTCTAGATTAGCTTATTCAAATTAAATAATTTAATATTACAAATGTATTTATTAAAAAATAAAAATGACATTGTAAATAAAAAATAGTTTACTCATTGGAAAAAGTTTTTAAAAAGAAAATATGTAATATTGTTTTTGTGCAACATCCTTTTTCATTGATAGCAAAATAAAAAAAATTAATCTGTGATATAGAATGATATCAAAACTTGTTTCTAATAACTGAATCATTAATAGAAATGATAACACAGGAATCCCCATTGTTCATGGTTAATCTCTTCTAGAAAAAAATTGATATTCTTTTAAGAATAGTTTAAGATCATAGCACAAAACATAATGGTATATACTTAGATCTATGGACATTTATAATTAATTAATCATACATACCAATCTATTTAGTACTAATATCTGGAAATGTTGGATAGTGAAATTATTTACAAATAAGAGTATCCCAAGCTATCATTTATGTTGTTATCTCATTAAAGAGTAGGTAGTGTTTTTGGCACAGTCATTTTCATGGAGAGAGCAATTAGAAAGACTAGGAAGAGGGATAGAGATACCATTAATAGGTGATAAGGGAGTATATATATTGTCAGGTCTTTTATTTTCAGATGATATCTTTTTGTACGCAGAAAGAATGGAAGTTATGCTGAGGACATGCACAAGGGTGAGTAAAGAGATGGGGATTAAATTTAATGAAGAAAAATCAACGTAATGATGATTAATACTGGGGAAAGAGAAGACAAATAATTTTTATTGATGTATATAAAGTTAAGTTTGATGAATAGATATAACTATTTGGGACTACTTGTCTTAAGTAATCAGAAAAATTGCTTAGATGAATGGGAGAAAAATTGATAAATGAAGCAAAGAAAAGAAAGGGATTGATAAAGAAATTAACAGTGTTTTCATATAATAAATATGATGTAGCTAGAATTGTATGGAAGGGAATGGCAGTAGCAGGGTTAACATATGTGTTAGTAAAGGGGTATTGGATTACTTAGAAAGGAAGACATGCATTAGATGCAGATTTGTGAACTGCAAAGGAAGCAATTCAAGGAGAAAGGGATGCCCAAGTTTTTATATGAGAGATGCAAAATGAAAATGTTTGGTAGATTGCAGTTTATGGATAATAAAAGAATAGCTAAAATAGTACTTCATTGGGTTATGAATAAAGGGCAGGCAACAAGATGGATAAGAAAGGTAATGTGGTATGCAGAAGATTTGGATAAAGAATTTATGTCAGTATACTTGTACAAAAGGTAGGGTGATTGTGTTAAGAGAATTGTTGAGTGTTATAGTGATAAGGAATGGGATAAAAGAATAAATGCATAAATAAAGAATAGGGAGTTGGAGAGATGGAGAACTAGTATGGAGAGTAAAGAGTTTAAATATATATAGAAATAAGCGGAATATTGGATGCGAGTTAATTTATGATAATAGCAAGGAAAGTAGTTTACTGTTTAAGGCTTGAATGGGATCTTTAGCAACAAGAGAATATACACATAAATGGGAAAATGTGAGTTATTTAGTCTGCAAGTTGTGTAAGGAAGGCACAGATAATGGTAGGCATCTGTTAATTGAATGTAAATGCCTGAAAGCAGAAAGGATACAAATAATGAAGTTGTGGAAGTAATATAAACAAAGTGTTTATACAGAAAGTGGGTTATTGTTTTTTATGCTGGGTTTGGGAAAAGATAAGGAGGATTTAGATGTAAAGACCATGGAGTTGACAAAGATTATGTTGTGGAAATGGGATGGAGCAGGATATGGGAAAACTTAGGTTGGGAAATGGAAAGTTAAAGTGGCTAACAGGTTTCTCTAGGCATAGTTGCTGAGAGATACCTGGCTCCATGTAAGAAGTCACAGTGCATCACATCTCTGAAATTTTTCACTTAGGTTAGTGTTAGACCTGGTAGTCATCTCTCAAACATTGGTCAATAATTGTAATAATGTAGCTGTGTTTGAGCAATCCGTTTGCAATATTAAAATTACATGATAAATAATTTTTTACTTTTTTTTCAATCCTGTATGAAAATATGTTTGAGAATGAAGTATATAATGTTTTCATAATTGAGAAAGCAATGATCATAATAGTTTTGATCATAAAGTTTTAGTAAACTGGAAATCCTTTGTTAGAATCTTACATGAGACAGAATAATCACTGAATTGATTTTATAACTAGATTGAGGCAGTAATTTTATTCAATAAATGATATATATTTGGCCTATTTAGAATTCTTCTTCCATTTCAAAAATGAAAAGTTCTAGTAAAAATAATTTTAAAATGACTTTTTTTGCAAAATCTGCTCAGGTAATCATACTTGACTAATACTTCATTTATGCACTAGAAATAATTGTATCAGTAATGATAATTATAGTAAAATAGACAATGTAGTAATAAAGTAATTGTATTTGTGACATAAAACAATATTTGTAGCTAAGGAGTTTTCAAGATTTAAGATTGATAAAAGCTCATCTAATGAAAAGAAATACAATTGAACAAATAGTTGGCTAGATTTTTTTTGAAAAGCAGAACGAATTGAAAAAGAGGTTGCATGCTGATAGTTTCATTAAGAAATTTAACTTGATATCTTGGAATTAAGCCAATAAACTTCACATGATCATCATTTCCTATGCTATTAAAACAAGCAAAACTCTATACATATTGTCACTCACTGCAAGCCAGAGTAATCAATGGATGCCAGAAGGCTTGTGCAAAAAATCCCCACCTAGTGCCTACTCATCCAATATCCCCAGACTAGTTTCTGGTTTGTGGCCTTCATCAGTGAGGAGTCTTGGATCTGAGAGCACTGCACTTAGATCTTAGGTTCTAATGCAACCCTCCAGATCCAAGCTCCTCACTGAAAAAGGCCACAAGCCAGAAACTAGTCTGGGGATATTGGATGGGTAGGCACTAGGTGGGGATTTTATGCATAAGCCTTCTGGCATCCATTGATTACTCTGGCTTATAATGAGTGGTAATACATTGTAACAGACGGTCCACTACACCTGGATTCACACTTACCCACACACCAGATGGAAAATAACTTGTGGACTGTGATACTATGTAGATGTAGAAATCTGGAGACTATGACTCAATGTGCCATAATTTATTGCCTCTGACGACGCAGTCTGCAGAGGCTACCAGGTTTTGAAGGGGAACAAGTTGCATCTAACTACGATCAGACTTTGGGTCTTCGGGTAGAATGCTAATGCAAACCTGATGAAATGCTTAACCAATGATTGCCTGCATTTTAATTGACTAGCTCTATCCCTATTTAATAATATCAAATGCAATTTAGGTTAGTTCACACTTTCACTCCTTTCCGATTCTGTTATGCCCTAATATTCGAGCCCAGAAATAATATTGCTTTTGACTCAACAGGTATGAACAGATACACACAGCAACTCCTGCACTTATATATAGGTTACAACTAGCATTTATTATATTTGTTTTACTTTACAACTTTTATATGACAAGAAAAATAGATGTGTGTGCATGCATAATTGTTTATAAACTGTGGAATGTCAGGACAACTCAATAAACCAGAGACCGGAATAATATAAACTCTTAAACATTTATTGACAATGATAAATAGCATGAAGTATAATAACAATAGTAATGACAATATATATATATATACGTGTCACATGTGAACTTCTACCATTCTATTAACTAATAATTCTCCAGATCCATTCCCTATGGTAGAAATCCATCTATATCACTCATTCTTTACAAATCATAACTATATAGAAAAATAAACATTAATAATGTAAAATGATTGAGATGCTGGCTAGCTAAATTATATATTTACTGATTTTTACAATCTATTTAATTTAAGTTCCCCCCAATTTATTTATATGATAGGTATAAAAATTAATACTAGTTTACTAGTCAATCATAGTGGGAAAATATATATACAGGGTTAATCAACAAAATAAAACATAAGATGTATTCTATATCAAGTGTTGCAATTTAATCTATAAAAATAAATGTAGAGAATCTTACCTTACTATTTACATGGATAACCTGATGTGAAGCAGGCGGGTTGACCTAGATTTTATTTACAACAAAATAGAAAAATATCTAAGTGAATTATCCCCCCATTTCTTCTTTGCTAATTCTAAAAAATGAGGTTTCTAGCATCAGTGTGAGAATACAATATAGATAATTAAAAAAAAAAAAAATCAAACAAAAATTTACATTAATTTCTTGATTAAAGTTGTAGTTGGAACAAAGTTTATAAAAATCATCCCAACAGAAGTAGTAGTTGATAGTTACGCATGTTGTTTTCCAAAAGCAGTTTGACTCAGCAAATAATTTTCCTAGGCAAGGATAGATAGGTACAATGGACACCATTGTATAGTTGTGTATGGTGTAACGATATATAAATATTCTTATTATTTAAATAAAAACTTAAAAGTTCCAAATAAAAGAAAAACTAAACCTAAAAATTAAAACATTTTAAACTTATACATTCAAATTTAAATTTTAAAAATATTTTTTTCATAAACAAAAAAAAAATATTTAATGTATTTTTTTAAATAAAAAAATACAAATTGAAATATAAAAATATTTTAATAAAAAAAATAACTAAGTTAAAATAAAAACAGGTATTAATTAATTCCTGTAATCTATAAAGGAAATGGTTGTTTATTAATTATCTAAAAGTTTTAATTAAAAAGTCAGATGGAAAGTTAGATAAAGAAAGAGATTTTACTTACAAATGGAAGCACTAAGCCTTGCCGACCATAAAAAACAGATTAGTATTTTTTCAGTGAATCCTTGTGATAATATAAAAGGAGAAATATTATATTGGCAGTTCAGCTGTTTGTTTTGAGAGTGTGATAGAGGCAATATCACACACTCTCTATTTTAAAAAATAACTGATTGTGATACCAAAGGAACAGTAATGCTACCTCCGAACATTGACGGGTTTCAAAAAGGACTCCGTGGAAAAACAAGAACCTGGATCTTCTTCGTAAGCTGTTAACAATGAACTAAAAAATTTTTTAAATAATCAAGAACTTTCCAAGTTGAACAAATTAATAAACAAGCACTTATTTAAAATGGACTCTTATCTGATTTTTAAGTTTAAATCAAATTAATAATTTAATTTTATATCTTCCCATTTGAAAAGAATCATTTTTTTAATATTTTTATTAGTAATATTTATTGGAGAAATTATTAAATCTTACATTTAAGTTGTCTATAGACGCTGCATGGATTCGTTTTTAATTGGATTTTTTTCATATTTATCAAAATATATAGACATTCATAAATAATGATACCTTACGTGGTACTAAAATGTATTTATTCTTCTTTTAGTTATTGGACAACGCAAGTATCTTATGTGAATACTATTTTACTTATAAGTTTCCTCTGCATTTCTACAATAATTTTGTATTTTGATCTTTATGTTTATTTTGAAATGTTTTGACGTGGAATCTGTTAATCGATCTATACCCAACATTTTTAAATAAACTTCGAACTATTTAAATGTTAAAATTAAGTCGTGAATGTATATGTTTTTAAAGTTGTATTAAGGGAGGTAATTTAGGTTATTCATTTCTAGTTGAATTTTCAATGGATTGGATATATTTTTAATTAGTAAATGTATATGAGATCCTACGGCAGGATTATAGATATACAATCTGTCTATGGATGTTTTAAGTCAGCAGAAGAGTATTCTATGGAGTTTTTAGTTTATTGACTACTTCAAGATTCACATTCTTGGGAGAGCAATTTTCTCTATTTCTATTTTTTCAATACATTTAAATTTATTTTCTACACTACTGAATAAGAGTATCAGAGGATGCGCAGTTGATTGGAATTTTTGCTAAGGTTAAATCAGGGAAGAATATTTTCCTTTCAAAGCAGACTATTGTCCATTCATATACTCTAAATAAAATATTAAACATTATAGCAATATTTTAAATGTAAAATTAAAAATTAAGATAAAAATCTAAATTTAAACTTATTCCTCAATTTAGAATGATTTTATACTAAATAAATATTTTTTAATTCCACTTTTATTTTTTCTTTTTATTTAAGATATAAAATTTATAATTTTATCCTCCTATAACAATGCTAACATCTAAATATTAAATAAAGTGGAATCCTAACATTTTTTTATAAATTTTTTACCAATAGATGTTTGTGGTATCCCCTTTTTGACGTATAATGGCGCTATATTTAGTTTTTTTTATAAAAAATACAAGATTAAATTTAAAATAATCAGATGGATTAGTTGATTAAATTTCTAATTAAATCAGGGAAGAATATTTTCTTAAATCAGACTAGTATTCATATACCTCTAAATAAAATTAAAATTATACATTTTTAAATAAAATTAAAAATTAAGATAAAAATCTAAATTAAATTTTCCTCAATTTAGAATATTTATATATTAAATAAATATTTTAATTCCTCTTTTTTATTTTATTCTTTATTTTCAGATATAAAATTATAATTTCCACAAAGTAATAAATATAAATAAGTGGAACTAATATTACTTTATAAATTTTTAGCTAAATGTAGATTTTTAGTACATCTTTACTATAATATTACCTCGAATACCTGAGAAGGGGAATTGAGGAAATTTTTCTTTAATAAATAGCCTGAGAATTTTAAAAATAAATATTAAATTTTTTTCGAAATTAAAATATATTTTATAATTTGATTTTTTTAAAAAGAGTAAGAAAAATTAATTAGAGATAAATTTGAGGAATAAAACTAATAAATAAAAAATAATATATAAATATAATTTTTTAAAAATTTAAATAAAATCTAATAACTTAATAATATAAATAGAAAAATGAAATGAAGGGAGGGAAAATTTAGTGTAGTAGAATATCATCAAATTTTTTTTACATTATTGTAATATTATTTTTTTAAAAAAAAAAAATTTTCTTTTGAAATTTCATATATAACAAATTTTATAAATACTAACACTAATAAATCTTTTTTTTTTATTTTTTTTTTAGATTTACGATATAAAATATAAATACTACATTAATTTAAAATAAAAACTAAATCAAATAAAAGAAAAAACTAAATCTAAAATAAAAATTAAATATATAAATAAATTTAAAAATATTTATAAACAAAAAAAAATATTTGAATATTTTTTTAAATAAAAAAAAATAAAATTAAAATAAAAAATTTTAATAAAAAAATAAAATAAAATAAAAACATAAATTAATTCCTGTAATCTATAAAAAATTTTTTTTAATTATCTAAAATGTTTAATTAAAAACAGATGGAAATTAGATAAGAGAAGAAAGAGATTTTATTGATAAGAACATAAGTGCAATAAAAAAAAATATTTTTTAGTGAATTTGGAAATATAAAAGAGAAATATATAGTATTTGAAGGTGATAGAGAAACACACTCTCTTTTTAAAAAGAACTGATGATAAAAAATAATACCTCCGAAACATTCAAAAAAGGAAAAACAAGAACCTGATTTTCCTAAGTAACAATAATAAAAAAATTTTTAAATAATCAAGAATTTTAATTGAAAAATTAATAAAAATATTTAAAAGACTATTTTAATTAACAATAATAATATTATATTTCATTGAAAAGAAATTTCCTTTTAATATTTTTATAGTAATATTTTATGGAAAATATTAAAATAATTAATTTAAAGAATTTTATTGTTTTTTTTATTTGACAAAATATATAACATTATAAATAAAATTGAGTATCTAAAATATTTATTCGGAGTTTTAGTTATTGGTAAACAAGTATCTTATTGAATACTATTTACTATATTCCCATTCGGTATCAATAATTTTTTTTTTTTTTTTTAATTTTACCGGAAGTTAACGACTATACCCAACATTTTTAATAAACGCAACGTATTTAAATGTTAAAATTAAGTGAAGTATATGTTTTGTAAAGGTATAAGGAGGGTAATCTTAGGTTATTATTTTGTTGAATTGGTTCAATGGATTGGATATTTTGTAATTAGTAAATGTAGTATGAGCTAGGAGGATATGAATAAACCCTTTTGCTGGGTTTGTAAGTGAGAAAAATTCCTATGGAGTTTTTAGTTTATTGATCTATTGCACAGAGCACATTTTTGGGGAGAGTCAATTCTTCTTATTTTACTTTTGTTCAGATGTACATTCCTGACAATATAGTATTTTGTGTCACATCTAATGATACAGAAGTATCAGAGGTGGGGTGATGCAAATTGTTGTAAGGTTAAATCAGGGAAGAATATTTTTTTCAAATGCAGACTAGTGTCATTCATACTCGACCCTCTAAATAAAATATTAAACATTATAGCAACTATTTTAAATGTAAAATTAAAAATAAGATAAAAATCTAAATGTTAAACTTATTCCTCGAATTTAGAATGATTTTATATGTGCGTAAATAAATATTTTTCTGTGTTAATTTCTGGCAGTGGCTTTTATTATTTTATTCTTTTATATTTAAGATATAAAATTTATAGATTTTTATCTCGGCGTCTCCGCTGAGCTAGTGACAATGGGCTAACGATCTAAATATGTAAATAAAGTGGAATCCTAACAGCGCGTATCTGCCTACTTTATAAATTTTTCTAGGCTCAAATGCCTAGATGGCGCCCTTTGGTAGTGCGGTGCGATGCGATCTCCCACTTCGTTTGGATCGTTATAATGGTAAACACCTCGAACCTTAACTGATTCACCTTTAAATATTCTAATGCTTGTTTACTTTGGACTGCAGGCATCCTCTTGTATGTTTTACAATATAGTAGAATATAAATAGAAGTTTTATGCAACTGTTAGGAAATAACATGATGCACAATAGCATGTTTTGCTTTAGTCCATATTCATCTTAAAGTCCCATTCAATAATTATTTGTAATCATAAATTTATGTTAAATAATATAGAAGCACTTTATATATATATTAAAAGAATTATTTCATTTTTGCTTCCTATTTTCACCAGACTTAATTTTCGTTTTTCTTTTTGAAACAACTTTCAAAACATGATTTAATTATCCCAAAATTTATAAATTATTCTTACTTTTCTTTCTCACTTTTTTCTGAATTTGACAAAATTTAAGTTATAGTATTTGACTTTAAAAATTTCTACGATTCAAATAAAAGAAGAAACAAAACTCCATTTTATTGAAATTTTAATTTAACTGCTGTATATTGT
Organism: Epiperipatus broadwayi; assembly: GCA_028023455.1. Taxonomy (NCBI): domain Eukaryota; kingdom Metazoa; phylum Onychophora; class Udeonychophora; order Euonychophora; family Peripatidae; genus Epiperipatus; species Epiperipatus broadwayi. The sequence goes on along the minus strand of JAQFVV010006197.1, from coordinate 421,719 downwards.
TATAGCTGGAATATTATTGACAAGCACGATTTGTAAAAAGTTTGTTTTTATACAGTTCATGCTTAGATTTTTAACTGCCTATTGTTTAAATACATTTCATTTATTACAGATAAAAAAATAGAATAATAAAATCAGTTTTATTTTCACACACGGCCACCTAAATTGACTTCAGGCTATCCCTAAGTCATTTGACTATAAATTAATATTCAATTTTTAAAAATATATATACATTACAGTTTATTAATCAAATAGTGTATATATACTGTATACAATATTATTTTCTAAAATATTGGTTGGATTAAATTTATTACAAAATAATAATTTATTGTGTGTTCCCTAATTCACTGTGAATGTAAATATATATGGGTTGTACATGTATATATGTGTTAATAATAAATAAATAATTTTCCCATTATTAATGCAAGTTTCAAATGGATTGAATTCAATAAGTAGGCCGATCTTGTTAGAAATATTTGCTTTGTAAGCTACCCTTTACAACCTATAGAGTTTTGTCTAATTTAATAATAGTTACAAGCAAGCATAGGAAATGGTGATCATGTGATGTTTACTGGCTTAAAACCAATCCTCCCTAGTAGGGTAATGATGACTATGGTTATTAAAGAACTAAAGTCACCAAAATGTATAGGTACTGAACTGAGTTCAGACCTATATGACTATATAAGCTAATGAGCTTGGATTGAAAATATTAGTATTTTCGACTCGTAGTTTTGTAGTTGAGATAAAAGGTGGCTGCTGGAGGGTTGCATTAGATCCTAAGATCTAGGTACAGTGCTCTCAGATCAAAGGCTCCTCACTGACAGCCAGAAACTAGTCTGGGGATATTGGATGAGTAGGCACTAAGTGGGTATTTTATGCACAAGTCTTCTGGCATCCATTGATTACTCTATCTTGCAGTGAGTGGCAATACATATAGAGTTTTGCCTGTTTTAATATCTTGGAATTCATAGCTGAAAATCTAACTTTAAAAATTTTATGGTATCTACATTAATTACTTCAGAAAAAAATTCTATTCCTTGTTAAACACATTAATACTATTGAATTAAATTTTTCTTTTAAAAAACAGATAAAATATTGGTACATTCCAATATTAAAATGATAATTGGATTAATAATTGGTTCCCATCCCTAGAACATAAATAGGAAATTTAAAAATATTTGACTAGAAGCAGCTGCAACCCATGCTAATTTTTAATGGCTGTTAAACAATAAAATTGACAATTTTCAAGCTTACAATTCTGTTGAGAAGTGGCTTATGAATACAAGTAAGTTTGTTTTTAATGTCATTAAAAAGAAAATTCCTGATTAGTTTTCTATCAATGATTTGTATTACAAGTAGTTTTATTTAAAAGGTATCTCTGATATCCTCTCCTTGGTTGAACAACAAAATAAACATGGACTTTCAAAAGGAATATAGATATTTAAAAGCATTAAGTTCAACAGCTGACAAAAAAGCTCGGATTAAAATTTGATAAATTAAAATAGAAGTCACTTTTTGATTATGGTCACTTTAGATTTTTCTTTTAATAATGCATTGAAAATAACATGAACCTAAAAAATATAATTATATATCAGTAGACTACACTATTTTATATATTTCAGAAGAAATATTTTAATCAATTTTTGAATAATCCAAGAATGTGGATCACTGCTCTTAATAATACAATCCATATGACTAACTTATTTAGATTTGAATTGAAATAACTAGTTTGATATAATTAAAATAGTTCTTTATAAATTTTAATGTAAAGACTATTAGGTCTGAATCCATGAGAAGTTTTAAAATATTGTAGCAATACATTATTAATTTCAAAACTATCATAATTTTTTAGGAATATACACATTTGTAAACTTGTGTTACCTGATCTTAAGAATACTTCTATTTTTCCAATGTGTAAAAATAATGGGGAAAGAAAAGACTACAGCAATTGTCATCCATTACAGCAAAGGTATTATCAAGGATTTTATTGACATTACTGACATTCATAGATGACAGCTGACCAGAGACCGTGTTTTTAGTGAATATATGGTTTTCTCACCAGCAAATGCAAAAAAAGAAAATATTAGGAATAAATTTATAACATACATACATTGTATTGCTTTTATTAGTTTGATCAATGCATTTGATTCAGTTTTCTACAATTATGTGAAACTATCTTGTCAACTGAAGTTTATATTATACAATTATTTATATAATAGTGTGAAAGGAAAAGTTATTATTGATGATGGAAATTCAGTGACATTTCAAATGAAACTTTTAAACAGATTTATACATTTTATCTTTATTTTCCATTTTTGAATAGTCTTTTGGACAATTTGTAGACAGCTTTGTGATGAGGGAGGAGGCAATATATGGAGCCGCAAGAATAATTTGAACTAAATGAAAAAAAAAATTGATTTCTAGATTTACATTATGCTATTTTTGTTAATTCAAAGATTGCTCAACAGAATATTTTTAATGTTTTGAATTGAAATTATACAGGATTTAGTTTAGCAATTAATGTTCCAAAAATTGTATGTTTTATCAGTTAATAATAGATGAAAAACCTTCAAGGTCTTTTAATTCAGAAAGTTATCAATTTGAAAATATTGATAAATTTAAATATTTTTTTAGCTTTTTAAGTTAAATTACTACTGCATTTAATAAAATAAAAAATTATGGTGAATGATGATAATGATATAATTCAACAGTTTTATTTAGAACTTATTCTGTTAAATTAATAAAGATATTGAAAAGACTTCATTTAAGGATATTCTGGAATATATGACAAATCATAACCCCAATCATTATGTTCTTCAGCTTGCTGTTTGTGATGATACTGAATCTACAATTGTAAGAATAAATTTTCATTAGATTGGGTAAGGGTAATGATAACCAACTTACTTTAAAAATATTTTATGGTGATCTTGAGTGCACTTTTTAAAAAAGGGGAAGATTATTATGCCATAAGAATTACTTTAAAAACACTAAAATGTAGTAGCAATTGCTTTATTGGGGGAAATGTCTGACAATAAAATACAATGAATGTTGAAATTTGTAATTTTCTGTAGAAGAAACTAAACACTAAATGATCAGATTTTTTGTGATATATATAGATTTATACTCAATATTCATTTATTGGTTTGAGTAATAGCAAAACACATCTACTTTTGCCTATTGGGGGGGGGGATAATATAGTCATTTACAAATGGCTATTAATGCCAATGTATGGAGCACTCCCAAAACCTGTTTCCCATCTCTTATAAACATGTAATCTTTATTCTAGTATAAACTTTAAAAAAATGTTTTCTTATAAAGTTGCCCATCATTTATTTCATATAGTTATATCTTTTTTTGAATATAGAATTAAAAGAGCATATATAATGACAGTGCACCTTACCTGCATGTTCACAGTCGAGAACTCAAATGTGAATGGACTTTGTGACTTTTTTCATATATGTTATCTAAATAAATTAATATTTTTTTCAAGTAATTAATCCAATACAAACCCAGTTAGGCATCCAATTATTTTTTTGGCTAATGAGACTGCAGTAAATATTTGTTTAATTTAGGCTGATATAGTAAATGTCAATGCAATGATTGTAAAACAAAACTATAATTGTAATATGACACTCTTCTTTTGCTATCAATAAAAGATACTGCAATCCTATGATTTTCTGAATCCATGATTTAACTTTTTTATATAAAGTTAAAGTTTTATGATAAACAAGTTTCACTAAAATAAATAGAATCTGCAACATGAATATTAAAATTACAATATATTTTTTCAACTTCATATTCGCATATTCTCAATATTTCAAATGCAATACATTAGAAGTATATCATCTTTATTAACTATTAGCTATTTTACAACTGTTCATCCTTAATCCATAACCTCTATATTATGATAAGGTGATCTCACTTATCATTTAATATAGGCTAATAAACATTTTATCCATTAATGTTCTACCCATTGCAATTGATATCAATTTCAAATTGTAAGTTAAATATATATACAGTAAACTAGCTTTTTAAAAAGTTTAATTTTTGCATTGTTCAAATTTTACTAAATGTCAACATTTTGATTGTTAAACAATCTTCAAAGACTTGAATAGAAAAGTTATATAATGTTATATTTACCTATAATTATTGTAATATAAACATTTGATGTTCAAAATAATTAAAATATTTAATAAATTACAATTAAAATACTTCATAAGAACAAGATATGGATGATAAAAATTAGAAAATTAAATAATTCTTGAAAATCATGAGAGACACCAGAGGAATATATGGATGCAGGTTTATATTGTAGGTAAAATTATATTTCAGTATGTTGGTATTTACTATATTTTCATTAATAATTTCACCCTCTGGGCATACACATTGAAGTATCAACTCTAGCCATATATGCTCTGAAATAAATATTAAGATGTTTAAAATGGAAGACGTTTAAGAATTAACTTGTTTTAACTTACAAGTTGTTACTGCTTTCTAATTTACAAGATATAGAACATGAAAATAATTTGACGAGGGAAAACATCGTGTTAATTTAAAACTTTATTTAATAAACAAAAAAAACCTAGAATACTTACTAGACTGGAAATAGATACTGTTATTTAGTTTACTATGGATGATATCAATACCCGAATTATAATTTATTTATTTTTTCATAAATATTAAATTTTTTAAAGCTAACCAAAACTACAACAATTAAAAATACTAAACAGAAGCCTTTAGAATTCAAAAATATAGAAAAAAAAAAAGTTTTGCTAAAATTAAATGAAATTTTTTTTAAAAATTCCACATTAAATTTCTCTAATTTAAATTACATTTAAAACATAGTTTTCTTTAATAAATATTTTTATAAAAATTTAAACTGAATAAAAAACTTAGCTGTTTGTAAACCTGTAACAACTAAATACTGAAGTGGAAAACTTCTTGTATCGTGCATTAATTCAAAACTTCTCAGGGGAAGGGGGGGGGTATGATAATTTATATGCAGAAACAAAAATATTTGCAAGATTAAAAAGTTGCTTGCATCAAAACCTTTCCTAAACTTTCAGCTTCATTTAAATTAAGTTAAGTAATAAAAAAAACTTAAATATTTACTAGACTGAAATTAAATACCAAACAATATCGTAAGTTCAACTATCTATCAACAGTGCGCAAATATGTACACTTACGCAATTAACTGAATTAAAAAACTGTTTTTCAACTAAATTACATCATACATAATAGATGAAACTGCTTTCCTTAATATGGCTTCAACATTATGAATAAAATAAAAATTTATACAAAATACCTGTACAAATATTGTATATAAAATTATTAAGGGCATATATAAATTTCAGAATTGAGGAAAAGATTTTTTAAAAAAGCTCGTCTATGTACAAAGCATTTTTGCTATCGAATATAAATAAAATATGAGTTGTTGTTTTTTTAATTTATACATTTGGTCTATCATTTAAAAAACAAACATTAGTATTATCTATTAATTACAACAGAACTGCATAAAAATAAGTATTTCCTATGATAAAGGAACCCCATTTAATTACAAGAAAAACAATTTTTAGAATACAAAAATTTCAACTTTTTTTCATCATTTAAAAAAAAGTATGAGCATTACTCATCTATAAAGCTTGGTAAACTAAAGATTTATAATCATCGAGAATTTCATTTGTACAAAAGCAATATATATATAACTTTGATCTATATCTACATATGTATGAGGCAGATTCATTAAGTTAATTTTTTTTTTGCTTTTTAAATAATGCCATGTTTTTTTTTTGAATGATAAAAATCATGAGCAATGTTTATAAATTTAAAGTGAGTATAAAAACTTAGCTATTTGAAAAAATTCAATTAAAAACACTACACTGGAGGTCCTAGTATAATAATTTTAATAAAATATATTGAAGATTTAAAGTGTAGTACATTGGAGTATATTACATATAGTGTATTGTAACAGGATGAGTTGAGTAAGTATACAAAGAAATATTGCAGTATTCATATTGACTAAAAGCATGATCTTATAGTCAATATGAATCATGGATTCTAATATTGAAATTGTATGCTATATATGAAATAGGAAACATTACGCGGCGACATACCTTATATCACCTAGTTGAAAATATTATAATTTTGAAAGATTAACTGTAAATCCTAAAAATAATTAGTTTATCCATTCTTTTCCGATTTATTACTGGAAAATTTAGGATTTAAAATTGAATGTTGTATATAATGTAAGGTTTTAATTATATTTGTGGTGAGATGTGATTGATGATTTGTGATTATATATTTAATATGGCATTTGACTGTTAGTCTAAGTGTGAATCAATGTCAGTCTGTGAATCAATGTTGGATTTTGAGACAATTATAGTAGTGCTTTTACTGTATGCTAATAATGTAATGTAAAACCTATATTTTCTTTGGATTATAGTTGTATTGAGTTTATTATAACTTGTTTACTCTTGATCTAAGATAATATATGGATGACATGTGTGATCTGGCTTAATTGTATACTTGTGATTTGTCGTACATGGTTTCTAGCATGGCTGGTCTGCAGACTGGGTGGTTGGGGTTTGCTGGGCTTAGACCCTGGATCCTGTGGCAGTTGGTGAAAAGCTGAATGTCTGCCTATCCAGCTGAAGCAAGTAGGTCTTCACTTCAGAGTCCAGGGAATGGGGATCATTGGACTTCTGATGACTTCACCGTGGTTGGGCCATGTTGACCAATATACAAATAGACATGTAACTAGATTATTTCCATGTAAAGATTTGTTACTGCATGTAAACCTTTTTGTAAACTTAGGGAATAATTGATTTAACTTTGAAAATTGAATATATTGTAATCTGTAACTGGGAAGGAGAACCAAAATTGTTTTGTAATCTTAAATTTAATAAAGGTTTCTTTGAAAAAAGAAATACTGCAGTAAAAGGCTACTATAAAATAACTACCCTTTAGTTTGTCAAGTGTATTGGATGAAGCTTAAATAATTTTTGTTTGCATAACTATTAAACTTAGCACATTCATTTTAGATAATGTTTGATGCTGATTTGAGCCATTGAAGATCTGATGAGTCTAGATATTGAGTTTTTAGTATTTTATTATTAATGGATATACTACCATTTAATAATTTTTTCAATGCAAATAAGTAAAACATATATTTAATCTTTTTATTAACTTCAAAACAAATTTAATTATAACATATGATTATATGGTTATTAAGTTATCAATGAGGATCAAACTCTTGTGTACAATTCAGACATCACTAGAAATTTTTGAATATTGATTACTAAAGCCAAGTGCTGAAATAGAAATAATGTGTAAAATGTAACTTTTATTTGGATTCACCAATGAGTACCATCTAGTAAAGGGCTATCTTTCAGACCTTAGTTTGAATCCTGTATTTATATTAATTTTCCCATTATGGCTCCAGGTTCTAGATTATAGACAGCATATGCAAGAATGATGTCAAATCGTACCTAATCTCTTATAAATATGTGAAAAAATATTCATGTGTGAGAGATTAAAATGAGAATAAGCTATGTTCGTTAATTAACAATATATTTATTAAAGCAAATAAAAATAATAGAAATTATCAGCATAAATATACCAGTCATATATATATGTTATGGGGTTTAGAAATACTATATTCATCAAATAATTTTGATATTAATTTAATCTTAATTAATTTTATTATTGTCCATAAATAGATGGGGAATTATTATCTGCCCTATTTATAGTCTTTGCAATATTATCACAAAAAGAAAAATTTGGAAATATAAAAAAAAAACTATATCTTCAATACTTAAACAAACTTGTAATTTTATAAATATCCAATATTCATTATATGATTTTTTCTGAAGTGAAATTAAATTTCTTACCAATATTTAGCTATTTAAATGACATATATTATAGTTTCATATGTGATTTAAAATTGAAGTTGTTTTAAGATTGTTTTGATTGATCCGCTTCTTTGATTTTGATTCATTAGATATTTCTACAATATAGTCATCTTTATAATTGATTAACTTGTTGCTAGATTCATAGATTTTTGATACAATAAAATCTACAGCAGATAGTATGCATTAACTCGTATAGGATAAAAACCATTCATCATTTCTTTTGTAATTATAAGACTGCTATAAAACATAATTTAAAGGCGCATGAAATATATCGGAGAAAAATCGTTTCAATGCATGTTACCTAATTTCAAGACAGAAATGTTTAAAATTGCATGAAATAGCTCATACAGAAAAAAAAAAATCCACTACAGCTTGTATAATTACAAGACTGCTGTAAAATATGTTTAAAATATGAGATGAATCGTACTGGGAAAAAAAAATCTTTCTAGTATTCTATATATGATTATAAGACTGATATAAAAGATATTTTAAAAGCATATGAAATAACATACAAAAAATACTTTTAATACAGATAAAATCATGAAATAACTTGTACAGGGAGAAAAAAACAGAATAGTTTAGTTTGTGTGATTACAAGACTACTGTAAAATACTGTATTGTTTATAATTTTGTTTTGATTAATAAATAAAAAATCTATGCTTATGTAGCAATTAGTCTAATTAGTAAAAACAGAAGTTAATATCCAGAGATAAAAAAAAGTCTTAGAAAAATGTAGACAAAGAGAGAGAGCCTGGGGGTAAAAATTTTCAGTGAAAATCTACCTTGTGAAATAATATAAGAAATGAACCATATGTAGCTATAAGATTGCTGCAAAAGATTTTTAAAGCTGCATATAACTCGTACAAGAGAAAAAATTTTACATTAAACTTTATGTGACTTCAAGATCACCATAAAATGGTAATTAAAAAGAGAAAATAATTCATTAAAGGAAAATCTTTTCAATGCACTATGTGTAATTACAAAACATTTTAAAAAATCATTTACAATTACATAAAATAAATCACATCAAAGCAAAACCCTGTGTAATTATAGGATTGCTCAAAAAAAAAATTATAAAAATATGAAGAAAAAATAACATGAAAACACATTTCAATTTGTACGATTATAAAATTGTTAGAACATCTAATAAAACCAAAATAATTTATATCATTCTACTGAAGATTGACCAAAATCTGAAAAGTGTTTTGGATCGTCATGAAGTCACTCATTTTATTGCTCATAATACTATCGAGACATATAGTTCTGTAAATTTAATAATATAATTCTAATAAAAAATTTAATGGAAATGACTCTTAAATAGTCGTAAAACAAATTACATATCTAAACCATACATCACTAGTATTGCTTAGTCTCTATTAAAAACAAAATAACTCATTTTTTTATTTTTGATCAAAATTTATTTAAAGGTTTCAGGAGTAAAAATTAATTTCAGAATATAATTTTAATCTCAATCAAATGGAAGTGAGAATTAAGCCATGGATTCATTAATCATAGCCCAAAGGGCAGTAGCTAAGAAGTTTTTAAAACGTAATTAGATCAAAATTTTTTTGGTATCCAGATAGTAGGCTAATTTCCTAGGCACCGCATGACTTGAAAATAAGACACATCTGGCACTCTAGTTTGTCATGTTAAGAAAGCTAGCTACATAAACTTAATTTCATTATTGCACTAAGGATATATTAACAAGTACTTTCCTCACTGTTAGCTAGTTATTTCTCTACTAATTGGAGTTTGTGAGAAACAGTTGATAAATGTTCTTGAAATTCTTTATTTGTCCAACTTTGCTATAAAAGTTGGAATCTGTAATTTTTATCTAAATTAAATGTAATTTTGTTGTAAATTTAACTCTTCAAAGTAACTTTTATAGTTTCTTTGAATATCTTTTGTTTACCAAAAACATTTTCTGGAACTCGGAAACTAATTTGCTCTCTTCCAAAAGGTTCTTTCAAAAACATTCTGATCATATTATCTTGTTTCTCCAATCTTAATTATTTACTACTTTTTATAAAATAACCATAGTTTTTTTTAATTAATTTTATAATAAAAAAATATATAATTTTAAAATTTTTAACAAAGTAAAAATGTATAGATACATATCTACATTTTTATAATATAGACTGGTTAAATAAATTTGTCTTTTACTATTTTTGCAATCAGCTATGTGCCTTTAAAAATATGTTTTTGATACATACATGTATGAGTGGTTAAGGTCCTCTTTATAAATTAAGGCTGTTTGTTAATAACTGAGCCATTTGTCCACAATAATAAAAATGGATTTCTAACAAGTTTTCACAAACGCACACTACAAAATTTATATAACATCAACTGCATATATAATCAACAAATATATTAATATTTCAAGTCTGGAGTAATTCTAAAAGTTGCAATATCCTTTTTTTTTCTTTTACAATCAAGGGGATCTAAAAACTAAGAAACACAATATAAATTTTTCAATGCTATTATTGACCTAAAAATATATATTTCTAGGATCACGTTTTATATGATAAAATTAAATATTTATTTATTTTAGTGCATCTTTATTTTTAATTTTCATTGATTATATTGAAGTCATTATTCAATGTTGTTATTACTCTAAATGCCTGTTTGGATATTTATCTAAATTAGACTTTCTATTAATGTTATGACCTGATTTTTGGCAATTCCCATATGTAAATATATCAGAACTGAATTTATATAAAATTAGGGAATATTTTAATAACACAGTGTATAGTTTTTCTGTTTAGATCTTTGAAATTAAAACAATTAATTTGATATTATTTACTAAATAATATGCAATGTTAACACACATAAACAATATAAAATATTGTAACTTCCATGACAGAGTTTACATGCATGACTTTGTGGTAAATGCGTATGCATTTTTTTTTATATGTATTCTAAGATATATAAAAATCATGTATAAAATAAATTATAAAGTAATTACAAATAATAATAATTGTAAAAATTAAAAATGTATTACAATTCTTATTTGTAAAATAAAATTAATTATTAATAATACAAGTGACTATGGAAATCAATTGGAAACAACAAAAAAAAAACTTGGATTGTCTGCTTTAAATAAAAAAGGAGAAAATAATCACTTCATTGTGTCAATTTATAAGATGGAAGTCAGGAAAATTGTAATCATTGTTTCAGTAAATATAATAGTTTCTGGGGTAAAACTGAAAATAAAAGAATGTTTTTAGAAATTAACTTCAATTCTGCTGGTTGATTAATTACTTTCAGGTGGTGAAAATGTGAGACACTTGATATAAGGAAACTTGGCCTCTAATTAATTGTCAAATGGATATATTCTTCTATGACTTCATTTCTAAATCTGCAAAATTTTGATATCCTTAATCATAGGAAAAAACTTCATGGAAATATATGAGAAATTAGAATATTAAAAAATTGCTTGCAGACATTTAAAACATGAGGATTCTTACTCACTGAAAAATAAATAGATAATTGAATAAACTTAATATAAACTTTTTTTTTAAGAATCAACAAAGATTTTTCTTATTGTGTTCTCTTACAAATATTTGGATGTAAATATGATTATATTGTTCTCATTCTGTTTGTTAATTAAATTATTGTTAATTTTTGTTGCTCGTTTATTTCTTGTTCAAATTCTAAGTTGATTATATTACTTTTTCTTTTAATAATATTATTAATATGGAGAGGATAACAGTCAAGAAACAGCTACATCTGCATAAAGGTTTGCCTTTATATGTGTCTGGTCTGGTTGTTAATCATGAATATTATAAATTAGTTATTTAAAAATAAAAATTCTATAATCACTCCACCATGTACGTGATTGTCATTAAATATTCATAATTTTCCTAGACTAAAAATAGTTTGCAAATATTGTTTTTTGTTTTATCAATTATTGTTAAAAGGGCAATTACTGTTACATTTGGGGACCAGTTCTGCCCAAACTCGATCAAAACAAATAGTAATTGAACCCAGTTCAGTTTTAAAATATTTTGGAAAAAAATAAATTAGCCATTGAAATATGGAATATAAAATACTTGGTCAGTTGAAAAATGGGTATTTTCATTAATAAAAATAAAAAAATTACTAATAAATTTATAAGTGCCTTTAAGCAGTGATAAGTAATAAAAATAAGTTGGTAGAGATAATAGTAGGCAAATAAAATAAGGCATTAAAACTAAAATATATTGCCATGATAGAAAGGCTACATGATGGAAAGGATGGACATTCTAGTTGTCAAATAAATAAAAGAAAAAAAATTAACATTTATATATATGTTTTTAAATTGTTATAGAAAAGTTGGCAGTTAATTTTATATGATTACCTGAGCTAACGTGAAAATGGAAGTTCAGGGAAATGAAACTGAGACTCATAATACAGTTTACAAACATGTTCACAGAATTGAAAGATAAAATTGAAAAACAAAATGAAGATTTGAAGGGCCAAATGGAAAATTTTAAACCACAAAATAAAGAAATGAAAAGCCAACTGGAAGATCTTAAAATACAAAAGAAAGAGACGGTAGATCATATGAAAAAACAGAATGAAGACCCGATAGAACAAATGAAAAATTTGTTTATATAAGTAAAAAATGATAGAATCCTGCTCATAAGGGAAATTATAGAAAATAATAAAGAAAATGTTGTGGTAGCTGAGCAAATAGATAAAGATAATTGTGATATAATTTCAGAATCACAATAAATATATCTAAGATATATAAAACAGATAAAAATAAATGCCAGAATGCATTAAAGATAATCATAATGTTGATTGTATAAATAAGTTTAGAATTGACATAGAAGCCTTGGATGGTAGGGGGTTATAATTTATTATGTGTTTGAAAGTATAAATAAAAGAAAATGTGAAGATTTCTTAAAATATGATGCAAGTGGATGATCAGAAAGATCATTTAAATAAAATTAAATATAAAACTATTTTGCTTTGGTAGAGTGTATAAAAGAAAAATTGCCAGGAAAACCATCAAGATTAAAAGTTAGAGAATCAGAGAAGAAACTCTGAGTGAAGGCAATTAAAGTTAGGTAGATTGTCTAAGAAATTATGTTCAAGCACGAAAACACAAAATAGAAAAATTCATTTTTTCAAGAGATGAATCAAAGTTACCATGTGGTAAATAAGATTCTTCAGGTCATTCCTCGTGAGGGTTTGAATATTAATAAAACAATATTTAGAGGCAAAGTTTAATCCATCTATGAATACGGATGGCCTTTAAGTTGACGACTATGAACTTGTTAATAGGTACATAATAGGAAAATGGAAAAATAAATATACAGTACAGATTATAAAATGAAACACAGAAAATGGCCACTATATAGCTTGAACTAAAATTGATTTCATTGGTTTATCAATGGTTGATCATGATTGCTTTTTGTATTGATGATGGAGAGGTTTTCATTGCTTTGAGGTTAATTCAGCACTGTTCCCAACCATTTTCTACTTATCATAATCACTCTAAGTCTCAAAAGTAATCCAGGCATAATTTTTATATTTGTTAGCCTCTAAGTCTCAAAAATCAGCCAAGCATATTTTATATTTGTCAGCCTCTAAATTAGACAGGCATGTTTTATTTGTTAGCCTCTTAAGACGAAAAGTAGCCAAGAATAATTTTATTTTTGTCAGCCTCTAAGATCTCAAAAGTGAGCCAAGCATAATTTTATATTTGTTGGCCTCTAAGTCTCAAAAGCAAACCAGGCATATTTTTTACATTGTATTGTGTATTAGTCTCTAAGTCTCGTAATGGAATAAGGCTTTAGTTAAAACATAATGTTCATTTATGTGGTTTGGTTGAAATTATATTTGTATTTCAGATAGCTCTCTTTGTGTTCATGTTACATACATTGTCAATGGGAAATTTCTTTGTTCATTTCAGCATTGCAAGTGGATGATCAAGTCCAATAACTTTAATGGAATTTATGAAAAAATTATATGTATACAAAGTGTAACAAAATTAGATATTATCTAGACCAATCATGACATATTGTTATATTTGTACCAGCTTATAAATACATTTTAAAGAAGTGCAGTTAAGTGTGCCATTATTTTAAGATTAAAAAAAAAAATTTTAGTGTAGAAATAAAATCAAGCAATGTTTATGCCAAATCAACTCCATTTTATTCCTAAATAGAGGAGCAAATGTAATCTCCATAAGTTTGTTTACATGCATGGCTTTTGGTAAATGTGTATGCATTTTTTTTTTTATTATGTATTCTAAGATGTATAAAAGTTGCTATGGAAACCAATTGGAAAAAAAAAAACTCTGATCATCTGCTTTAAACAAAAAAGGAGGGAATAATCACTTCTTCATTGTGTCACTTGTAAGATGGAAGTCAAGAAAATTTTTGATTGTTTAAGTTGATATAGGGACTGTAAATAAAAGAATGCCTTAGAAATTAACTTCAATTCTGGCAGTCTATTACTTTTGGATGCTGAAAATATGTGACCTTTGATATCAGGAAACTTGCTAATTAATTGTCAAATGGAAATCTTCTATGACTTGATTTATAAATCTACATAATTTCAATATGCTCAATAATAGGAAAAACATCATGGGAATAAACTATGATTGAAACAAACCATGAGAAATTAAAATATTAAAAAATTACTTATAGATGTTTAAAATATGAGGATTCTTATGGTCATATGTCTATATTCAAAAGTTAATGAAATATGAGCTCACTAAAACATAAATAGGTAATTGAATAAACTTAATATAATTTTTTCTTATGAATTATTATGAATCAACAAAGACATTCGCTATCATGCATGCTCTCATACAAATATTTAGGTGTAAATACAATTTGTTATATTATTCTCATTCTGTTCATTAATTAAAATTATTGTTATTTCTAATAATTTTGTTGCTTGTTTATTTCTCATTCAAATACTAAGTAGATTATTTTATCATTTAATAATATTAATGTGAAGAGAATAATGGTCAGGAAACATGAATAGATCTACACAAAGGCATGCCTTTATGTATGTCTGGTCTGGTCATCCTGGTAATTATAAATTAGTTAATTAAAAAAAAAATTATATAATGACTCCATTGTGCACACAGTCACCCATTAGATATTCATAATTTAATAATATTAATGTGAAGAGGATAATGATCAGGAAACATGGCAAGATCTGCACAAAGACACCCCTTTATATGTGTCTGGTTGTTATCTGTGACTATTATAAATTAGTTAATTAAAAATAAAAATTTATAATCACTCCATCATATATGCAGTCACCCATTAGGTATTCATAATTCCACTAGACTAAATTTAGTTTGCCAATGTCATACACTGATTATTATATATTTCTATTACCAATTTAGTATTTTTATTTTGTTTAAATAGGGAGATTACTGTTATAATATATATTGTAGGGTATTGAATTCAAAACCTACATCTCCAACTGCAAGGACTCCAGAATGAAGGGGAGAGAGAATTTTTTTTTTTTCAAATGCTAGTTTGATATATTAGCTATCTAGAGAGGAAAAATAAAAATCTACAAATGGGCATAGATAATGTAAAGAATACAATATACATCTACTTTTCAGTAATTAAGAAAAAAAAGGAACATAAATATTAAAAATACAGATTTTGTTTTTTTTATATTTTATTGACATAGTTTAGTGTATTTATTTGCATTATTTGTAGATGAACAGTCTAATCCTTTTCTAATTTTATGCATTACTTAAGTAATAAATAATGTAAATGAAAAATTAATAATCAAGAGAAGGGAATTCAATGTATAATTTCAATTAGTAATTATAAAACCAATGCATGTAGGTGTGTGTGTACATGTGCATGTATATATGAGAATACAGATTTAAACATTGACATATATATCAAAAGGTTTTAATAATTCCATATTTTCTTTGTAAAAGGGTTTGGTTTTATTTTTTTTAAATCCGATTTTTTTTTTAATGTAAAGAGAAACAATTTTAAAAATAAAGATGAGTCGAGTCCAGTGTTAAAAAAGAGGGAGAGAAGAAAACCGCATTAGTAAGCAGTTAAAAAAAGAAGCTGCTAATATATTTAGATCACCAGAGAATAAATTTTGAAAAGAGGAAAAAAAAAGAAGAGATCAAAAAGAGAAATAAGAAAAAAATCCACTAACAGATAATTATCTCTCAACTTTACAGATAGACTTTCTACAAATAACAGGTAATATCCACAGCTGTGATATTCCAATAGAACAAGGGCTATGATATCACCAAAGCTAATACATATACATTCAGAAAAAGGGAGGAGAATTGAATATTATTGCTTCTTAATTAGTAAACTTAGAACCAACTCATCAGAGAATTTTTTTTTGTCTATTTGAGATTTTAAAAACAAAATGCAGTACTAAACTCGAATATACTTTGTTGATGGCTGTGGACCATTCAAGAATTCTCGCACATTTGAAAATTTAAATAGAGTATGGAAACAAAGTAGTTCCCGTGGCTGATCACAAGAGACCAAAGAGGATTCCAACCTCACTATTGCTTCATGTCTCCCATTGATGGATTAAAATAAACATCTAGAAATTGCTACAGAGAGTAAATGCAAGTGTATGAAAAAAAAATACTCATTTGTCTATTGGCATGCCTACAAATAGAGCAGAGAAAGAAAAAGAAGAATCCATTGCAATAGTAAAGCAAATTGTCCCTAAAGAAATGCAAACTGTACACCAACTATTATTGTTCAAAACCCATATCATCGCTGTAAAAATTAAAAGCACGAGATTAGGAATTTTTCTGGATAAACCGCTGTGACCTACATCTAAGCAATTTGCGTGTATCAAACAATAGTATGTGGTTAAATTCAAATTATTAACATTGAATAAACCCTACTTAAGTTATTAAACTGAGATGGTTTCTACATCCAAAGAAGCATATGGTAATATCAAACTTTTTCTCAATAACTCTTGACAATTTTTATTATTATTATTATCATCCATTCTCATTTCTCTCTCTTTCAAAGTGTTAAATGAAGCATCACTTATTAAAGAAAAAAAGTTTTCAATAATGCTTGATATAGATTATATTCATAGTATATTATTTTTTTATATATATTAACATTATATGTAACCACTCATATATGTATGTATTTATAAAATATTGTTTTGTTTATTGATTTTGATATCATGAAAAAGTTCTTTTTTTGTTATTCTTATATATGAATGAATACAAGATTTAGTAATAGTGGGAAATAACACACACAGTACTATCTGCATGTATGGGTGGATGTTAGATATGAATGTACAAATCTGGAAAGAGAATGAGGGTCAAAATTTATTATAATGGAAAATAAATTTAAAGTAATTAATAACCTAATTTAATGGGGGGAACAGGATGAATGAGGATTATGATTAGAAACAGATCTTTATAATTTAGAGAAATTTCCTCTACCCTACTTTTCGATTTTTTTTTTTTAAGGTTTTATACATATATTTTATGTGTTATATACTATACGCGTATGTGTGTGCTGTTTTATTTATGAAATCTAAATCTTCCATGATCTCAAACACCTACTAAATTTGCATCAACATACATATATCATATTATATGCAACTACCAATTGACTTTAAATTCATTTGGAAGGAGGGGGGAGATTATATTTATATTTGTTGTTGTTATCATTAAATATAACCAATATTTATTGATTATTATGTAAATTTTTCTAGTAAATTGATGAATAACCAATAATAAAATTAAATTTTCTGATCAAAGGTTTACATGTTTCTTAAGGTTGATTATTTTTGTTGTGAAAAAATAGCTTAATCATTATCGGCACTAGTGGATTCCAATCATAAAACGGAATTTAAAGATTATATTTATTGTTGTTGTTATTATCATTAAATAGGACCAATCTTTATTGATTATTATGTAAATTTTCTGTGTATATCAATAAATCACTTTTTCCCCAAAATTTTGGACTCCTAAAAGAGGGAGTCTTAAATTTGAATCTAATATTTTTATCATCTTATTTCTGCGAATCTTTGCTTTACATTATGCATGCACATAGTATTATAATAATGATTGTTGATATACCTGTATAGAAGTGTATTAAATCAAAATCAAAAAAAAAATAATTTAACATTAAATGTCAATATTTTGGGGATTAACTTTGTAAACAGCTTTAACTCTCTCTCAAATCACTGTCATCGCTCCGATTGGTTTTCTTGTTCTCTACACAAAACAGTGCCTGTAAACGATTTTGACAATTTCAATACTTCATTTTGAATTCAAAGTGAAAATATGTTTTAGGATCTTTTTTACACATTTATAATTTTTTCAGAAAATATATGTAAAAATATAAATTATTTGAAAAGAATGATTCAGATTTTAATAGAAAAATTTACTTTTGCACGAAAGCAAATTGAGAAAAAAATCAATGACACATGGCTGCAATTTGTAATTGGATGACAAAAATAAGCTTTATGTTGACCGCTATAGATTATTTTTGCCAATTATAAAGAAAAATTTATTTTTAAAAACTTTTGACTTTAATAATATGCATTTTAGAAAAGGGTTTTAATTAAGATTTACCACTAACATTAAATTATCAATACTGTATTTTAAAATCCTTTTTTTTTTTTTCTTGAAAAAAAAAAAAAACATCTTACAGTATTTACACTAAAAAACAAACTTTATAAATCAAACAATATATGTATAATTTTGAATGGATTTTTATCAAAAAAAATCTTTCTTAAAATGTTGCATTGCTAATGAGTTAAATGGCCCGAAGATGATGTAACTGATGGAATAGTGAAGATGAGAATTCAAGTTCTGAAAGTGAAAATATATCAAGTGAAAGTATATCTGACAAAGATTCGCAAGCTTATTGTATTTATATTAGTTCCTATTTAAGTAAATAAAAATGTTTATTATTTTTCAATAAAATCATTTTTAAATTTTTTTTTAAATTTTCCAAGCTTAAAATTCTACTGCATCTTAAATTCAGGATACCTTATATTCAAATATGTATATATGAAATATTGAGTATATTCATTTCTATATATATATAATTTAAAAAGAGTATATCTAATCATTTACATGTTTAACAATAATGACTGCCACCTTATCTCAAATGTTCATAATACTCTTTATTACCATACTTATATAAACATACAATAATGAAATAAAAACGCTTTATTTAAGATGTCAATAAATAAGACTCAAAAAAAAAAAAAACCTTTAGTAATACATTTTGGTAAAAAAAAATTTAGATAGAATATACAAAATATAAACAGTAATAAGTATAAAATAATCAATAAAATTGATACTTACATTTGATTTACATCATCTTAAATAAAAAAAATCAGCTAAATTTACTTTTTTTTTTTTTTTATAAAAAAAAAAAAATGAAGAGGGAGGGGGGAGGGAGTGTTATCATACAAATAAATATTTTATCTTTTAAATATTTTTTTACATAAAAAATTACAATCCATAACTTGAAGTTTACAATGTGATATAATGATGTGGATGGTCCATAATGATTTTAATTGCAGTATTATATTGGTCTAAATCTAAAAGTAGAAATATAGACATTAGTTATAAATTGTATACAAACAAAATAAAATAAATAATATTAAAAAAATAATACTTACCAAAATTGTTGCCACTATCTTTAAATAAAACATAATTTTGACAGATAACAATATTTCTTTGACCAATGATGCCATGAACTTCAACTAAACCTTCAACATATTCCTGTAACTATAAAAAAAAAAGTCAATGAAGGTAAATTAGATAAAATTTATTCAAAGAAATGCAAAAATTATTAACTTCAATAATAAGATTATCCTCCTCTCCATTACATCTCAAAATAGTATTAAATACAATCACCTTCAATTCACAAATGTATTTATAAACACCACTTTATCAAGATGTTTTTTATTTGCATTACTTTAATTGTAATTATTTGAGAACATAATGGTAAAACAACTTTTAAAGTTGCAAGACAAAGATTTCTTCAAAAGATCTCTATCTAAAAACAATTAGATATCCATTTACTGATCAATAATTGTATAGCTAATTTGAGTTGGCTAAGGATCAATTACTTGAAGAAAAAAATCCTATACCTGGGGGAAGGAGGGGGGGGGGGACAAGTCTCAGCCAATACTAATTTAAATCCCTTGTTATGTTTTATTATATAAATTTTATAAATATCTATTTTATATCCAGAATAATTATAGATTAGTGTAAATCTAACTTTTTAAAGTTTATAAATAAAAATTATACATCTGAATATATTAACATTTGTTTTGAATAAGCATGTACAGTTAGTATTTCATTGGTCATATAGTTAACATTATTAAATATTCATAAAAATAAAAGAATGTTAATAATTAATAGTTCAACTGTTAAATATTTTCATTTTTAATCAACTCTAAGCAAAATATATTTCAATAATTTACAATTAAAATACTTACTGGTTCTCTTGTCTGGATAGTAATATCTAAATTGTCACTAGTCTTCAACTTGAATGAAATGCCATTCTGGTCAATCTGTAAATCATTTATGGATTAGTCATTTATATATGTATGTACACATTTAATTTAAAGATTTTTATGAACTTACACATATGAACATTATTGAAATACAAATGAGAATATTCATAATAATAACAAAATAATTTGTTTGAATCACTTTAGGCTAAAGCAGTGAAAGCCTAATTAATTTTATCTGGATTATTATATGGATATTTTCATTTATATATATATGTAATAATATTATTATTCAATGTCTGTATTTTTTCCAAAGCAATATATATAATTAGATAATTAAAAATTTTATCCACTTAGGAGCACTTTCGATTATCCTAATAATCTTTGTCAACACAATACTTTGAAAGGTTAACCTTCCCACAATTCTGTGATCTTAAAATTTGCTGCCTGCCTATTAATTAAGTCATGTTTGTATTTGTATATTAGCATAGCTTCATTTATTTTTATTTGTATTTATAAATATTTAATAATATATATATAGTGTATATTTACACATTCAGATAACAGAATTAACAGCAATTAAAATTATGTTGAACAAATAAAAATATATCATTCAAGTAAAGTTGCTCTCAATCTATATTTCAAAATCAGCTAAAAAAATAAAAGATAAAAAGAATTACTATTGAAATTCTCAAATTAAAGTAACATAAATAGAAGCACCAACAGAAAATTTTTACTTTCAATATGCTTAATTAAATGGAGATCAATTAGATTTCGACTAACACTTTCATTACATATCACATTTCGAAAATCTTACAAAAAAAAAAAATCATGTTATCGTGATTAAGCCTCAAAGAAACTCAACTGTATTAATCCGTTCTGTGAAATTTATTAAAAGAGCAACTGCTAAAAATTTGTCATTGATTATTAAAAAATTATTATTTAAAACCCTAAGAATACTTCAAGATAAAATCAATAAGACATCATATGACTCCAGCTTACACAATACTATTCAGTTGCAAATACTTTTTCTCTCACCATTGGTTATGCTACCTAATATAAACTTTAAAATCAAGATAGTAGTTCTTAATAAATCACTATCCATCGTTATTTTGTACAATATCCCCAGATTAATTTGATTTTCATCAATAAGGAACTTTTGGATCTGGAAGCAGTGAATCTGGATCTTTTGGTTTAGTAGATGGATAGTAAAACAAAGAAATAAAAGATGGCAGCTAGAGGAAAAATACATTAGATCCAAAAGTTCCTCATTGATGAAAGTCATAAGCTAGAAACTAGTCTGGGGATATTGGATATGTTAGTATCCATCTGGCATCTGTTGATTACTGAAGCTTATGCTAGGTGGTGTAACTAAAGGTGAAAGAAAAAGAATACTTCAAGACATTAAGCAAGTAAAACCACTTTAGGAATTATTTTTTTGACCTCCAATATTTCTTAATAAAATAGATTTAGTTTCAATCTAACTGAATACAGAAAACAAATTGTTGGCTTGCAATATAAAGAACACATACTTTACATCTACCTATGAAAGAGAAAAACATGTAATCTAGGACTCTAAAACTGTCAGCCTTCTTTGTGAACTATTCCAATGATTCATCTGTGATTACTAATGTCATAATTAGCATACATTTAGAAAACAGTCTACTTTATCTTTGTAAAAAAAAAATATTTTAAACAGCATTTTATCAATATTTAATAACTGAATAACTAGTTAGGTTAATATCTGAACAAAGGCTGTGCATAACCACATTCAATTGATTAAATTAAGATTTTTTTTTTTTTTTTGTGGTTCATTAGAAATCGATCGAAAGAATCTTTAGCTTGTTTAACTGTCACTGCCGCACTACACTATGCAAAGCCTCTTAAATATCGACAGTTTACACAAAAAGAGTATGTTTGTCACAGAAGTATTATAATGGGTTCTCATATCTTTCAAAAATCATGAATAAACTTCTTTAGGATGTATCTTTTATGAATCTATATTTTAATATTCATATATCGGCAACTTGAAAAGAGTTTATTTAATACATACAAAAACCGGAAAACTCTGAAACTAAACTACAATGTGGAAAATAAATTTGGCAAAGTTACAAATGAAAATTCTTATCATCATAAATTTAGAAGCTAGGCAAACAACCACTACTACCAAAGATATTTTCCTGTCAAACAAATGCAAATATTTTACAACAAATTCATTATTTAGAGACCACTTTCACTCTAACAATTACATAAAATATAACTGAGAAAAGCAGTGTTTAAAGCATTACTTTTGGAAAACATTATGGCTAATGTGAATCTTTAAGTACATCCACAAAAACTTTATAACTGTTTTAGCTTGTATAGGAAATCCTCCATATCTTCATTCTATACATTATCACACAAACATTATTCGTTGATTATAGAAAATGATAAAATCTTTCACTGCTTCACAAAAAAAAAAGCATTTACAGAAAGTTTATAAAATGAACTATTTCACTTTCACATTGTGCAAATTAAAAAAAAAAAAAAGGAAGCACAAAAAATACAAGAATAATTTAAAAGCATTATGCATAGTACAATATCATAAGAGATTGCTATTAAAACTTATGAAATTTAGTAGTCTGTAATCATCTAAAAGCAAAAAATGACATTTAAAATTGTGAAATAAAAACTACAATTTTGAAATTAAAAAGATATCTTTCATTTGGGAAAAAATTTAAGTGATTTTAAATTAAAAGTTAAATTGTTAAATGAACGAAAAATGCTGTTTTGTTTTTTTATCTTTTTAAATAATGTTAAAATTTCTTATCTTTAAAATTAAAAAAATTGAAAAAAAAAACTTCTAATTTGCCGAGTTTAAAATTTTAAAAAAAATCCTGAAAACATTGTATTCCCAAATATTCATTACCAGCTATTTGCAAATAAATTTTAAAAATATTCTTCATATTGTTAAAAAAATGCAAGTGGTTTAAATGTGATGGTAAATTATTAATTCAATAAAGAGAAGCAATTTAGTATTTGTTTTTTAAATGTTTCATTTTGTTTTTCTCTTTAAAGTTTAGTAACAAGACGAAAAAAATAAATACTAACTCTGTATTTTATAACTCACAATTTATTTATACTGTTTTTTCCATAGAAGATTAAACTTCAGTATTTATTTATTCTGTATCTTAGTTTTTAAATAAATATATGCACAGTACAGAATATGCAATGTTTTTATATTCATATATACAAGTAAATATCACAATCTCATTGTCCCCCAGTATCAATTAAATATTAATATTATTTGCATGGGGATACGATAAAAAAGTATCAAATGACCAACGTACTTGTTTTTCCATCAATGGCAAAAAAAAAAAAAAAATTAACAACCAAAATCTTGGCTACAATTTTTGCATTCAACAATTTCCATTTATGTGGCAGTATATGAATTTATACATTAAAACAAAGATGTTTACTGATAAAAGAATAAGGATATTCTGCATTTGTTCCTATATAGTTAATTATTGTTAATATCAATGTTTCTGCAGGATCACACCTACCTTATTGAGTTTTGGAAATCATTCAAACAAATTATAAGAGCTGAAAATGAATATCACATTAATATATGCTTAAACAACAGCCATCCAGAATAGCTTGTATGCTCCCACCAAAATGTTAACATATTAATCAAGCATTATCAATTCACTGAAAGATAGTCTATCTAGGTTTAATTCAGTTTCTCAACCATAGCTCATTTACATCAATCCATAATTCTTTCTTAATAGCTTTTCTTTATTTTTGCATTAACATATATCTCAATCTCACTAATCAACCATCACTTCTTGCCATGAATCTATAAAATACAAAATAATCTTGAAATATATATATATTTTATTAGTCAGAATATAATCCAATTAATATGTTCCTTCATTTCAATTCTTTTTATGATCATTTTGTTAATTATTTTTTTTTGCAAATTGCATAAAACTGTATCCTCTCATTTTTGTTCCATAACTAAATCTAGCATACTTTTACCTTTTAATCATTTTACAATACTAGCATTAAAATCTTCCAAAACAATTTCAAAATGTTGGGTTTAATTGAAAGCATTTATATAACTATATAATAATCTTCATCACAATGAGTACTTGTTGGGGCATAAATCTGAATTACCTGCATTTGGTATCCTTTCACCAAGATGAATAATTAGATATTCTATTACTTCTTACAGTTTTTTTTTCCTATCTTTTATTTATGGTGAACTTCATTTGTGCTTCCAACAATTGCATTTTTATAATAAAATATAAAACCGTTTTCAAATCGATTTCCTCATTCCTTTTTCTTCTTACTTCATAAAAACTGACAATATCATATTTAATATTAAACAGTTCCTTCAATTCCTGCTGTTTTCTTCATTTAAAAATGATCTACAGTTCTAATTACTTAATGCAAGGATGTAATCTAGCTTAACCTTGAGTATTAATGAATATCAGATGCATATAAAATCCCTAAATGAAAGTGATTTTATATACAGTTGGTAATCATTGATTATTCAAGCATTCACTAGATGGTAAATAGAATAGAAACCTATTCTTGTATTATCACATTGTTTTAAACAGACAATTTGGTGATTTGTTGTTTTAATTAGATAAATAAAAGCTCATCATTAAATAGCAACTTAAGTCTTGTCTTTTATTGTATCTTTATTTATATGAATTTAAAATAAATGGGGAAGTATGGAGGTTATTTAATATATCTATAAAGATATTACACATGGGAAAGAGAAAGGTGAACAACTCCATGTGTGTGTATATTTAAAATTAAAAAAATCAGATATATTAATCTTTAACTGAGGTTTAAAGTTCATATCTGTGCTAGAAATAATCTCTAGTTTAAAAAATGATTAATAATAATCATTATTGTATTTATCTGAGATGGATGGTGTTAAAGTTATGAGTGGAGTGAGTTTGACAATGGTAAATAAAAATGTAACAACCTAAGTTTATAATCAGAGATTCTTAAGTATTTTTGTCTTCAGTTATCAACTGCAGTCTTGAACAACAATTTTACAATTTCCAAAAAATGAGGGCCATAATTTATTTTTATCTATTATAATTGTAATTATGCATCCAAATAGCATACCTCAAATGTTTCAATTAAGACCATAATAGTTTTTTTGCTCTTAAACTCAGAAATAAAAGCCAAAAAAAAAAAAAAAAAATTAACCACATTGACAATACAAGTTGGCAAGTAATCCTTCTGTTGTTAATAATGTAATTAAATACAACAGCTGCAATAATAAGAAATTGTGGAATGGATATTAGTAATTTGCCTTTTTTCAGTTTGTTCAAGGCTTTTTCTCTTTATAATAAAATCCTTTCTGCAGCACACATATATATTGAACTATGCACTCACATCTTCGAAATCATCCACTTTAGATAAATACATTAATTGCTTATCAAACTAAATACTAAGCAAATGATGTAGAGATATATAAAAAATTATGATCAGGGTCAACTGAAGAGCTGGTTCATTTATCTTTCCATGTGATTATTCTTGTCTCAAGAATTGATGATGGGATGAAAGTTTTAAACATATATATAGTAATATTATTGAGTTTTTAAAGATCATGGATGCTATTTATACCATGAATTCTAAGATAAAATATTATTCTCAATAGATAATCTTTCTTATAAAATGTTTGTCAAAGAAGCAAATCAATTCATTATCATCTGCTATCAAGACTTTAAAAAAAAAAAAATTAATTGACTTTATAAATTTTATAAAATTAAATATTTAAAAGAATTTTTAAGTTCAGATTACAGCTATCAAACTATTCAAATAGTAAAAACATTTGGTCTATTAAATATCCAATCCAATTAATATGTAATGGAGTAGTTGAAATAAACTCACAATAAATCAGATATAAATTGAGATTTTGTATCAATTCCTCCTACAACTAGATAAAAATTTTAAAACTACATATTACAAATTTCAGAAAAGATAAAATCTCTAATCTGCTAAGAATATATACATTATCTCAGTGCTGAACGCAGTCATTACTATTAGAAGCCACCAGGTAATTATACATGGATTCCAATGACATAGCTTTAAGTTCAACTTTTATGCAATTTAAATATAATAGTTGTGAACCCATATTTAAATTAAGCTGATATATTTATCTACAAATATTCAACTTAACTATAAAAATGACAATATTTATAATATTTTTAAGTCTAGGCTATTTAAAAACTATAACATTTCAGATAACGATACAGCATTTTTTCAGGAATATTGCACAAATAATAAAATTATTGCTACTCTAATACACTGCCAAACGTATTAATCAAAAAAAAAAAAAAAGGCAAATTTTTAAAAAGTCATTTTGTATATCAGATAAGTGTATTCCTTTAAAATAAAATAAAAATTCTGCTCAACATATAATGTTATCTATTTCTATGGTAAAGTTTTATGTAATATTTTATAAACTTTGTTCAAACTGTCAATTAAAATGATAATTTGATCAAAACCAAGAGTCCCAAACTAAAGATCTTGTATACTCAGAATGACTTATAATACATATACACATAGTTAATCAAAAAAACTCAGAAAGTATATTAATAGGACCATTTCTATTACTGACAGAATTAAAACACAGACAAGAAATTAAATATAGAGACTAATTCAAAATCAAACCATTCAATGAGAATCAACCCATCATATATAACATCGAGCATGGATATAACTACTAAGCAAAATAAAACAAGATTATCAGAGAAAAAAGAATGGCTATAAGTTCAGACTGGTTAAAAAAATTTGAAAACAAAAAAAAAAATTCATAACAAAAGGAGTAATGGTGAATTTAAAAATACTATGTAAATTAAATTAGTATGAAAAGAATTGCAAATTACTGGACTCCTCTGAAGTACAATGACTACTTTACCTGTGAATAAATGGTTTAATTTAATACCATAATATCAAGACAACACTAGTTAGAGATTGAATGGTTGTTCATAAGTGAACATAACTTGTCTTTTATCACTTCCACTGAATAAAAGTTCCTGTATTTTCATAGTTTAAAATACTTTGACTCAATCAAAAATCAATGTATAATTTCTTTTAAAAAGAGCTAAATATTACATGGAGAAAAAAAGTAGTCTATAATCTGCTATTCAAACAAGCCTTCAATTTATCGTTTTATTACAAATTATTATAAAAAAGAAAAAATAAGAATCAGAGATCTGGTTGTTAATCACTATGAGAGCAAAGTAACTGGTTCAAACATTCAGCCAAAGATTTTATTAGAATAAAATTTAGAAACAGACTTTGGATACATATTTGTTGACTAAATCATCTTCATCTACTCAACAATGTTCATGAGTTTTTCAAAAAACACTTCAATGTAAATTCTCATTTTGACTCAAGAGTTAATTCCTGGATTAGTTTAACTCTCATCATTTCTGATGCTCTCTCAAGCAAAAAAAAAAAAACATTTATTTTACTCGAGAGTGCAACAATAAGGCTATTTTATAACTGCCAACAATGATCACATATTGTAGGCTATTTGAAAAATAAAATTCTGATATCATTTGTGTAAAATTACTATGTCCACTTCTTAATGACATTATCTGTCTTGCACGTTTAACATAAATAGATTGGAAGACTAAAAAGCTCAAAGTCCATAAATCATAGCCCTATTCTATCACTTTTGCTGCTCAAATGTAAGATTTCTCAAAAGACATAAATTTTATTTTTGTGACCCTATGTAGTTTAGCTCTATTGTAGAATGTCAGACTCAGAAGCTAAACATCTGTAGATTGCAGGTCAACTTTGTCACTTCTGGTGATCACATATTATACAACTTTCTAAACAAATTGTCTGATAATTTTTCTTATTCTGCAAGATAGAATAACTATCAAGAACAAAATATCCAGAAATTACAGTTCAAATCTGTCATTCAAATATCATAAAATTTCCTGAATATTATAACTTTTCTTCACTTTTTATGTATTGATTCTATACTTCCACATAATAGCATTTAATACACTTTTTTATTGACTTTTTGTAATATGGTGACTCTTATTTATTCCTTATTTCTTATACAAATTCAACTGACTAGCAGTCTACATCAGAGCTACAATATTCAAATATATAACCACATAATTAAACTTTTAATACATAACTACATATAATTAAATATGTAAAAATTATAATACTCTGTATATCTCCTTAAAAAATTATACATAAATATATAATGTATTTAGATATTTAATTATTTTTAATTGTGTATTAAAAGATTTTGAAGTCAATATGTTTGAATATTATGGCTCACATGAAGACTGCTGATCAATTAAACCGTTAAGAAAATATAAAGTAATAAAATTTATTGCATTGAAAAAGGTGAATAAACAAAAGTGTATTAAATGCTATTATAAGACTTCCTGAATGATAAACCATTTGATTTTTTTTTCAATGACATTATATGATGGAACAAAAAAGGATCAACATTGATTTGCAAAAGATGCACATAAATCTGATTTTCACCAGCTAACAATAATTGCCTTTATTTTTTTGAGAGACTTACCTATGTGGCAACAGATATTGTTAATTTTCATCAGTTGCAATAATTCGAATATTGGTTATTACAGTATTAGCAAAAAAATATTGCAGAAACGGTACTTATTTAAAATCAGTCGTAAGTTTACATAAGTATATAAAACAATTCTCTGCCAAGACAAGTAACTAGACTCGATTTATTCTATAGCTCAAAAGTTTGGCTCTTTACATCAAGTTGCATATTAGTTTAGGCAGAAACTGTGTATATTTGCAAATTCTTAATAGACATACAATAATTTCCATATCGTCAAATATTTATATAACAGTGAAATATATAGGCTTTCTCAGTGCGTCAATTTTCTCTACTTACAGTGATAATGTGTTTTATCAGATATATATATAATGTAATATTTGTTAAAAAATCATTTCAAAACTTACGTCGTGAGCAAATCCGAGCAAGCAGACTGCATGCCCTTGATATTGCGATAGCATAGATCCATTAATTCTAGGTTTTGCTTCATTTTTTATGTACGTAGCCATTGAAAATCGAAGGTGAAACTCTTATATTAGGAAAAATAATTTTCAATGATAATGGCGGGAAGAAAATGTACAATCGATATTTCATTGGTTCAATACATTTAGTCACAACCAATTAAAAAATTTTTACAATAATATTTTTAATGGACGTCATATTCAGTAGTTATAATTTTGTTAAATTATCATTTATAATTAATGTAAGTACTGCTTTTTAATTTTACAATTTATTTTTCCATTCTAACTTAAAGGTTACTTTAGGCGTTTTAAAAATTTCTTAATCACAATTAATTTTATTTTTAAAACTGAATAATGTTAGAAATAGCTGTGATTCGTGTTTGAATGTATCGTAAAACTTGAAACTTTTATCTTCTCCATAGTCGAAGTAATTGAAGAACGGTGCATTATTCTTTTAAAGAAAAAAAATAAGGCATTTTTGCGTCTCGGTATAAATTTTTTAATTAACAGTTATTGAAAAAAATGTTTTCTAAAATGAAAACGCTGATAAAATGTGCTAGGATCTATATTTTGTCATTTGAATGTGAAATCGTCAGTATTTTATTTTGTTGTTTAATTCAAAAGTTACATCTTAATAATGCGCTGTTATTTCTGTATAGGAATATCTTCACAATTATTCTAAAAACAATATTGGTGTTTGCTAATAATTTTTATTATATTTGTTGTAAACAAACTATGAAATATGTATACCTGTATGTATAAATTTAAAAAAAAAAATCCCTTACTGATCGGTTTTTTTTTGGTTTGTTTATTTTTTAAATAAATTAAAAAATATTTATAATCAGTAAAAAAAGTTAATTCCTGTGAATGTTAAAATAAGTGGCCAATTGTACTCTGAATTGGAAATCTTTAACTTAGCTCTGGAGTTCAACACTCTACCATTATGCTAAATCGAATGAAACAGTTGATCGCTGGAGAGGCAGTACTGTATAATATTTAGCATCTGAAGGGCCAGGGTGAATTTGCAGCTCACTCTACCATTACACTAACCAGATGGCTTAATTAGGGAAAGTTTTCATCATTAAAAACATGAAAAAATTCTAAAGTCAAAAAATTAGAAACGATATTTCTAGTTACAATTACATGTTTATTATATTTTTTGCCAAGTAATTAGAGCATGGGTATCCAACTCATGACCTAGGATGGCAAGGAATATGACCCAGCATAAAATCAATAAATTACTTAAAACATATTTTTTTGTAATTATGTGTCCTAGTGTAACTAAATTATATATACTGTACTGTATTCTCATTTTTGTATATATGCTAGCTTCAGGTACAGTGGCATTTAGCTTCCTTTATGTTATCTTCCAAGTCCAGACAATAAAATTGACATCAAATGCTACATGTGTTTGAGGTGAAATTGACAAGATTGTGATTATCAAAAATTTATCAACCTACCATTGCAACATTAATAAGAACTTAAAACTCTTAAGAAGTCAAGTAAGCATTCTTATTTGATTATTAAGGATATCAACTTTAAGTAATGATTGGGCATTTAATGTATAACCCAAACCAACTCTTTCCGATGTTGTCCAGAGATGCCAAAAGATTGGACAACACTGAATTAGAGAATACATGAACAGATAGCATTTAATATTAATAGTGGTACTCACCAGAAACATTAAAAGCATAATTGCAATGAACAAGAATTAGATTAACTAGTATGGCAGAATTGGAGAGCTATAATTAGATATGATGTTAAACTATTTTAGAAAGAAAAGTTTTTCTGCTGAAGAAATTAAAAGCATAGATTTTTATAGTCATTGCAAAATTCATTTCTAGAATACTTTTCTTTCTCTCCCTTTATTTATTTATTTTTAAGTTGGAATGGTTATATTTATTTATGAGTGCTGTTTATTATTATTATAGGTAGATCTACCTCATTTTGGATAATCTACCCACAGATTGGTATCACATAGAAAAAAAGTATTAAAAAATTAAGCAAAAAAAAATAAAGTAATAAAAAGAATGCAAATTTACAAGTAAAATCTTCATATTTTCTTCTTCAAAAAAACAAACAAACTGTAAAGTAAAAAAGTAATCTGCATCTATTTTAATAATAATAAAAAAAATTGGATACTTGTAATTTATTATACTGTAATAGTAAAATTAACAAATATTTTATAATTACTAATTTCAAAACATAAAACTAACTTTTTTTTATTGCTTTTAAAAAGTGATAACTTTTTTCAATGAATTTCCCATTTATCTTTGGGATAGTAACTGAGACACCTCTTATGAAATTCCATCATTGTATTTATTTATTGAATAAAAAATGAAAAAAAAAGCATTCTACACCGCTAAACCCATCCATTTTATAAAATGTAGGCATCCATAAATTTCACTCTTGCTGTAAATGGAATATTTTTTGGAATGTGCTTTTTATTAAAATGCTTTCATTTAATACACTTCTTACCATAAATTATTTTCAACATAAAACAAAACATTTGAGCAATATCTAGATTCAATAAATAAATATGTACTTTACTTTTTTTTTTTTTATTATTTAACACATATTGTAACAATATATAAATATGTCGTTACATTAAATTGAAATAAAAACTTTTAAGTTCGCATATAAAAATAAGTGTATTAAAAAGAAAAAAAACTAAACGCTAAAATTAAAATGTTTGTTAAACGTATATATTCGCACAGATGCTAAACTTTAAAAATATTTTTTTTAATAAATAAAAAAAGGTATTTGAATGTATTTTTTTTATAAAAAAAGATTTAAATATAAAAATAGTTTAAAAAAGAAATAACGTAAGTAAAAATAAAAATAGGTATTTAATTAATTCCTGTAATCTGTAAATGGAAATGATTGTTTATTAATTATCCAAAAGCTGTCTAATTAAAAAGTCAGAGAGTAAATTAGATAAGAGAATAAAGAGATTTTAGCTTGACCAATGGAAGCACCAAGCCTCAGCCCGGACCCGAACGAAAATTTGGATTAGTGACGTCTTTGTTCAGTCAATCTGGAGATTTACTATAAAAAGAGAAATATTGAGTTCCAGACAGTTTTTTCGGACTTGATTTGATGAGAACGGTAAGACGCACTTGCCGTTCTCTCTCATTTTTTTTTTGTTTTAAAAAATATATAAAATGAAAAGACTGTGATACAAGAATGGAACCAGCTAATGCTACCTCCAGAACATTATCTTCCAATGGAGACGTCGCGGGAATTAAAAACAGGAACCTGGACTCTTCTACTGTAAGCTATATTGACATGAACTCTAAATTTAAAAATAACTAAGAACTTTCGTTCAAGCTTATGAACTTCTATCTGACTTTTAAGTTTAAAATCAATTAATAATGTTTAATTTTATATGTTTTCCGATTGATAAAAATCATTTCCATTTTTTTTTTCTCTTATTGTATAAATTATTTGTTGTTTAAATTTTAAATGATGAAATTTAGGTTGGGTATAGACGTTGCATAGATTCGTTAGCGGTTGATTATGTTGTGGTTTCCACAGTCGATTAGAATATAGAAGTCAACGATGTTAATGCAGGCATCTTACGATGAATGCCATGGGGCCTTGTGTATTCCCTTTTTGCAATTGACGTTATCGATGATTTTGTATTTTGATCGATTGTGTTTAATTTGGATGTTTTTGACCGTGGAATCTGTGCAGCCGATCTATACTCAACATTTTAAAAACAAATTGTATAAAAATAATCTGTGCGAACGTATTTAAATGTTAAATTTAAGTCGGGCGTGAATGGCTATATAGTTTTGTAAAGTTATATTAAGGGAGGGTAATCTTAGGTTATTCATTTCGTAGTTGAATTGGTTCAATGGATTGGATATATTTGTGTAATAGTAGATGTAGTATGAGATCCGCTATGGGCAGGATTATAGATCTACGCCACACACCCTCTGTTTGCCTATGGATGGATTTGTAAGACGGCAAAGGACCGCAGTCCATTCCTATGGAGTTTTATGTTTATTGTTCTACTCGCCAACAGATGTCACATTCCTGTTGGTGGAGAGACAATGTCTTCTCTAATCTACTTACTGATCAGATGTCCATTCCTGACAGTATAGTATTTTGTGTTGTCGTATCATGCTACATTGAATACATGAATGTATCAGATGGATTGGCGCCAGTTGATTGCGAAATTTGTTGCCTAAGGTTAAATCAGGGAAGAATATTTTCTTTTCAAATGCAGATCTATGTAGTCTAGTCATACTTGACTATCTAAATAAAATATTAAACTCATTGAAACTTAGTTAAATGTAAAATTAAAAGTTAATATAAAAATCTAAAATGTTAAACTTATTCCTCAAAATTTAAATGTTATTTTATATGTGCGTAAATAAATATTTTTATGTGTTAATTTCTGGCAGTGGCTTTTATTTATTGATATTTAAGATATAAATTAAGATATAGATTTTTATCTCTGCGTCTCCGCTGAGCTAGTGACTTGGGCTAACGATCGGAATATTTAAATAAAGTAGAATCTTAACAGCGCGTATCTGCCTACTCTATAAATTTTTCTAGGCTCAAATGCCTAGATGGCGCCCTGGTAGTTCAGATATTGTTTTTGTGGTTAGATTCGATCTTCACTTTATATTGCCATCAGTTAATTTCTTAAGGAATTCCTTTTGTATTGCTTTGCTTACTAAAAGCTTTTATTTAATACACTTCTTATCATAAATTATTTTTAATGAAAAAAAATTCAGACAATATTTATATTTACTAATATATACAATTATTTTTATGGAATACTTGATTGCTTTTATTTAACATATGTATTGCCATCAATTTTTTATGAAATATTTTTTGAATTACTTTGCCAGGTAACGTTTTTAATAAATATATATATTTTATTTTTTATGCAAGTTTTTTCATTGCTTTCTGGTAGATGAATCACCCAAGTTGCAATAGATAGTAGTAAGCTAAAAAAAAGATGGTGATATGATAAAATAAAAATATCAGCATGTACAGTATTTTAAACAAATAAAAGTGATTTCTATCATCCAATCATAAATTATTTATCAAAGCAAAATATTTCCCTGAGTCATATGTAATTTTAACTAGTAGTTTGGTTAATGCTTTCCAATAGACTACTGAACTTTATCAGTACACAAATCATTAGACTTATATTATTTACAATGGCTTTCTTGCCATGTGAAATTGGAAGGCAAACTACTTTCTCAGGTTATTGGAGTTTCCTAGGCTGTTTGAAGTCATTGACAAAAAAATTTATGAGATATTTCAGAAAAGAATGTTTTGTTCATAATTTGGTTGAGTAGAATCAAATGTTATTGCTTTTTTCCATTCTTTAAATTAAATATAGAAAAAAAAAACAATTATGAAATGATGTTAAAAATGAACTTTTTTAAAAATTAAACAAAATAAAAATAACAATGCCTAGTTTAAGTAAGTTTGCATTTAATATGAATGAATTGTTATGTAGATATTAGAAAGTATTCAGAGAATAAAAATATAATCTTTATAGTAATGGTAATGAAGGCTGTAGTTATATTTTTGCTGATAAAAAATATATACAAAATAACATATTAAACCATCAAACTAAATCATGTTTATTGTAAAGAAAATATTTCTGGTAAAATGTAGTCAATAAGAAGTTGTTAGATATTCTTATTTAACTGCCATAGTTGTCACTATCAACTCCTCACCAACTGATGAAGGCTGCATTATGTTACATTCATTTTTTTTGTTTTTATAGTCAGCAAATAAATACCCAACTGACCAATCCAAGATTAAACCTGGGATTTTTACACCAGGTAATAATTGTTAGATGCTCATTTATGTACCAACAATTTAATGGCTGGGTCTGAGTTAGTTGTAATAGTTAGTCATCTATGTCACTATTATAAATATATTCCTGAAAAAGAATAGAAATTTTTGGATATCACATATTTTAATCTATTGTAAATAGAATTAAATTAATATTTTTTTTTTTTTGGGGGGGGGGGATTTTAGAACAATGATCTAAAAGTAAAAAAAATCAGATTAATAGTGGCAAACTAATTTTTGAAAAATAATATATGTTTTTACTATTACAAATTGTTTTATAGATTGATATATTAAAAATATCAAGTTAAAAAAACGGTAAATTATTATCACTAATTTGCAGTTATTATTTGTTTGATTTCTATCTTAGTCATATTATTAGATCTGCCAACTTATTAAATGTTTTTTTTTTTCCCCTTTTTTAGATAAAATAATGGCCAAATTTTTGGCTTCAATATTCAAACCAACAAAAAAGAATTCATTTCAAAGTTATGTAGAAGAAACAGTAGATGACTTTGTTTTCATCAAAGAAGAAGTTAGTACACCAGATGAAAATGATACTCTTCCATCATATGATGAGCAGATAAAATCAGAAGTATTAATATTTTAGTATCTTTTTAAACATATGTAACTTTTTCAATTGATGTTTGTTTTGTGATATATATGTTTGAAGGGTAATCGTTAAAAAAAATCGGCTATACCCATGAACTGGAGTTTAATCTATACTCATAAAAATTGCAAATAAAAAAAAATTCAAACATGGTTAAATTTTATTTTCAGGTAATTATCTGTTATTAGATATAAATGAGTATTAGCTTTTTTAGCTATATGGAAAAACAAGAATGAAAATTTCTAAAATCACCCTGTACTTGAAAATCTTGATAGGTATCATTTTCTTCACTATTTATTTTCAAAATAGGCTATTAGAGAGACATGTCCCTTGCAATGGGCTACTTAAGAAATATTTTCTCCATATGCTTATATGTAAAGATAATTTAGAAAGTTATGTTTCTCATTTGCAAAGTTAAAAACCAGCTTATAGAATGTACATGAGTATATATAATTAATTTCATATTACTTCCTTGATATAATGACCAAGCCAGTTGAGCAGAATTTTTACTTGTCAAGTTTTAGAGAAAAAAAATGCATCCTGGGAGCAGAAATATATATATATTGTCATTATGAGATCTGTATGAAATATCATATAAATTCTGAGAAGAAACAAAAGTGTCAAATGAAAATTGTATAATGGATGTGAAAAAATTTCACCCAAAAATTCTAGAGATTGACTATTACGTTCGTACGGAATAACTAGAGAAGAAAGATACTTCTAGTCATTGATTTAACCTTATTTCTTGAATTGGAATAGAATACTCTAGTCTTCTATAATTATCAGCTTTTCACAACTCATTTGTATTATAACAATTTACTTGATTAAATTTTGGTGTATGTTATACTATTCTAAAAATTAGTTAATTATAAATTATAGTTTGATGGAAGATCAGCTATTTGCTGAATCATGGATATTATTATTTTTCAATAAAGATGATTAACTATCTGTCTAATAATAATCTTTCAATAATTCTCGGTATACTTCTTCAGAAGAAATTTATTGTTTGATGCGTATGTACATCTTGTTCATTATTCACTTTTAATGTTTTTTTTGTTTTTTAAATTTCATTATAATGTCATGCTTTTCATTAGTAATAGAAATTTCCCCCTTCTCCACAAATGCATTAATTCTACAACAATTTTAAATAAAAAATTTTCAGGCTAATCTTAAGACTTTTTGGCAAGGATCAGTTATAGTTACACTTAGTCGCTACTGTTTGACATCAGACATCATGTCCCCAAATTAGGGTTTACATAAAAAATATATTAATAGTTGTATAAAAATTGCATATAGCCTTTATTTAATGTTATCTCATCCATTTATATTTTACTAAATACATTCTACTCATATCTTCTAACCAAACATACATTAACATTGGATAAAAATTGTCAATATTTATTATAAAAAGTTTTTACTCAAGCATTAGTTGACTACATGTTTTAAAACATATACTGAATGCACGGAATATAGATGTACATTAAAGTCAAAAATAATGAGGTAAGAATCTATATGTATATACAAGTACTTAGTTACCAATGTATACCTTATTGAAAGCTTCAACTAGTTTTTATTAATTCAACAAAATGATATATCTGAAGAAAGAAGAATTCTGTAATTTAAAGAAAAATCATTACAAAGTATTCTAATCATAAACAATAACACATTATTATGTTTATAGACAATACAAAGTCGTAGAAAGCATAATATGTAAGTAAACAATACTAGCACTTTTGAGTATATCAAATGACACAATGATTGCTATTCTTGCTTATTGTATAAATCCCAAGAAGTCTACTTATTATTCCCAAAATATATCAAAAAGCAACATCTCATTAAAATTTAAAAACTATTCATATAAACTCCAGCTTTTACAGAAATTAAAGATGGTCCAAACAATGGATGGAATTTTCTGAATGAGATGTTATATATATATATAGAAAATTAAAAAATTTGAAACATTTGTGTCACATATTATTAATATATGTAACACTATTTCTCCTAACATCTTTAATTGGGTTTGTTGATTATATAAATATTTAATCTGTGCATTTAAAATACTGATGGATATTTTAAACAATAACGCCAGATAATAATTAATTTATTAGATATAAATTTTAGGATTTAAAACATATCAAAGTTAGAGTTAGAAGCTAATAGATAACCTATTTGAAATGACATACAAATTAACCACTTTGCTCTATTGTTTAATAATAATAAATCCTACACCATGCTTTTTTTTTTTTATAATTCATTTTTTTGCATTGTTTTTTTTTCACTATATCAAATGTAAGATAAAGTTACAACATTTATTTAGTTCTTTTCTAATTCGTATTACCTGTCTCACATGAGATAAAGTGGCCCTTGATATTGCCAGATTCAGTTCCTTAAATATATCTTGCTTGACTTGCTAGCCCAACTTTAATCAGTATTCTGTTTTTATAAAGCATTTATTTCAGCATATCTTTTGTAGTTGATAAGTCAGTAAAATGAATGTTATTTCCCTACTATATTTCATATGTTCATATTTTTAATATGAAATTTTACTTAGTAATATTTTGATAATTAATAAATTTTACTTAGTAATATTTTGATAACTAATAAATTAAACTTCATTTTTTCCAAATGTAGTCTTTTCTTATTTCAATTTTATTTAGCATGTAACAACAGACAACAATCCAATTCTAATACAACTTTTACAAACCTAGAATTAGATTATATAGATTTAAGAAATCATGAAAATTCAAATGAAATAAATATATCAATATCCAAAAATATCTTATTATACAACATGGGCATTCTAATTATGACAGAATTTCTATAACAATTATGATTATATTTTTTAATATAAAATAAATCATTATTTTTAGTTATATTAGGAATTCTATAATTTATATTATGAATAAATTCTTTTACATTATATTTACATAAAACAATTTTTCTTAAAAACATTACATCATTCAACATTCTTTTTTTGTAAGATATGTTTTACTACCACAAGTAATTATAAACTTACATAATTAAAATACCATTTCATTATATTTTGATAACATTTTGTGTTAGAATTCCAAACAACAACACAATAATTAATTGTAGGAACAAGTATTACATAAAATAAATAAATGCATGATTGCTTATATAAAACTTTTTTTGATCTTTCTATAATCCCAGTAATTCTATTACATTTAAGAATAATTTTATTACTGTGGATCAAAAAAAGACCATTGTTATTAAACTAGTTGCCTTTTATCTTTCTAGGAATCACAATATTGTTAACAGAATAGTGGAAAAAAGTGGTTAACATTTTTATTACAAAATGAGACAACATTTTCTCAATATTAATGATCATCTAATTTTTTTTACAGCAAATTAAGCTATTTATAGAATTAACCTTAAATGATGAGATAAATTACCAATTTTAAGAAATACCTTTATATCATTAGCAAACTGTAAAATATTACAATTGTTGACAATTTCAGATATATCATAAGGATGAAATAAAATTGGTCCAAGAATGCTTTCTTGAGAAATTTGTAATAAACATAATTTGGACGATCATTTAAATAGGATTTAAACCATCATAAAAGAGAGAAAGAAAATCCTAAACAATCTAATTTAGATAATAAAATGCTATGATTCACCATATCAAAATCCTTTGCTAAGATCAAAATATATTACATTCATTTATAACATTAGCTGTATGATCATATAATATTATCAGACTTGTTTCTACTGATCTATTTGGAATAAATCCATGCTGAAAATTGGGTATACATTTCTTAACTTGGAATAATAGAGCATTATATACATATTTTTCAAAAAATTTTGAAATACTGCCTAATAATGATATAGGCTTACAGTTTTTTGGATCTTTTTTATACCCCTTTTTCTAAATTGGAACAACTCTAGATAATGTATACATATCAAGAAAAACCGATTTTTGTATAGATAATATGAAAATATGGCTTAAAACAGGAGCAACAAACTCTGCACACACTTAATGAACATAGGAATATCATCAATAAAAACAGATTTATTAACTTTTATATCTGTAATAGCATCAATTACTTTATCATTTG
This sequence comes from Epiperipatus broadwayi, assembly GCA_028023455.1. Lineage (NCBI taxonomy): Eukaryota > Metazoa > Onychophora > Udeonychophora > Euonychophora > Peripatidae > Epiperipatus > Epiperipatus broadwayi. Next base: position 381,808 of record JAQFVV010006197.1, on the reverse strand, counting down.
ATATCTTGGTGTGAACAATATCTGTAAACCTACTATGACTAGCAACAGAAGTATAGTTTCATCACATATAGCGACAAAATTATTAATTTGATTACAATAGTTGTTTTTTAAAGTCTTCTGCATTTAAAAAATTATTTGAAACATTATTCATTAATTTAAATTTAATGCCAATAAAATCTTTAACATATGATCAAAAATGCTTTGGATCATATTTAATATTTTTCTGCATATTATCAATATACAAATTCACATCTAAACAATTTCCTAAAATTAACAAAATTGTTCCAATAAAATATGATTTTGTTTTTTCATACAATTTATATCTATTTTTTTTTTCATTACAATTAATATAGTTTACTACTGAATCAAACTGAATAATTATTACTACTACTTTTAGTTTGAGACAGAGGTATTTATTTATCCATGATATTTATCATAGCATCATTAAAGGTTCCTATTGCTTTATCAATATCATTTAAAGAACAAATATCTCTCCATACAAAATTCTAGACATAATAAAGACTCAAATAATCACATTTGTTATAATTTCTATATGTTTGTTTAGCATTAGCTGTTTTAACAAAACTTGTATCTACAGAAAATTCTAAGCATGGATGATACAACTCCTCAATGGCTAATGGTGATCCCTTTTTATAATCCAAATAACAAAACTTAGTCGAGACTAAATCAAGAATTTTATTAAAACCATTATATACAAAATTAAATTGAGTCAAACCAAATATATTTAAAAATTCTAAGACTTTTCTGTAAATAATAATCTGAGTAACCATTCCCATTTAATGAAAGCATAGATGGAACATTAAAATCTGCCACTAATAATATATAGTTTTTATAAGAGACTAACTTATTCTCAAATATTCCAATGCCAAATGCAGCTGACTTAATACAATATTTGGAGAAATATATAAATTACCAATTAATAATTTATTTTTGTGTGGTAGTGAAACCTCAATCCAAATAGAGTAAATAATATCAATCTCAATGGGAATTTCAATACAAAACACTTTTTTTTTAATGCTATGAGAACACCGCCACTCTTTGATAGAAGATCAAGTTAGCGATCTTTTCTGAAAACCTGATACTTACTATCAATATATTGATTGTCCAAATAAGATTTATTTAATCATGTTTCTGTTAACATAATTAAATCATAATTTTCAATTAAGATTGCATGATAAAGATCGTTAAATTTATTACAAAGTCTTCTGGTATTTTGATAAATGCAATTTATACAATTATTATTTTTGTACATCATCAGAAAAACTAGCCAAAGTTTTGTTTGATCAATATCTTCTGATCTAGTTAAATATAAATTTCTGTTAAATGTTCCATTGAATGGTATGTTTAGATATGAAAGGGAAATAATTTACATATAATGGTAAAACACTAAATATAGTCCACTGGAGAGCAAAGTCTTTTTCAACAAATTTTTAATTCCTCCAGAGAAGAAGAAAGCATTTGTTAGATTTTTTAATTGCTGGATATTGTGAGTTTCAGATTTTTCCATCCTTGTTTGAACCTCTACCAAAAATAGCTATCTCTCTCAATATATATATTGTAACGAGCACAGACGTTCGTTACATTGGTTTTTTTTTTATTTATTAAACATGAAAGTAAATTAAAAAGTTCGCATTTAAAAATTTTCTTTAAGAATTAAAAATTGAAATTAAATATCATCTTAAACTCGTATATATTAAATCGCACAGATAATGAAAAATTATTAAAATAAAACGTTATTAAAGAAAAAGTATTTTAAAACTAAATTTTAAAAAGATTTGGAGATAAAATTATATCTTTAAATGTATCTTTAAATATATCTTTGATTTGGAAAACAGGTTAATTAATCAGAAATGGAAATGATAAATTTAATTAGTCAAATGTAAACCAGCCTTGGGCATTTAAATGTAAAAACATCGGTCAGATAGGAAAACAATAGAAACTTTTAGCAAATGAAATAAATCCATTGGGAAATCGGACCTCAACGAAAAGGATCATCACATCGATGACGTAATGTTAAGTCAATCTTTCAAAGTAATATAAAAGGACAAGTTTGGAAATTATTAGTTAGTGATTATGATTATTATGATGTGACAGATAGGTGTTAGTGCGGAGGTGCGGGAGAAGGGATTGAAGAGACGCACGATTCAATCCCTTCAGTTTTGCCAAAGAAAGAAAGAGAAATGAACTATCGTTTTCTACATTGAGGACCAACTAAACTAAAAAACCTCCGAATGAATAAATAAAACAACGGCTAAATGGATACCAATCTTTTGAGGACGGCGTGGGAATTCACGTTCATGGCAAGCAACGGATAAAGATGAACTGTTGTAAACCGTAAGAACTTTATAAATAATGAACATTAAATTAAAACTTTCCATATTTAAATGATTGCAATATTATCCTATCTGACCAAGGTTATTTATTAATTAGTTATAATTTTATTTAATGTATTTATTTTGGTAAAATCATTTCCATTTATTTATTTTTTGTTCTTTAAGTTTTATCATGATTTCTGTTTTCCGTTAAGTTAAATTATATAAATGTTAAACTTAAGTCGGGCGTGAATGGCTGTATAGATTTGTAAAGTTATATTAGGGGAGGGTAATCTTAGGTTATTTGTGTCGTTGTTAAATTGGGTCAGTGGATTGGATATATTGATGTAGTTAGTAGATATAGTCGGAGATTCGTTACTGGCAGAATCGTTTATATATACGCCGCACTCACCCGTTTGCCTATGGAAGGAATTATAAGACGAAGAACGCAGTTCCTTTCTATGGAGTTTTTTTTTTATTGTTCTTCTCGTTAGATAGATGTAATATTCCTATCTGATGAGAGTCAATGTCTTCTCTTAATCTTTTTGGTGCTGCCGTATTCCGTATTACATTGAATACATCGATATATCTGATGAATTGATGCCAGTTTGACTGCGGATTTTAGCCTAAGGTTAAATAGGGATAGAATGTTTATTTTCAAATGCAAATCTATGTAGTCTATTCATACTCGACATTAAACAAAAATGCATTAAATTTAAGTTGTGTTATAGACGTTTGCATGGATTGGTTATCGGTTAGGTATGTTTTGGGTTTTCATATTTGATCAAAATATATAGACATTCGATAAATAATGATACCTTACGGTGAGTATCTAAAATGTATTTATTCGGATGTCTTTTAAGTTATTGGTGACAATGCATGTATCTTATGGTGAATACTATTGGGTTACGTATAAATTTCCCTCCGCAATTGTCAGTAATCAATAATTTTGTATTTTGATCGTTTATGTTTATTTTGAAATGTTTTTGACCGTGAAATCTATGTAACCGATCTATATTCAACATTATAAACAAGCTTTCATAAATTTATCTGTGCGAACTTAATTAAAATGTAAAATTAGAATATAATAGTAATTAAATGTAAATTAAAGTCAAAAATCAAAGTTAAAAATGTAGGTTAAATTTTGGAAGGTAAAACTAATACTAAAATAATTTTAAATCTTATATATATGTGAAATAAATAAATGTTTGTGTGTTAATTACTGGCAGTGGCTTATTTTATTCTTTTTTTTTTTTTTATACTCTTAGATTATATTATTAAATCTCTGCTATTCCACTGAGCTAGTGACATGGGCTAACGACCGGAATCAAAATTTAAAAAAAAAAAAAAATTTTTTTTTTTTTTGACTTACGTATCTGCCTACTTTATAAATTTTTCTAGGTTCAAATGCCTAGATGGCGCCTTGTAGTGCAGATATGTTAAGTCTCCAATTTCTCCGGATCGTTACAATATATATTAAATATATGAATGCAGTCAATATTTAAACAATATCAATAGCAATGGAAAAAAATTGATAAGCTACATGTGTTGAAATTAATTATTTTTTCCATCTGTCAGATATTCTCTCATACTTGGAAATGTTTAGATTAATGAATGAGAATATATCTTGCATTATCACTTCTGCATTTTAAATGTGTTTTGATATTTTATGCATGAAGGGTATCTCAAAATAGATTACTAATCATTAATTAAGAAGAGTCTATAATGGAATTATATAAAAATATATTGCCCATTATCATTATTACATTCATATGTATAAGAAATTAAGTCTGTCTTTAAATGCATGAAATGAAATAAAAAAACAAGAGTTAAATTAATTATTCCATTTTCCCTTTTTAATTAACTTTGATTCTCATTTCTAAATAACTCATAATATAACTAAGTAAAACGTGTTAATAAATTTTGTTACTGATATCTTCACTCTCTAATTACTCTTGTTCATATACATAAGAATAAATGTGTGCTTGTTAGACAAATTGAAAATATTATATAAAAGAAATATGGGCTTGATATTCTCTCAGATTTACACACTTATTTCTAGGTTGCTTAGCATTGTAATTCTAACCTTCATATATGTTATGAGCAGATATTTAGGTCAACCAATATATTTTATAACAGACTACTATATATTAAGATTATATGATGCTCTCTCTTGACTGCATTGATATATTTTAAAAAGCATATCTCTATTACACAGGATAACATACAATAATATAAATTACTGCAGTATAAAAATATTCAGTGATCCTTGAAGAAAATCCATTTTTAAAGATATCATGTCTATCATGAGGGACTTTTATTATATAGTAATACATATTATTTTCATTGAAAGATTTAAGAGACTGATATGGAGTTGGGCTGGACATATTGCTAGAAGAGATGATAATAGATGCGCAGTTGAAATCTTAAACTGGGTTCTAAGAGATTGTAAAAGACCCAGACACGTGTGATGGAAAGATGAAATAAGGAAATATGCAGAGAAGAAAAGCTAGAGATCAGAGATGGATTGAACTTGGAGGAGACCATCCTGTAGTGAATTGATAATGGTTGTCACTGGTGATGATGATAATAAATTTAGTTTTATATATCAACAACATTGTATTAACTCTTAAGATATTCTTATCAGAGAAATATACAAGTAATATTGTATTTATTCTTTGAGACTATTCTTGGATTTAGAAATATTAATTTGGTCAAGAAGCAATACTGAACATTACTCAATGTATTCAATAATCCTGAATTAATTTAATCTTCTATTTGTTTTATGATAAATGATATAACCACTTTGTGCACAAATTTCCCATATAATTTTTTATAAACATATGTATATGCTTTTATGCCTATGATACAAGATTTAGACATCTTAAATTATTTTAAGCATTATCCTTATTTAATTATAAATAGTATAGTTCAATTTATATAAATGCATACTTAAGTATTTAAGTTATATGAGTAAATTATTATATTCTTGTCAAAACATTTCATTATATCCCATATTGTAATTAATTTAAGTTTGATCATGCTGGAATATTCATTTTAATACCCAGTCTTATTAATTTCCTTTTCTCAAACTTATAGTAATTGAAATTGTTAAAAACCTTTGAAAAATATTAACATTGAATATTGATTTAATTATAAATTACATTTTCTTTCATTTATTATTACTTTCATGTTACAGTTCTCCCTTTATTTATATAATCAATTGATTAAATTGTCTTAATTTAAAGCCTGTAGTCTTTTTTTTTTTCATCGTTTTTTTTAAATTACTAGCAAAAGATAATAATATTTCTGATGATGTTAGGAGACATTATTTCTGACAAAGTTATTTCAGAAAAACTTTAATTTCTAATGATGGTTAGGTTCTATTTTATTTAAGTTTTTACTTTCTCATATTCAGTTTTTATTTAAATCTTGAATGGCTGATTCATCACTATTATATTATTGTTTTTATTGATATTATTTTTTGCTATATAATATTCCTGATCACAGTTTTCCAAAGCTCTTTTTTTTTTTTAAAGGATAACATTTACATCATAATACTATTTTAAATAATAGTTTTATGTATGAAGAAAAATATTTTATTCAATTAATTCAAACAAATCTGATTTTTTATTTAAATAAAAATGCAATATTTTATGAATATTTAGTCAAGTTATAAAGCTTGTTTATATGAAGATGTTTATTATTCTATATTCTAAATGCTAATTACATTTTATTTAGTTTTTTCCTATTTGGAGTGTACTTATACAAAGATATTTACATTAAAGAGTCCTTATGTGTTATATTAACGAATAGTTTGTTTATAAAATAATTTTATGTTTTTAAAGATTAAGAATTTATATAAATAAAAATAAATTGATATTATTTCTAGATTTTTTTTTTTATACATAAATTAATCTGCTTATTAACAGAATATTGCAATATACATGTGTAAGAGAATATAATACCCACATTTCATTAAAATTTTGTACTTTTCAAAAATAATTGTAATTGTCAATAATAATTGGAATATACTTTTATAAATAATTGTTTATATATATTTTTTTTATTGTAGTTACCCATCTACTCTCTAGAAATTGCTATAAATTCTTTACCTCTGACGATTCAAACTACTTCACAGAATTTGTCTCCAAATTCTGCATTCATGCTATCTGATGTTCCATTTTGTTTACACAAGTTACTTAATAAACAATTATATAATAATTTAAAAATTGATATTAGACCATTAAATTTAAAGCAATATGATTACCCGTTTACATTTGAAAGAGAAGTTCTCCGCTCATATGAAGATGATACCAGTGAACTGAATTTATTAAAAATGAATCTTTGAGGTAAGTAATAAATGAAATAATAAAAATTATAAATTAAATATTGTAAGTGCTCTTATTTAAATCAAATCCATAATTATGGGTTTGCTTATGCAGAGTTTTATTTCTGAATATATTGAGCGAACATCTAAAAATAAAATATTTTTAGGGCCAAGCTATTTTATCCAAAATGAAATATTGAAATTGGATTAGCAAAAGATAAGTAATAAAACATTACAAATACTGAAGGTTAACCTAAATTAAATAAAACTAAAGCTGAAATTCTGTGCAAGAATATAATTTTTATAGAGATTCTTCATTTCACTCATAAAACTCGGTAACATCATTATAGATTTATTTTGATGTGATTTATATTATTTTATTTTAGAACGAAAACATGAATTCTCTCCTCAATTCAATATCCTGGACTAAATAAAATGAATAACTTATTTCTCTACTATGCTTTATATGTTGATCCCTATAACTTAATTAGATTTCTACTCATGTACATTTCAATTTATATGAGACCCAATGTAAAGTGTTACAATAGCATCATTTCTCAATAGTGATTGATTTCTCTATTCACAATATCATTATTCCAAACTAATATAAGTTTTTTTCAACTTATGTGAATATAGTGTAAATTTCATGACTATGTTCAAAAGATTCCATGTTATGCTATATCAATAAATCCAAATAGCGAGCATCTATGTTTTCCATCCATTTTTCAAAATAATTAGGAGACATACATCCAATAAAATAAGTTGGCTTCACATACATTTTATTACTTATTTTATAATTGCTTCATAAAAAAACTTTTAATAACATTTATTAGAAATGAGCCCACATTTCTTTGGCAATTTACAAACATATAGCACATTTGGTGATTTCAGAGGCATAAGCATAATTCCTCACTTTCATTATCATGGCAAACCCAGGTATATATCTGATATTTTGTCATAAAGTATTTATAGCTCTGTTACTTATCACAATGTATTATACTTACTTTTCTGAAAACAATTTTATGACCAATTCTAAATCTGAATTCTCAACAAGGCATAGTTACAAAATTAAAATTATCTTGAATCATTAATCACTTTAATACAATATTACATACACAAAAATAACTTACATTGATTGTAATCATTAAGCAAATGTTTTAATCCTATATATTTATTTTATGAATCTAAATCTCATGGGTTATGAATACTCAGGCCCCATGTTGGGTGCCAAAAATGTAATGGATAATAAATATATTTATGCAGCTCAAATATATATATACATATAACTAGTAAACAGATGATTGAATAAGCTGATCCACAAGTGAATGTATAATAATTTATATCTACATTATAATAGACATGAATTACCACTGATTCAAATAAATACTTTATTTGCTAGTATGGTATAGTGTGGAATGTATAATTAAATATTTTAGTAAGAAAATATATAATACATTTGGTATAATAGAATAATTTGTGCATTAGGTAAATCAAATGATGTCCATATTAATAATAAAAATATTAAGATAAACATGAGCTCATTGAAATAGGTATGATAAGTAACATTAATTTTAATAATTGCTATCTAACATAATTCATTATATATTTATAATCTATCTCTGCCAGATTGCAATTGCTAAATATGATCTGTATCTAAAGATCATTAACATGCACTCACAAAAAGATTAAATACATAATTTTTAATAAGATAAAAGAAAATTTAATTTTTTTTAAATATCTCCTATTCTTTAAATTAAATAATGCTTCTATTATAATAGTCATCTTATACATTTAGACTAAATCTTAAATATTAACCATGTTTTATTTTTAATTTGTTTTCTAAAATATGTGAATGATCATCTTAAGTTTTACTTGATTTTATTAGATGTATATCAAATAATAAAATATTACATTAGTAAATTTAAATTATTAAGAAGGAAGAAAATTTTGATAGATATCTATTCATGTGTTATTATTTCTTTGATTATTAATGATATGTGAAAGTTATCTGAGTTGGTAATTTTTAACAGATTTATTTATTGGTGCCATTACCAAGTTCATCGTTTAACTTTGGATTACGGTTTCATTCTCCTGCAGTGTCTTCAACATTTCCATGATGACAAACAGAAATGGAATTCCATAGACATTTTAATTATTAAATAATATGCAACTATTCCTTTTATAAATCCTGCAACCCATGACAAATTCAGTGATGGCTTCGAGTAGTCAACATATCCATTCCATTTATTTATAAAGATATCAACTGAGGTGAGGTTCATGTTCTTCTCCTGTGTGATATCTATTCGCAGTACATTATGATTTTTCTCATAAATCCACAGTCTTTTGACGAAAATAGATAAAAAATAAAATGAAAATTTTTGAAGAAAAAAAAAGTGTTCTTTTTGATTAACTTTCTGTTACCTAGTAATAGTAATAATGCTGTCTTTTGAACATTAGCTCATGAAGCATGAAATTCTTTCTTTCACATTTAATACAATCCATTGTTATTATTTGATGACCTAAAAATAATATTTTTAATTTTAAGAAATAAACCATTATCTACATTTATTCAAAATTCAATTATTTTTATTAAACATAAGATTTTTAATTGTTTTCTTTATTTATTCATTTGTATACTGTATGAGGATAAATTGATGATGGTGCATGTCACATAATTATATATAAAGAAATTAATCTACTATTTAAACAAATAACAAAACTATAATTTATATATAAAGTATTATAATTGTCAGATATATGTTTTTTTAACCTAAACATACTTATATTATTGACTATATTATAAGAATTTATAAAAATTTTCTTTATAATTTGATTAACTTTAATTCGTATGCATGCTGGAAAACAAATATCAAACAAACGATAGTTATTTGTAAAGTATCCAAAGTTTTTTTCTCCTAATTTTAAAATATTAATCTTTCAATTATATATAATACTAACATGGTTTTTTGATCAAGCATACTTGCTATAAAATAAATCTCTGGTCTTTAATATACCCTGGATATAATTCTACGCATGGCCGACTCTCACAAATACATTTATTCCTATCATTAGTTTCATATCATAGTCACACGTATATTTAGTATGGGATTGTTATAATCAATAATCTTCCTTAGAATAATAACTCTAGAGAGTGATCTCTTTAGAACCGAATCCTGATCTAATAATAATTCAATTAACTGACATCAATGTTTGAATCCAATTTACTTAATATTGTGAGGTCTTTTTTGAATACAACATCAAATTTATAAAACAAAACAGTAAATAAATCGATCATATAGATATTGCATGTTTTAACCATTCAACACTGATCTAACAACTGCATTTGTATTATAAGTTCTAACACACATAAAATCTGATTCATAGTAATTAATGCGAGAGTTGGTTTATGTACAAATGGGCTCTATCAAAAACATGGATACTTCTTGTTAAATACTTTACATGCACACACATTTTTTGTGTTTAAAATGAATATTGCACCATTGACTATTTTATCTAACTTTACATATTTATTGACAATTATGAAAAGAAAAAGTAAACACTTTTCTTTGAAAGTAGTTAAAATTTTAACTAATATAATAAAAGAAAAATGAAGTGAATTTACTATTTTATCTGCTTTAAACACATCTACAGTATTTAAAGATGCTTAAATAGCAAATGCTGACCTCTTTTTTTTTTAGAAAAACATTTGCTTCTTTGTTTAATCAATGAATTAAATAATATATTTTATAAACACTTTATATATAATAAAATATAGTTCATTAGAATTAATATATTCTAAGAAGTTATAAAATAAGACTTAAGATTGTTAATATCAGTCTAATTGATAAACGGTTACTTTTTTCTTTCTTTTTTTACTTGTGTAGCATAAAGTTTTGTAGTTGGGATTCTCTCTCCGGTTTGTTGTGAGGATATTTATACAAGCTAATATTTCTCCCTCAATAGCACGCATTGATTCCATTAATAATCACTTTCCTTACAAGTTATTATACTGTCCTTTATCAGTTTGTTGTCCTTGAAATTGTTTGACGTTTCTGCTTTTTTTTCTTCACTTTGAATAAAGATTCCTTCAAAATAGGACCCAGGTTAGACTTCTGGCAACTTTTTCTTTTTCTACTCTGTCATCCTAATGACAGTTCAATGAAGCTTGAATAAAACAAGAAACTAGACTGACTAATTTCAAGAAAATCTGACTATATATTTTCAACATTCTGTTTATAAAATTTTTTGATGACCTTATTTTAAATACATGAATTTTCAAAACATTATAATTTTTTAATTGACCGAATTTTTAAAAGACCTTAATTATTTAATTGCTTGCACTTTTACCTTGCTTTCAAAGCTCATATCTCCACTTCAAAGTGCAAACTTAAATTTAAAAATAGACTTAATTTTTTAATTACCAAAATGTAGTCTTTAATTAAACTTTTAAAATCTTATTTCTTTTAATACTAGTATACTTAATTGTGATGTTTTTTAATACATTCCTGATAAGGTAATTTAAATATATATTTTAAAATTTGATAAAAGAAACACTTTTAACATAGTTTATATAATTTATTAATTTCTCTTAAATTTTAATACTTTTATCAGATCTATTATAATTATTTTAAAATATATCTTTTAATAATTTATTTTTTAATTCTAAAATTTGATCATTATTTATTATAACTTTTAATACTTTAAGGTACTTTTATTTTATATAATTTTTTTAACAAAAACATCTGAAAACTAGTTCACTGCTATGTGGAAGATCCCATGGATGACAATGAAATGAATAAAATATTATTCATTTCAATATGATTTATAAATCATACATTCTTTTCCCTCTCTCTTTTTACTACTAATTCCTATTTTGTTTGAATTTTTTTCTTGTTTGGTTATTGTATTCCAATCTCATTCTTGTGATTGAAATATTTTTGTCTTCTTGCTTTCAGATTTTATATATATATATATGATCTTTGTTTTATCATGATTCATATCTACTCAGTATATATTCATATTTACAAATAATAGTATTATGTGGATTTTTTTAGAAAACTTATTTTTATAGATCATTTTTATTATATATTTAAAATAATTTAGATTTTTAAATTATATTACAAGACTTCTAATAATATTTTTTATTTATTTATTTCAATTTAAATCATTCACATTTAAAATAATAATATTAATATAAAAATGGATTATTATTTTTTATTCTAGGAAAGGCATTATAGAATTTGGAAAAAGAGGTGAATGAAATTTGAACAATCCATTTGCTGACCTTATCTTGATGTCTTCGTATTTTCAGATTTCATGATTTTTGTACATAATTGTAAAATATATAAATAGCCAAAGTGTATCTATAGATCATTGCATTTTATATTTTTTTAAATGTGTTTTTAATATTTTATTTAATCAAATTTTTTTTTATAAATAACTTTATTATTAAATAAAGGTTTGTTTTTTTTTACAGCATTTTCAATTTTATGTTGTATGTGTCCTATTTTTTACAAAAAAATAATTTAATTCAAAAAAATCATTTATGATTAAACAATTGGAAAATGGTCAGTAATATCTTCCAGCATATTTGCATTCATACATAAATAAATAGCATTTGATTTCATAAATATTTTCACAATATTTGGACTTTGAATCATTAAGGTATGGACTGAAATACTGTCATATTCTGAGGAATATTATCAAACTGCAACACAAATAATTAGATTATCTAGTGATACTAAGATTAATATTGAAAAGGATATATGACTGTGATTTCATATCTCCAAAACTTTTTACAGCAGTTTTACATGGAATATTTTGTGGATTAAAATGGGAGCTTAAATTAAATGGTAATTATTTAAATCATCTACATTTTTTTTTTTGTAATACATTTTTTTCCACCTCCAATTTGCAATTATTAATTTTTCTTTTGACATTATATTTATTTCATTCCTATTTTACAAAAAGTATTTCCTCAAAATTTTTTTCTCATATTTAATCTGTGTTTGGCAATCCCTTCTTGCCCATTTAACTTTTTTGCACTATCATTTAATTATTTCTTCAAGTAAACTAAAACATCTCAATATCCTCTCTTTTTTTATTATCAATGATAAACAATAAATTTATCAATATCTATGCCATTGTTTTCTGGATATAACTCAATTATATTTTTATTTTTAATTATTAAACACGTCTTTTATCATTTTCATTGTTCAGTCTTATTAATAAATTAATCATTTTTATATCTTGTAAATAACTTTTATAATTTAGCATCACTTATTGTCAAATTCAAATTACAACTTTTTAAAATATACCAATTATATAATTAATATATTACATGGCTAGATCTTTTAAAAGGACTATCCTATGTTAAGTAATCCAAGATTTGCATTAAGAAGAAATATTTATCTGAGGACCACATCCAAAATATTAAATATCATATACATAATGTTTATAAAAGTTTTTATTGAAACAATAGACAAGATACAATAATTGTTTATAATCATTACGTTTATTAAGTAATGTCAGAATTCAAATATGTAATAAACATTTGATTCAAACTATTATTTTATTTTTTCAGTCAAAAAAATCAAAACTTCTAGGCATCCTGCAGGCAGATATAGTTCATTCTTATAATATTATGAATGAGATAATCATCTTCAAATGTTATTTATCTAAGATAATTTTTAATTTTTTAAGATTCTTTTCATATTTTCTTCATCCTTTTTTTTTTATATTTATGATTATTTCTCTTTAACATATAATTGAATTACTTCTTTCTCATACTTTCTCACTTTTATATTTTTATTAATCACATAAAAAAAAATTATTTTTTTTATGATCAAAACATTTTTGCCTTATACAATCCTTCATCTCATATCAAACACTTAAATAGCATCTTTCTCAATATTCTCATTTAATCAACAATTTTTTTTTTTTCATTTAATTCCTGCTTAATTTTATTATCATGTATTTGCTTTTGCCTAAGTATCTTAAAGCATTAACATGTTTACCAATTAAAATTTGATTCATTTGTCATTTATTTTTTTGATTTAAACTTTATTTAATTTGTCAAACAAATCAATTACCTATCAATAGCATCTTTTATAATGTATACCATCCAACTGTGTTTTTTTTTTCTTAATTAATGATATACATTTAACATTTATTCTAATCAAATTAATTTGTACTGCTTCAATTCTATAACTGATATTTTCCAAATTTTTTTTTCTATATATTTTTCACTAATATATAAATTATGTATTAATCTAAGATGTCTTTCAACATATCTACAAACAAAATTTAACTTACTGCCTTTTTTAAAATTTACAAAAAAAAAAAAACGAATTTTTTTTCATTATCATTTTTGTCAGTAAGTCTTACTTTTTTGTTTTATTGAACATATCAAATATTTTTATTTAAAACAATATTCTGGCAAAAATATTAGTTGTAATGTTCTATAACATTTTTATTTGTAACAGTGAACTTTTCCATTTGATCACCAGATTTTAAAAGTTTTAATTTCATTAATTCTAGTCTAGCCAATGTTTTCAGTAATTCATTAAGTCATCTATTTAATCTTTTTATTTGTATATATCCAACATTAAATATTTTCATTTAAATTCATCTTAAAAATTAATATTAATTTCTTAAAATTGATAATACTCTTACATTCAAAACTTCTATTTCTAAAAAAAAATTTATAATAGCTTTTTTTCTTTTTTCATAAATTAAATCATATTTTTTAAACATCACTTGATCACCATTTCTTATGCTTGCTTGTAACTGTTATTAGAGATCCTAAGATCTGAGTGCAGTGCTATCAGATCCAAGGCTCATCACTGACAAAGGCCGCAAGCCAGAAACTAATCTGGGGCTATTGGATAAGTAGGCACTAGATGGGGATTTTATGCACAAGCCTTCTGGCATCCATTGATTACTCTGGCTTGCACTGAGTGGCAATACGTATAGAGAGTTTCACCTGTTTTAATATTTACTTTTTTTTTAGTAATACTGCTTTTAATTTTCTCAAAGTCTTATAATTCATATCTCTCAACATCCCCTCATTCTCATACAGGCTAATTTATCTGTTGTGTCATCATCCAAAACATTATTAAACTTCTTTCACTAAAATTAATTAAGCAGCATTTATCCTTTTTTAATATTATCTTACATTTAAGGATCTCAGTAGTTTCAGTCACATTTTTATAATAATTGACTTTTGATTAATCCATGTAGGCATTAAAAATATTGTGTAATAATATAAGAATTTTTCTCCCCATTGTTAGAGCATAAAAACAAATATTCGTAATAAAATCTTTTTGTTTGACAGTCTGCTCCTTAAGTTCTCTAATATTAACTTCTTTTACAATCTAATTGCAACATAATTTGTAAGATATCACTGCTTTCAGCATAGCATAGTGAATTTTCTAACTAAATAAAGTTCAAATGAAAAATAATAGATAATTTATGTAGTGTGCAAAAATTCAAAAACCCAAATTCATCATTTCCAATAACTTTGGGCTATAATTTATTGTTAGTACCAAAATAAGCTTTAATTTGATTGATTTTTCTGAATCTAATAATATAGCTTAAATGCTAATACAATAGGCACAAATATCATTACATAAACAAATTTAATCCTTCATTCATAATAAGTTAGGTTTCACAATGAATCTAACAGTATTCAGTTTCCAACTATGAACTGACCTTCAAAAAAAGTTTATTAATTTCAACTATATGTACATTCAAATCTGGGAAAGTTCACATCAAACAAATTATGTGATGTACTGTAGTTTCTTCTTAAACAAAGTCAAGAATCCACAATTATACCAAAAGAAGCTTGTTAGCTACTTAATTTTACATAATTGAATGTAATAGTTTTTTAAATTTTTGATTTCATTTTATCAACAATTTTGTTCAAACAAATGTTTATGGTTAGTTCTATGTTATAAGTTTTTGGAATTATTATGTAGTAATTAATATTGATTTTTCTCTTGGTTTGTATTTGTAATTCAAATTTGCATAACTATATTTTTGGATATATACAGAATTTGATTCACAGCAGTAATGGTTTGAACTAATTTCAAGTAGCATCATTCACATTTTCATAAATAATATAAACTGATTTGTAAATTTTATAGGTTGCCTTTGTGTGCATATGTATTAGATATATATACATAGCATTTAGTTATATCCATTTAAGAAATAAAAGGAAATTGTTTACAAATCTAATAAAGCCATAAAATATTTTGTATTATGTAAAAAAATATATAAAATTAAAAATAACGAAATGATAATTTATGTAATGAAGAAAGAGAAAATTGTTAATTTATTTAAGTTCACTATATGTATGCAAATGAAATGCTTATTTTAAAATATATGTATATTATAATCTTTGAGATTTGCCTTTTGGAAGAGGCTTCTTGAAATAAGTTGTCTTTTTTGTGTGTAAATTTAATGATAAATCCAAATATTTTAAGAATTTTGAAGTTTTATCAGTTTTTTCTCTTTTTCTTTCCATTTTTCATAAATGAAAGATATTTTATAATTGTTTGGAAAACGACTGAATATGAAAAAAAATGTTTTGTATAATTAAATCTCATTCGAATTTGAAATAAAGATTTGTAGAAAACATTCCTATATAATTTAATCCAGAGTTAATAAGTTTATTCGTATAATAAACATGTTTATCAAAGTAACAAAAATAAATATCATTAAAGACTTAGGATGTAGGGATTTGATGCCCTTACTATTATGAAAAGAATACATGGATCTGATAACCACCAGTAGTTTTTAAAAGTCTTAAATTGGAAAAAACAGTGCAGAATGATTTCAAGAAGAGAGAAAATTTGGAGAAAGAAGTAGAATTGTGTTACCAGCAAAAAAAGAACTATAACCAGCCAAAGAATAAGTCTTATTCACTAGCTGTTCTAACTACCTTTAACAGAAAGGGAAAAACACTAGCTAAAATATTTTTCCTTCAGATTCATATTGGCAGAATAGCTTCACATTGCTGATTAAAAAATATTTTTTCAATATTACATCTAAGTCGGCAATTATGCTAGTGTTTGCTATCAGAAGAGTAATTACCATATGCAGTTGAAGAACCAAAGATACACCAATTGAACACAACTATGTAGTTTTAGCCAGATATGAACTTTGATTGCACATAGGATACTTTATCTTCTTATAAGAAAACCATGCCACAAAAAATGAAGAGGATGTAAAAACTGCCATAGTGAGACTCCTTTCCTCGGTCTATAGTTCTTGATGCCCAAGAAAATTATTTGATATAAAGGAAGATGGAATCAGTAAAGACTATTATTAAAGATGTGCATAACAATTAAAACTGTAAGCTTACAATATCAAATCCATGAGTAAAAACATTTGTTATATGGATAAGATTTTTCATTTACATTTGAATGAATTTGTGTATATTTAAATTTAATGTTTATGATTATTTATTAATTTCAATATTTTGTATTTTATTTCTGATTTTAATGTGGTAGTGAATATATAAGCAACAATTTATTTTATAACTATTATAAAGAAATAATGTTATTTTGTTATTAATATACCACTAAACCTGAGTAGTCATGCACTCTCCTGAGGAACTTACTGGGGTAAGAAAGTACATGGAGATGATAATGTGCAGAATAATAATTTACCCTGAAGTATTCTTTCTATAAATTGCTGCCTAAAACTTACTTAAATTGAACAGAACGAAATTTAAAAATGTGTTTGGAGTAATTATACTGAATTTAACCTTCCAAGTGCAAATGTCATTTTGATCATACTTAATTTAATCATTACAGCATTATGTAAAAGATGTTACAATATAAATAAATAGATATATGTCTAAGGATTATATGTAGATGTTTTTTTTAAAGTATTTATTTTTGGAAGAATATAAATGTTTAAAATAGATTAAAGGCTGTTTTATTTTTGATTTGTTAATTATAAACATTTAATTGTGTGTGTATACATATATATGTGTATGTATATTTTTTATAACATATTGTAATGGTCAGACTTGCATATTTCACAATTTTACATTTTCTCTATTTATTTACATAAGCTACATGGGCGCCACCTGGTTTTAAACATCAGGAAATTAACACTTGTCTAAAACAATATTTTATTCAATATGCTAATGTAACCATTACACATTCCCAGACTAAATCACAGTGAACATAAATTACTTCCAATGAATGATGGTAGTTCAAGCATTATTAATTGATGTACAACTTATTTTCTTTAATAAGATTAACAAATCATAAAATAATTTATTTACAAAGTACAATCTTTAATTAATATGCAATTTATTTTTTTAACAAAATTTTTTATCTTTATACATCATAGTATCAATATATTCAAAGATAATGTCACATTCACCATACCCTTAACCCTGTTTTCAATAAACTTAAATATAATTCTATGCATTTATGAATTCATAAATATAACATTTGTTTGATTTCACGTGTCTCCTAGTATTTACACATATATATGTTCTATATGTAATGGACATCAAAGCTATCTTTACTACAATAATCATAAGGAATAGTCGTTTTAAATCCTATTCCAAAACCTAACTTTATATAATAATAAGTATAAAGGTATGGCATTTTGATCGAATCTTAACTGAATGAAACTATACAATAATTATAAGGAGTCACATTTTTTTGGGTCCTAAACCTAATTTAATACAACTACAGTTTATACAAGGATAACTCGATCTGAGATTAATTCCTAGTTCATTAAACTGCTAAGGATGTATTCTCTCATATGGAAGCGAACATATGTAAACTATTAAGCATTGAACAAACAACTATGCATATATAAATCCATCTACATAAAATCCAATTTTTAGTAATATAAGTTTAATAACAAATGAATGAGTAATAGAAGTAATTACATAATTAATTACAGTTATTTGTGACTTAGGCATTTATGTATTGCATGATTATCATTATTTCTTTACCTTTCCTCTTATTAATAACTTATAAAAATTTGTAAGCTTAACATTCATTACTTTTTTTTTTTAATTGACAATTCCTTTTAAATAAGAACTGGATAATAAGCCTTATTTGCAAATTCAGATTATTTAAAATAAAGTACAAATCACTTTAAATATAAGACTCACCCAAAACAAAATAATTGTCATTTACTTCTTTCTGACAAATATTAAAAGTCTATTTAGGGTGATAATATAGCCCTGTAATCTCTAACTGTCTCTTAAATAAGTGCTAATTCTTCATTTCAGCCCATCAAAAGTCTTCCAGATTAGATCTGGCTAACTCATGAGGCATGATAAAATTCTGGGATTTGAATGAAGTAATATTTCAATCGGATTAAGAGAAAAGAAAACAAAACTGATTCTATCCAAAACTTAGTTTCTTCTTTGAATCTTGTTTTAGTTGGGTTTTTTTTTAAAAAAAAAAAATTGCATAGACTTATCATGGAATTAAAAAAAAATTCTCATTATTATTTTTTAATGAATAATAGATTATTCATTTCAAATTCTTGAACTTAAAAACAAAAAAATAAATGATTATACTTATTAAAAATTCTTTTTGAATATCCATTGGGAATTTTATAAACTTTATCCAGCTATTGGTCAATAAAATAAGATTGTTTATCTGTGGTTTTATAATAAAGTCTATCTGGGGACATTTTCTTTCATGGTAACTGTAGAGAAGTAATTGGTGTGAGAGAAAATTGTTTTATTCTCTGTGTGAGTGATGCTGTTGGATTTCTTTATCCAATAGATAGATCACCATGAGGGGCAAATCTTTAGTTTTTTTATTAACAAAGATTTCATTTTGGGAATAAAGTAAACTTTGTTCTATTTGTATTTGTTTATCCAGCTGTGAAATTAAGGCTGGTGCATGATATAGTACTTCACATTATTTTTGATGAATCTAGATTTCGTTGCACACCTTCGAACATCCTCATGTATTTGGACATTGTTTTAATAGTTTCTACTTGATTTTAATTTCTTTCAGCAGTTTTAGTTCATTATCTTCTACTTGTGTTAACTAAATAGGTTCACCTTCAGTTATTTGTTCTTTTATTTGAATGTGTTTGTGTTCATTTTGTACATTTTCTAGTTTTGCTTCAGATTCATTTAAAAGTTCATTTTCTGAACTTTAAAAGCAATTGAGCTTGTTCACGATTTGATCCATTGTTTCTTCAATTTGTACTTGCTCATTTTTTTTTTTTTGATAATCTATTCGTTTTGAATCATCTAACTTTTTGCTCTGATTTGAATGGTTTACAAAAATTATCCATCATTTGAGCTATATTTCTATAATGCTCAAACATCTGCTTTGGATTATCTTTTAACATTTTATTTATTTTTTCCATTTGTCTAAATAATGTGTTAATCAACTGTATCATGTCTAATTGTGATGGTGATGTAGTATTCTCATGTATTTGTATTTCTTCATTAATGTCTTTATACTTTATTTGGTTGCATGAATCATTATCTAGATGGACATTGCCCTTATCCAAAGTTTCTAAACTAACTTCTTCACAGCTAGTTTCAGAAGTATTTGCTTCCATTATTTCCTGTTGCTCTCCATTCTTTTTTTTATTCTCCATTTTAATAATACTCAAAAATTTTAAACAATAAATTTATTATGTGCTATGCAATTGTAACTGGATACACCACTAATAGTACTAGATCATCTCCTGGAACACCACATATATTTGTATGTCTTCTTCATGGCAGAACTTGCTTTCTTTTTTCTTTTACAATTGAGAAAAAAAAAATTACTCAGTCATGTTATTCATCTGACTCAGGCAAGTGGGAGTTTACAACAAAAAATCAAAGCCCTCACTCTGGGCAAACCAAAAATTTACAAAAGGAAGGTATTACTATATAATAGTCAAACTAGAATATTTCACAATTTTACATTTTTTCTATTTATTTATTTGTGATGCACTATGACATCATTTTTCGGAGTCAGGAATCTCAGCCATCACACTCAGAGAATCCTATTAACCATCTGTTTTTCGCATATTCTTGTCTATTCTGCTCCATCCCATTTCCACAACATTATCTTTGTCAACTCCATGTCCTTTATGTCTAAATCTCCCTTATCTTTTCCCAAGCCCAGCAGCATAAAAACTAAGAACCCACTTTCTCTCTAATCATTTTATTTATATTTCTTGTCCATCACTTCATTATTTCTACTCTTTTTGCTTGTAGACATTTACATTCAATTAACAGATGCCTAATATTTTCTATGCCTTCCTTACATAACTTGCTGACTAAATCACATATTTTTCCATTTATGTGTATATATCCCTTGTTGCTAAAGACCCTGTTCAATCCTTAATCAGTAAACTACTTTCCTTGCTATTATCATAAATTAACTTGCAGCCAATATTCTGTATATATTTAAACTTTTTATTCTTCATACTAGTTCTCCAACTCTATTTTTTTTGTAAATGCATCTATTCTTCTATCACTGCCACTATAACCCTCAACAATTCTAACACATTCATCCCATCTTTTGTATAAGCATACTGACAGTTCTTTATCCAAATTTGCATAACGTACTATCTTTGCTGTCCTTGACTCATAACCCAATTAAATACTATTTTGGCTATTCTCTTATCACCCATAAATTGCAGTCTACCAAACATTTTCATTTTACTTTTTGCATCTCTCATAAAAAAACTTGACCATCCTATTTCTTCTTGAATTGCCTCTTGTTGTCTACACATCTGCATCTAATGCATGTCTTTCTACTTCTCTGCACTTTTTCTAAGTAATATAACACCTCTTTACTAACACTGCATTGTTACTATATGTTAACCCTGATACTGTCATTCCCATATAATTCTACCTACATCATATATGAAAATTTCTTTTATCAGTTCCTTTTTCATTTATCAATTTTTTCTTTCATTCATTCAAGCACTGATTACTTAAAAAGATTCCCAAGTAGTTATATTTATCCACAACATTTAACTTTATATTACCTAATATAAAAAAAAAATTATCTTTTCCCAGTATTTATTATCATTACTTTGGATTTTTTTTCATTAAATTTAATACCCATCTTTTTACCCACCCTTATGCATGTCTTCAGCATACTATCCGTATCCCTACTTTCTGTGCACAAGAATCAGCAAATAAATGACTTTATAATATGTATACTCCCTTGCCACTTATTAGTAGTATCTCTACCCCTTTTCCTAGTCTTTCTATTGCTCTCTATATTTCTCTCAATTACAACAAAAACAAAATAGGTGACATAGGGCATCCTTGCCTTAGTTCCATTCCATTTTTAACTTGATTCTACATTTCCTAATTGATATATATAGCAATTATTTTCATACTATCTCTTAATAAGATCCACTAAAACTCCATCCAATCCCAAATTTATTAAACTTACCCATAATTATTTACTCTATCATGTCTTCTCTACATCTATAAAAACCATATATTACTGACTACCTATATTTTTTACTACTCATCTATAAGTTGTGTAACACATAAACTATCTTCTATATGCCTATCTGACTGAAAACTTGCATTTCTTCCATTTATTTTGCAACCCTTCTAACCATCATATAATCGAAAACTTTATATAACACAGGTTACTGCTATCAGCCTATAATTGCTTAACTTTCTATGATGCTTACTCTTTCCTTTAAATAGTAGCCTTACTCTTGTATTATTTCAACTACCTGGAAATTCTCTCTTCTGTGCCATCATATTAAAACATAATAGGTTTAATTTTGCCTTATTTCCTAAATGTAACATCTTTTTTATATTCATTATATACTTATTTAAGATTGTCTCTAATTCTTCTCTAGAGCTACACTCTTTTCTCATCATTTAGTAATATTTTTTCTCTCCCCTCTATATTCCTTCTTTTAATATATTTTCAAAATGTTTTACTCCCATCTCTTCCATTGTTATTAATATTCTCCAATAATTTACTATTTAATTTTATTCTCTTTATATAATTATCTATTTTAACCAACTTCTTTTTTAAAAAATATTTTCCCATTAAACATTAAGATCTTTTTCACTTTCTTTGTTCTTAATAGCACAGTTATATTCTCTGCATGCTTTTTTTTTTCTCTCTCTCTTTTATACCTTTACTAATTCACTTTTCTATTTTATTCTTTTGAAAATTCTCAACTAAAACCCTATTTAAACAAAGGCAAAACTCTCCATACAGTAGTACCAACAGGAGAGTTTTGCTTTTCTGTACAACAATTATGTGCTAGTATGAAATGGTGATCATGTGATGTTTAGTGGTTTAAAACCCTATTTGCCATTTTTTCTATTTCACTACACCAGTCCTTATATTCATCCCTAATGAATTCTTCTGGTTTCTTCAATTTTTATTTTATATTTTTCTAACTTATTCATTCTCCATCCACATCTTTCACTATTCTCTCTATTTTTATTACTATTTTACATAAACTGCATGGGCGCCACCTGATTTTAAATATCGGGAAATAAATTAACAATTATATTTAAATCTATTTTATTCATTATAATAATATAACCATTACACAGCCCCCTTTTGTAATACTGGGCTAAAAATTGTGGAGAATATAAATTACTGATGAATGATAGACTAAGCAATCTTACAAAAACAGTAAATCATACAACACTTTATTTACAAGTATATTTATTAATTGTTGTACAACTTATTTTCTTTAATAAAATTAACAAATAATTTATTTACAAAGTACAATCAATAATTGATATGCAATATATTTATTTCACAAAATTCCTTTATCTTTATACACCATAGTATCAAAAAGGTGAGAAGGTTGCCTTGACAGCAGCGAGAAATATTGATTACTATATTTACTGTGAATGTTTAGGTGGTGACTGGTTGGAATCTAATTACCATAGTATCAATATATTAAACAATTCTACGTGCGTATAAATTCATAAATATAACATTTGTTTGACTCTCATGTCCCCTAGTAATTGCACATATATATGTTCTATCTGGGATAGACATCAACACTCTTTATTACAATAATCATAATTTTAGATCCTATTCCAAATTGTAACTGTTTATATAATAATAACCATCAAGGGATGACAAGATGTAATATGTTGGACTATTTCCATCATTTATAAGTGAATGTACAGAAAATTTTAAACTTTCCAAATACAAACAACTTGTTAGTAACTACACAATATTTTGAGTAGTAGTATTCTCCACTCTTCTTCAGGTGTTGCTAGCCTATATGCACAGTGACAATATTTGTTTAGAGGTTGAACTCGCACTTTTAGATTCTTGAATATCGAATTTAAGGCAAACGTTCTACCAACTGAGCTATTCTGTCAAAGGCAACATATAGTATAAATTTGATATATTTATATAAGACTTGGTTCAAATCCTCCTGAGTCCTTCAATTTTTAATTTTTTTTTCTAGCGAGACTAATTTAGTTTTTTTTTAAATATTTTTTCCTAAGAGCAAGATTAATTAGAGGCTTCCATACATTGTGCATTGCCACCCTGGGTTGACTTATAGGATTATTTACCATTGCCATATGAGCAGCTTCCTTGAATTTTTTTCTATGCATTTTTTCCTCTTTATCCAATGTCTTTGTATTTTCCCAATTAAACATATGATCATTAGTACATACATGATTGGCTATGGTAAACACATCTGTCTTCTCTTTTAACCATTAGTTTGTGCTCTTTCAATCACTGTTCAACAGGATGACAGGTCTCACCAATGTATTTCCTTCCACATTCACATGGTATTTCATACATGCAGTTTTTGTTCTTCAGCATTTCCAGTTTAGGCTTAGTAGAAGTAAGAATTCCTTGAAGTGTGCTATGGCTTTGGAAAGCAGTTCTAATGTTATATTGACCAGATTTTTTTTTTAATTTGTCCATTATTCCTGGTATGTATGGATACACTACCATATAAAAAATTGTTTTCCCTTTTGGTGTCTCTGTGTTGTCTATTGAAGGTTTTCCTGATGACTGCTGATAGATACATAAGCATTTGTGTGGGTCTTTTTTTTCCAAATCACTGTGAACAAACCTTTGCTCTGTTCCATAGTGATAGTACAATTTCTTGTTTAATGTTTCTTGTATAATTGAATGTATATGCCAAGTACTTGCCAGTGTGTGTTGGTTTCCTATACACTGTTGTTTTTACTTTGCCTTGAGGGAGTCTTGTCACAAGAACATCCAAGAATGTCAATGTTTGTTCTTGCTCTGATTCCATTGTGAATTTAATTGTAGGAGATATGTTGTTAATGTGCATCCAGAATGACTAATTTTACCTCACCATGTGGCCATACCACAAATGTATCATCAACATATCAAAGCCACACTTTAGGTGGACATGGAGTAGTATTTATGGTTGTGGCTTCAAGTTCTTCCATGTAACCAACACACACCGGCAAGTACTTGGCATATACATCCAATAATACAAGAAGCGCTAAACAAGGACTTGTACTATCACTATGAAACAGAGCAAAGGAGGTTTGTTCAGAAACCTGTGATTTGGAAGAAGAAAAGATTCACATAGAACAAATGCTTATGAAGAATGGTTATCCATCTGCAGTCATGCAGAAAACCTTCAATAGACAACACAAAGAGACCAAAAGAGAAAATAATTATTGCTATGGTAGTGTATCTATTTATACCAGGAATGGTGGACAAATTAAAATCTGCAGTCAATATAACATTAGAACTGCTTTCCAAAGCCATACCACCCTTCAAGGAATGCTTATTTTTACTAAGCCTAAACTGGAAATGCTGAAGAACAAAAACTGTGTCTATGAAGTACCATGTGAATGTGGAAGAAAATACATTGGTGAGACCTGTCGCCCTATTGAACAGTGATTGAAAGAGCAAAAACTAATGGTTAAAAGAGAAAAGACATGTGTCTACCATAGTCGATCATGTATGTACTAATGACCATATGTTTAATTGGGAAAATATAAAGATATTGGATAAAGAGGAAAAAATGCATAGAAAAAAATTCAAGGAAACTGCTCAGATGACAATGGTAAATAATTCTATAAGTCAACCCAGTGTGGCAATACACAATGTATGGAAGCCTCAAATTAATCTTGCTTTTAGGAAAAAATATTTCAATGACTTGGGAGGATTTGAACCAATCCTCAATATAAATATATCAAATTTCTACTATATGTTGCCTTTGACAGAATAGTTCTGTTGGTTGAGCGTTTGCCTTAAATTTGATATTCAAGAATCTAAAAGTGCGGGTTCAACTTCTAAGCAAATATTGCCACTATGCATATAGGCCAGCAACACCTGAAGAAGTGTGGAGAATAATATTACTCAAAACTTTGCATAATTACTAGCCTGTATTGTCTATTTGTGTGTTATTACTAACAAGTTGTTTGTATTTGGAAAATTTAAATAAAGTTTAAAATTTTCTATACATTCAACATTCACTCATAAATGATGGCAATAGTCCAACATATCACATCTTATAATATACCATCATTGCAAACCTTCAGACAAATATAAAGGGATGACCTTTTGTTCAACACCCTATCTGAATAAACCTATACAATAATCATAAAGAATGGACTGGGAGGCGACCCCGCAACCAACTGCTTGCTTGCAAGGCGGCTGCGCTGACCTCTCGGCTGTCAACGCTTGACAGGGAATACTCATTCTAAGATCAATTCCTAGCTCATTAAACTGATAATGTATTTTTCCGTATAGATACGAACATATGTAAACTATTAAACATTGAACAAACAACTGCACATATATAAACCCATCTACATAAAATCCAATTTTCACTAATCAAATATAAGTTTAAATACGAATGATTGAGACTAATGGAAATAATTACAGTTATTTGTGACTTAGGCATTTATGCGTGTACATTGCATTTCCGTGATTATTATTATTTCTTTACCTTTCCTCTTATTAATAACTTATAAAAATTCATAAGCTTAACATACATATGTGATATAATTATTTTATTCTTATAAATAAAAATTAATAAATAAAAAGAAGTTATTACAAATTCATTACTTTTATATTTAATTGACAGTTTCAATAATAAGCGGATAATAAGCCTTATTTACAAATTCAGATTATTTAAAAGAAAGTACAAATCACTCTTTAATTAAATATAAGACTCGCCCTAAACAAAATATTTGTCATTTACTTCTTCCTGACAAGTAATATAAGTCTATTAAGAGTGATAGTATAGTCTTCTAATCTCAAACTGTCTTTTAAATAAGTGCCAATTCTTCATTTTAGCCAGGGTTATTTAAAATATGATACAAAAATTTTCCAGATTAGATCTGTTAGTAGTATTCTTTTCTTTTATTCAGGCATGGTAAAATCCTGGGATTTGAATGAAAAAAACTGATTTTATCCAAAATTTAATTTTTTATTTAAACCTCGTTTTAGTTTTTTTTTTTTAAAAAAAAAATGCATAGACTTAGCATAGAAGAAAAACTTTTTTAAAAAAAATGAATAATGGATTGCATGAATTGTTACTTTGTTTACATAAGATTGCTTGTAAAGAAACTGTTATTTTGTTATCAAACTTAATTATTTAACTATTAGAATTTATTCCAAACATGTATAATTAATATACCACCAAACCTGAGAAGTTATGCTCTCTCCTGAGGAACATACTGGGGTATTTTTTCTATAAAGAAATTGGTGTCTAAAACTTATTTAAATTGAACCTAAAAAAGAAATTTAAAAATGTGTTTGGAATAATTAAGACTGAATTTAACTTCCCAAGTGCAAATGTCATTTTGGTCATCATAGCCTTATATAAAAGATATTGTTGTTACAATATAAATAAATAGATATATGTCTAAGGATTATATATAGATGTTTTTAAAGTATTATACGAAGAATAAAATTAAAACAGGCAAAACTCTTCATACAGTAGTGCCACTCAGTGCAAGCCAAAGTAATCAATGGATGCCAGAAGGCTTGTGCATAAAATCCCTATCTAGTGCCTACTTATCCAATATCTCCAGACTAATTCCTAGCTTGTGAATTTCATCAGTGAGGAGCCTTGGATCTAAGAGCACTGCACCAAGATTTTATGCATAAGCCTTCTGGCATCCATTAATTACTCTAGTTTGCACTGAGTGGCACTACTGTATGGAGAGTTTTGCCTGTTGTAATAACAGTTAGGAGCAAGCATAAGAAATAGTGATCATGTGATGTTTAGTGGTTTAAGAATAAAATTATATATTTTTAATCGTTTTTTCAATTTTTAAAATGGTTATATTTATTTATAGTAATATTTTAAAGTCAAGTAATGTATGTAAGATTGTAATATTTGTATTAAAATATTTTACTTTGATGAAGACTGTAGATCAATCAAAACTGTTATTAAAATAAAATCAGATTATAAAAGCCTTGAATTCAAATGCATAGAAATAGGTTTTTTGAAGTTTTAATCTGTTTTCAAATAAGGATAAAACATTGCAAAAAAAGGTTAGAAGATTTTAATAAATGAATCATTACTGATATTATTACTATCTCACCAATTATATGAATAATTTACTAGACAGTGGCTTGGCAGATTTTGTCAAATAGGCTGTTTAAATAATTTTTTTAGATTTACTTTTGTAGATAGTAGCATGAATCTTTAAATGGGGTTGTCCAACCTTTGAAATTCCTATCCCAATTCCAAGTTAGTTGATTGTTACTCAATGACTGTTAGTAAATTTAAAAGATGTAAATGTGATTGCACAATCACTATTGCTCAGAAAAACTCTTGACCAGGCCTTATATCAATTTAAATAATTATAGACAAAAAAGAGTTTTAAAAAAGATTGCTTATATCAGAAATAGTATCTAGCCTTTAAAGAAAAATTATCAACCTTCAAGCCAGCAGGCATTTTGTTAGTATTGAAGATGGCATGATTCCCTTGGTTAGGCACTATGTAACTTTATTTAAAGTTTACCTTTATATCAGAAAATTGCATCACTATATGCTAATTGTAGATTCTATTGGTAGTTCTATTTCAGCATTTAATAAACAAATACAAGATGATCAGCATTTTTCTAAAGAAATCAATTGATTAGTCATTCCAGTATTCTTTCATAATATCAAAGCAGTGTTCAAATGCTAAACTAAAATGAAAATCAAATGTAGATAGTCAACTAGATCTATACTCAATTATTATATCTTGTCTACTTCAATAAAAAAAAATTATAAACCTTTATGCCCTATACAATGTTTCACCTCATAGAAAATAATTAAGTAGCATCTTTCTCAATGCTATCCTCATTTGATCAATAAAATTTAAGAAAGTGTTAATGACAAAATATTTTACCAGGCATATTATTAAAAAAAGCACTAACTCGTGGATAAATATATTGTATAAAAACATTTCAGTAGCTTTTTTTAAAAAAAATATACATATATTTTGCTTATTATATAGTCAGAATATATTGTAAATCATGGTATATTAAACATGTAGAAAAAAAAAAATAACTACAATGTATATTTTAAATTTTACTTTTTGTGTACTTCATGTTCTAATATCAAAGTTTTTTAAATTTTTTTAATATCTAATCAACAAAACTTTGAATTTTTCTTTGCAACACTTACATTTTGTTTTAAATCAACAATTCACAAATTTTATTTTACATAAATATAATAGAAATAAATATTAGATAAAGAAATGTACTTCTGATTATTATAGTTTTAATATGTAAATGGCATCTTTTGGGGTTTTTTTTTTTTTTTGCTGATTTATGTTTACAACAAAAGCCATCATTATCTTGCATATGTTGCAAATTATACAATTATTGAGCAAATGTATCTATTTTTACCTTATGTTTAATAATCATTGGTCAGATAAATTTAATTAAATGCATGAAATCATTTTTTCTCTAAATAACATAATTGTATTTGGCAATTACGATGATTTTATTTTTGCCACAGGCAAATATTCATAAGAATTTTGATCCATAAATTGGATGACTATTAAAATGGAAATATTCAAGTTTAGTTATATGGTTAGCTAAAGAGAAAATAGAGTAGGTTGCAAATTAATGAAATAATATAGTCTAATAAATTTCATTAATTTACATTTTAAATTGAGCATATGCCTGCATATGTATAGGTATAGTAAATTTCATGTGTATTAAATAAAAATATTCTTTAGTCTAAAAATACTCTTTAGTTTAAGTTTTAAAAAAATTCTCTAAATTACAGACAGAAAATAAAAGTTTTCTTTTATAAGTTTAATTCTTTATGGAGATAAAAAAAAGATTATTTAAACAAAATTAAATTAAAATAACATCCAAATAAAAACAAACTACAAGATATTAAATTAATTGAAATCAGAGATAAAAAAATTATATTATTCTATTATCAAAATTATTGTGAAACTAATCAATTCTCTTGAATTCTTGATTAGGTTTTGCTGTATATTTTATTTCTCATATGTATGTGTATGCTTAAATGCACACACACACATATATATATATAAGTATATGTATAAACTTATAGAGAGAAAAAGTTATAAGGTAAATTAAGTAAAGAAATTTAAAAGACTGATTCTTTTAAAATTAGTAAGTAAAAGATTTATAACTTTAAGATTAGAAAAATATTATTTTTTAAAATGAATAATAGTCTAATTAAATAGAATAGAATACATCTTTAATGAAATAAAACAAAGGAATTAAAGAAAGGTAAGGATGTAAATTTTTGTATGAAGATTAAAATAAAGAATCGCCTGAGTGGATTGACAGTATTAGCCAATCGTTTGCAGGGACTTAAAACAATGAATGCCTTAGTACTAATGGGATGAACAAGATGACACTTGATTCTTGGAGCTTCATCTGTGTACATGGACATATATGTTGGAACAGAATGTCTCCCTTGGCACAGTGACTTCAAGTGTGGAGATCTGGCCTCCAAACATGAGAATAGCCAGCATGGACTCTTACAGGTTGTACTGATCTAAATTATTATTTATGTATGCCTTTGTACCTTCTTATGTTAATGATTGTATATATGTAAATAGTTAAAAGGTATCAAGGATCATTAGGAAAGAATTATCTAAATATTAACTGTTAGTATTGATTTGTACTCATGGGAAGTACACTCTTAGATTAGCTAGACATACTAATTGGCACAATCGACAGGATTAATTCGGACCATTAATTAAAAGAACGGGTTAAATTTAGTTAAAAGACTAAGCAATGTAAGTAGTAATCAGTGAATTTAATGGCAGTGAGACAAGTAATTGACCTCTATATGTTCAACATGTAGAAAAATAAAGATGATAAGTATAAGATTGCTTTATTATTATGCTTTGCTGGTAATAGGGTTATTGAGATAGCCAACAGGCTCACTGAACTGTTAACTCCTAAAAATTGTCCTTACAATCAGTTAAAGAATGTTTGTCAAACCATTTTAAACCCCAACCCTCAAGGCATGTCACTAGACTGCAATTCTAAGCTCAGAACAAAGGTTGGGATGAAAGTATAAAAGATTATGACAGTGCTCTTCATAATCTAGCAAAAAATTGCATCTATGGATCTTTCCTAGATGAAGCCCTGCTAGAACAATTGCTTACTAGTATGTGTAATGATAATTTATGCCAATAATGCAATTTAGATTATATAGAGGCCATAAAACATGGGATAGCTTGTGAACTCGTGCTTGAACAATCTCAAAAATTCACTGAGTTCAAGAATAGCCTTTAAGCAAACACATACATATCAATTTCTTAGTTTTTAAATTTTAATTTGTTCAAAAATAGAAATGTTTTACAATAAGCTTATTTTTAATTGCAAGATTAAAAATTATTTAGCAAAACACTGTGATATAAACAGCGGTATCAGAAATTAACTTGTCTTTTTTGTTTTCTCTTTTTGATCTGTTTTCTGCATTATTATGCTGATCTAACTAATTTGTAACTAGCAATAACCTTTCCCAGGCCAGGAAAAGCTTCCTGCATTGTTAGTTTATACTTGGGAACTTCTTTCTACATGTAAAGAATGAGCTTATGGAATGCTTTTTGTTCATAAAATCAACCATGTGCCAACCATATAAGATTACAGCTATCAACAACATACTTTCAATTAATGGAAAACCAATTTTAACACATAAACAATTCAAACGTGAAAATCCAATTGTAAGTCTAAAAAAAATTTCATTTAAGGAAAACCACAGGATTCTGTAACACTAACTTCAACTTGAAATTTTTGTACAGAGCTAGATAAATAAAATCAACAGAAAAAAATGTACATGCTTAAAATATTTTTATTATTAATAATGAACTTTGCTGACTGTCACATGAAAACTGATTGAGGTAAATTATATCGAAGTCACTTTAACTTGGAGACATTTTATGAATTTGAATAAATTCTAAATGAACATTCTTTTACCTACAAGCTTATATTATTATACTACCATCAATCTCTTAATATTTTTATTTTTTTACTAACAAATAAGATATCAATTAAAGTTAAGGATTTAAATCATTATACATTATTATCCTAGTTTAAGAGTTAAAACGGAGATTGATTTGTCCAGTTAAATTGGTTATTTAATATATATTGTAACGGTATATAAATATGCCGTTACATTAATTTAAAATAAAATCTTAAAGTTCGCAAATAAAAATAAAATCTATTAAAAAACTAAAAGCTAAAATGTTTGCTAAACATATATATATTCGCACAGGTGCAAAACTTTGAAAATATTTTTTTTTATAAAAAAAAAGTATTTGAACGTACTTTTTTATAAAAAAAATAAAAGATTTAAATATAAAAATATTTTAATAAAGAAATAATGTAAGTAAAAATAAAAACAGGTATTAATTAATTCCTGTAATCTGTAAATGGAAATGATTGTTTATTAATTGAAAAGCAAGCTAGCCTTGGGGCTCTTGTGTAATTAAAAAGTCAGATGAAAATTAGATAAGGAATAAAGAATTAGCTTGTCCAATATAGAAGCAGCAAATAAAGGCCCGTACCATAACAAAAAAATGGAACAGTGACGTTTTTGTTCACGGATTCCATAGGAGGATTATAAAAAGAGAAATATTCAGTTTCCTGACAGTTCCAACTTGATTTTGTGAGAAGAACGATAAGACGCACTTGTCGTTCTCTCTCACTTATTTTAACAAATGAAATGACTGTAATACCAGGATTGTTCCAGCTAAGGATGCCTTCAGATAGACTGGGTTTCAAATAAAGACTCCATGGAAATTAACACCAGGAACCGGGAACTCTTCTACCGTAAGCTATATGAACTGAACAATTGTTAAAATCATAAAATTAATTAAGAACTTTCGTCAAGAGTTGACAAGTTTAATAAACAAGCTAACCTAAATTTTGAATGGACATCGACTTTTGTAAGTTTTCAGGTCAATTAATAATGTTTAATTTTATATGTTTGGCATTTGATAAAACTCATTTCCATTTTTTTTCTTATTGTAGAAATTATTTAAATGCATGAAATTTAAGGTTGGGTATAGACATTGCATAGATTTGTTACGGTTAATTATGTTGTGGTTTTCACATTGGATTAGAATATATAAGTCATCGATGTCACTGCGGCATCTTATGATGAATGCTATTGGGTTTTTTGTATTCCCTATGCAATTGACGTTATCGATGATTTTGTATTTTGATCGGTTGTGTTTATTTTGGAATGTTTTTAACCATGGAATCTGTGCAGTCGATCTATACTCAACATTATAAAACAAATTGTATAAAATTCATCTGTGCGAACGTATCTAAATGTTAAATTTAAGTCGGGCGCGAATGGCTATATAGATTTGTAAAGTTATATATATATAGTTTAAGGGAGGGTAATCTTAGGTTATTTGTTTCGTAGTTAAATTGGGTCAGTGGATTAGATGTATTGATGTAATTAGTAAATGTAGCAGGAGATCCGCTATGGGCAGGATTTCATATATACACCACACACCTTCTGTTTGCCTATGGATGGGATTGTAAGTTGGCAAAAAGGACCGCAGTCCTTTCCTATGGAGTTTTTTGTTTATTGTTCTACTCGCCAACAGATGTAGCATTCCTGTTGGTTGAGAGACAATGTCTTCTCTAACTCTACTTACTGTTCAGATGTACATTCCTGACAGTATAGTATTTTGTGTTGTTGTATTCATGCTGCATTGAATACATCAATATATCCAATGGATTGACATTGGTTTGGCTGCGAACTTTTGGCCTAAGATTAAATAAGGGATAGAACTTTTTTTTTTCAAATACAATCTATGTAGTCTATTCATACTCGACAATCTTAATAAAATATTAAATCTATTCATACTCGACAATCTTAATAAAATATTAAATTTAGTCATACGCGACAATCTTAAAATAAATATAAATTTCATTTGTGTAGATGATTTAAAATTTTAAAATAATAAGTAAAATGATTCAAAATTTATATGTGCGTAAATAAATGTTTGTGTATTAATTACTGGCAGTGGCTTTTATTGTTTTTTATATGTAAGATATAAATTAAAGATATAGATTATTATCTCTGCGTTATACACTGAGCTAGTGACTTAGGCTAATGATCTGAATATTTAAATAAAGTGGAATCTTAACTGCGCGTATCTGCCTACTTTATAAATTTTTCTAGGCTCAAATGCCTAGATGGCGCCCTTGTAGTCAGATTGCGGTTAGATTCGATCTTCACTTTCTTTTGGATCGTTATAATATATATATATTGAATAAGAATAGTTTGATTTTTGTAAATCTTACCAATAACTGATAAAATTGTTTATATCTTTATTTTAATATATTTTTACTCACAGAGTGAATATTAAAAAACTATTTACGTCTGTGTATTAATATTTTATTCACTTGCAAATAATTTAGATATTGCAATTAGAATAATTATTATAGAATTAAATTAATCTCATTCAGCAGAAAGATTAATAATTAAACTTTTAGTTGAGGATTTTTTTTAAAAATCAACATAGGTAACCCCCTTATAACATGGTTGATAGAGTCCTTAAAAATACCATATTATGGGAATTTGTGTTATACGAAACAAAACTATTACAAAAAAAGAGGGTTAGGTTCCAAAAGTAAAAAAAAAAAACTATACTATTTCCATTTTGAAATATGTTTATTAATGGTTTAACAGCATGGAATGATTACTGTCATATTCAACTTTAACTCACTCTGTAACCATTATTTTTAATGTTTTGCAATTTTATGTTCATTTTATAAGAAAAACCATACTGAATAATGCTGCCATTTTCACATTTTTTTAAAACTAATAAATCAATAATACTTACATTTAATACTATTACATTGACATAACTGATTGATAGTTTCTTGTCTCTCCACAGGAGAGTGCCTGTCAACAATTTTGAGTAGAGTGATGGAGACTAGAAATAAAAGTAGAAACAATAGTGAAAGATGTGTATGGAGAGTGAATGATAAGAATAAGTTGGAAGAGCATAAAATACAAGCTGAAGAAACCATAGATCATTTGGTTGGGGATGAGTATAAGGACTGGGGTGATGAAATAGAAAAAGTGGCAAACAGGGTTTTAGTTGAGAGTATGCAGAAGAATAAAAGTAATAAAAAAATGAGTGTGTAAAAGAGAGGAAAGAAGCATGCAGAAAATATAAGTGCTATTAAGAACAAAGAAAGTGAAAAAGATACTAATGCTAAATGGGAAAAGTACTTAGAAAAAAAGAAGTTGGCTAAAATAGATAATTATAGAGAAAGAATGAAATTGAATAATAAATTGTTGGAGGATATTAATAAAAGTGGAAGTGATGAGAGTAAAAAATTTTGGAATTACATTAAAAGGAGAAATGTAGGGGAGAGATAGTATTATTAGATGATGAGGGAATAGAGTGTAGCTCTAGAGAATTAGAATCTTAAATAGATATGTAATGGATATAGATAAGATGTTAGATGTGAAGGACATAGTGATAGAAAACATGAAAGCATATAATAGATGAAATACACAGGCTTATATATACCTGTGTCTATATATATATATATATATCCTGTCTATTACATATATAGACACAGGTATATATAAGCCTGTGTATTTCATCTATTACATATTAGAGATGTCTGCCTATCCCTTGTATATGTATTTAATGGATTATGTCCTGTACATGAGGGGTCAGATTGACCTTTAGGTCAACATGGGTGTGACAACAATCTCGGCCTAAGGGTGGCCTTTGAGTGTTCCATCATCGGATTTTCAATTGGATGGACAGTTGAAGAGTTGGAGTGTGGAGTACATTGAAGCCTGTCCATTAAAGTAGGAGGATTTGCTATCTCAATATATATCTGAGCACTTGTAGCATATATGTGTAGAGATGGTAATCTGGGCCAACTGATGATTGCTGGTTTAGCATGAAATATGTATATTGGTGATTATTTATCTTTTCGACATATGTGTGTTCAGGTGTATCAGTGTTATGAGATAGTGTGGAGAGTGGTGGGTCAAGTGAAAGTCTGTGCTCATACCCTGTCTATTATGAAAGCATATAGTAATGGGAATATTAGATTTACAAAAAATAAACTGAATGAGATGGAAGAAATTGAAAAGTGGAAAGGCAAGAGGTTTAGATGGATGGGTAGCAGAGATGGTAATGAATTTAGGACATAGAGCAAAAGTAAAGCTATTATCATGTTTTTAATAAGATGGCACAGAAGATAGTTTTTCTGGGTAGTTGGAGTAATACAAGAATAAGATTATTATTTAAAGAAAAGGGTAAGGATCATAGAAAGTTAAATAATTATAGACTGATAGTGGTAACATCAGTTTTATATAAAGTTTTCTCATATATGGTAGCTGTAAGAGTTGTAAAATGGATGGAAGAGAATAATGTAGTGTGGGAAATGCAAGGTTTTAGGTCAGATAGGCGTATAGGAGATAGTTTGTAGTTACACAACTTATGGAGATGAGTAGGAATTCAGGTAGATCGTTATATATGAGTTTTATAGATATAGAGAAAGCATATGATAGAGTAAATAGAAATAGATTATAGGTAAGTTTAGCGAATTTGGGAATGGATGAAGCTTTAGTGGATGTTATTAGGAAATTATATGAAAATAATTATATATATTGTACCAATATTGGTTGGTACATAATTTGTTTAAAAAATTATTAAAATAATAAATCAATAAATAAGTTATAAAAATCTAAAGAGTTTCTTTATTAAACAAAATGCAGTTTGTTTTCATAAACGTAAAATTAGAAGTCTAAGTGTTGTTGAAATAAAAGTTACAATTAATTAATTAGAAGGGGGTGTTCATTTAGAAGCATCAAGTTAAAAGTTTTATAAAAGAAGTAAAGAGTTTTTATTATTATTATTAGTTAAAATGTAACGTAAAGTTTAAAAATATAAATTTCTTTTCATTTGATTTAAAGAAAAGAAAAGGTTCATCTTAAAACTAAATAGTGAATGGACCTCAAATTATATATGTGCGTCGAATGGAAATATAATATATGCGTATTAAATATTATAAATAAATGAAAGTTAAAGAATTAAAAAACACTCAGCGGTGGCTACTAATTAAAAATATAAAACAACAAGTTCAGTGATGGCTATTAATTAAAATGTAAAAAACAACACGTTTGCATGGCTACTAATTAAACGATCTTCAAAAACATGTAATTAAGAGATTATCAAAGGAATTTCGACAACAGATATTGCCGGATGATATCAAAATGAAAACACACATCATGTATAAATAGCCAATTTTTTATCGGACAGTTAATCAAGTTAATTGCATCAGAGTTGAGTTTGAGTCAGTTCAGAAAAGTCGAGTTAGTTGTGATTAAGAGAGTTATATCAGTCAGATTATTATGCATCCAGAATTAAGAATGCAGTGTTAAAACCTTGGAAAACATGGCTTTCTTCGGCCTGAGTCCAGTAAAACTGCAAAACCTGCCTGTGAATAGGATAATGTGTATATAACAACTTGAAGAGTTGCCATCAGTGTTTAACTGTCTCCAGGAATAATACCGATGAATAAGAATGAAACCTCAAGAAATTTCAAATCTAACTGGTTAGAAATACTTCATTAGAAGCAGCAAACAGCAAGATGCATCCACATTCAAAATCCTAGGTAAAACATTTTCTTATATTCATTTCTAAAGTAGCCATCACATTCGTAAAACCAAGAGCCAAGTTTAAGAACTCTATTGCATACATATACGAACTATTAATATGCGTGTTTAAAATATTATGTGTATCCATGTGTTAGTATATTAATTTCATTGTGTTTAAATTTCAAATATTATTTAATGCTTTCTCATAAGATATTATAGTGTGTGAATTATATATGTGCATGTGTTATATTAGTAAATAAGATTTATAAAATATTTAAATTTAGTTTAATAAATGTTAATTGAAATAAATTGTCTTCAAACTTAAAGCTTTATTTGTCGGTCAATTCTTTTCACCACTAACTGAAAGTATAATTTGTTATTGATTACAAGTAGCTAAGCTAGTCATGGGTGTAACTTAGGTGTTGAGTTAGTGGCCATTGTTTAAAGTGCATTATTTGTCTTCTGGATAAATAACTGGTGCCCGTGTATACAAAACAAAAATACTTTGAACGTGGTGTTGAATTCAACAGTTGAGATGAAGTTATGTCCTGGAAATGTAATGCTAGTTATATATTTTATAGCTATCGTTTGGACATACATACTCTCCGAGTATGTTCTTCTCTGCCTAAGAGGCCGGTAGTAAGATCTATATGGATCGAACCCACCATGGGCCGAACCTGTCATAAATGACAGTTAATTAAATACTTTGTTTCTTGTTTGAAAAAATTTTATACAAGAGCTAAATTACATATGTTAAAGTCGTTTAATTTTTTAAAAAAAGAATTGACCGAAAACTTTTTTTTCTTTAAATGAAAAGAGATTTTGACATTATGCTATTTACATTAGTTAAAATAAATCATTCTTTTAAATTAAAGACAGATATTTTGGGCAGAGCTAAAGCTTTAGGAACGGGTAGAGAAATGGAAAAAGGGGCGGAGTTAGCCGTATGTTCTGGGTAAATAAATAAACAGCTCGTATTTAAATATTGTTTTAAAAATGGAAAAAGAGAAAGAAGAAATATCTGAGATGCAGATGTTGATGAATATGATGCAAGAATTCAGGCAAGAAATCAGGCAAAGTCAACAAGAACTCAAAGAAGAATTGTGTAAAGAATTCAAGAAAAGTCAGCAAGAGTTCAAAGAAGAAATGATTAGAGAAATAAGAGAAATAAGACATGAGATAACAGGAAAGGTAGAGAAAAACCAAGATATCGTAGAGGTAGAGTTAAAGAAAGTCGGAAGTTGGGGTGATAAAAGACATGAAAATTGAACTAGAATCAGATAGCATTGCGCTAGAGGAAGTAGAAACAAATGTAGACCAAGCGTTAAGTACAGTAGTTTGGAAATAAAATTAATCAAGATACAAAATAATTGTGTTCGTTTTAAGTGTAAGGTTAAAACAAAGAGATAGAATAGGAAAAAATATTCACAATTAGGAATAATACGGAATTTGTCTAAATATAAAGGTTTTCTAATTTACAAGCGGAAAATAGAATGGAATGGGAAAGAGATAAAGTCATGGGTTATAGGCAGGGGATAGACAAGAGGGGAAAGTTAGTTTATATTATAGAGTTAGTACGTAGAAAGAAGGAACCGCTTGACAAAGTTTAAAAATTAGTTAATGGATGGAATATTAAAGTAAACGGAAACAAAAGGACCGGAAATGGACCATGAGTAAAATAATTATTTTAACATAAATAAATCTAATAAATTTAAATATGAAACTTCTATTTAAAACTAAGATAATAAATTTGAAAATAAATGAATAATAATAAATGAAATGTTTGAAAGTAATAATAATAATGGAAGCTTCGTAAAATAAAAGATTTTTTTTCTCCACGCACATATTAAGAAAGAAAATTGCTCATAAATAAACAGTTCAAATAAAATAAAAAAATCAAACAATAAAATCAAGTTAAATTAATGATTTAAAAGTAATGTTTGTAGGTTTAAATAAATGAGTAAAATAACAGAAATACGTAGAATGAAATCAAGTTAAACAAATAAGTAATATATCTGTAACAAAATAATAAATAAAGAAGCATAATAAAATAAAAGTAGTTGTTTCTGAATACACGCACGGTGATAAAAAGAAGTTAAATAAATGGTTTAAAGTAATTAAGTCTAATCAAATATCTGTATAATAATGAAGAGCAATCAAATAAAATGGTTTTCTGAATATACACATTAATATATAAAGTAAACAAGTGGTTTTACAATAATATCGTAATATAAGTAAATATGTAAAAAATAATATTTGTAAAGGTTAGAGTAAAGGTTAATATAAATAAATGGTTTAAGATAATGTCCATGTGAATTTAAAAATAATATTGTAATGTTCATAAATAAAATATAAAGTCAGTCTAAGTTATATTAGGAATGTATAAGGGTTTGAAATTAAAGGGAATGAGGGTAGTATAGAAATAACTTGTAGATAAGGATAAGTTAAAGCTGCCGACTGGATAAAATTTAGCACCTGTAATGGACTTATCAGAGATCATTCCTCTGTTAAAATGCATACTGGGGACACCCAGCATAAGCTGCAAGTCACTTCTTCAGGGGAGAATCCCCATATCTCGTACCTCATTTCCAAAGCATAAGACAGAATGGACAGTTGATGAATCCTGCCGTTTCACAGCGACCTTTTCTTTATCAAAGTCCAGTCAAGAAAACTGGCATCCGAAGCTTCATTTTCATACGTGTAAGTCGGTATGAGTCAGCGAATCTGCATCCGCCTCATCTCCAAAGATCCCTGGGCCACAAATTTAGTTTGTCCTCATGGTCAATATCCAGGACTCAAACCATTGTAAGCAATGTTGCCAGCATCGAAAGAAGTAAAGTATAATTGAAGATTGCCCTTAGCATGTAAAGTGAAAGATATTAAAAGCAAACTTAGAAATTAATAAATATTTAGAATTAAGAATTAAAGCTGTCAGAGATAAAATGGTCAAAAATGATGCATTTTACTCTCAAATGGAGGATGGTGTAATGTACCAAAATTGGTTGGTACATAATAATTTGTTTAAAAAATTATTAAAATAATAAATCAACAAATCAATAAGTTATAAAAATCTAAAGAGTTTATTAAACAAAATGCAGTTTGTTTTTGTAAACATAAAATTAGAAGTCTATGTGTTGTTGAAATAAAAGTTACAATTAATTAATTAGAAGGGGAGGGGGGTTCATTTAGAAGCATCAAGTTAAAAGTTTTATAAAAGAAGTAAAGAGTTTTTATTATTATTATTAGTTAAAATGTAACGTAAAGTTTAAAAATATAAATCTCTTTTCATTCGATTTAAAAGAAAAGGTTCATCTTAAAACTAAATAGTGAATAGATCTCAAATTATATATCTGTGTGTGAATGTAAATATAAATATAATATATTCATATTAAATATTATAAATAAATGAAAGTTAAAGAATTAAAAAACACTCAGTGGTGGTTAGTAATTAAAAATATAAAACAACAAGTTCAGCGATGGCTATTAATTAAAATGTAAAAACCAACACATTTGCATGGCTACTAATTAAACGATCTTCAAAAACATGTAATTAAGAGATTATCAAAGGAATTTCGACAACAGATATTGCCAGTAGATATCAAAATGAAAACACACATCATGTATAAATAGCCAATTTTTTATCGGACAGTTAGTCGAGTTAATTGCATTAGAGTTGAGTTTGCGTCAGTTCAGAAAACAGTCGAGTTAGTTGTGATTAAGAGTTATATCAGTCAGATTATTATGCATCCAGAATCAAGAATGCAGTGTTAAAACCTTGGAAAACATACAGCTTTCTTCGGCCCGAGTCCAGTAAAACAGCAAAACCTGCCCGTGAATAAGATAATGCATATATAACAACTTAAAGAGTCACCATCAGTGTTTAACTGTCTCCAGGAATAATACTGATGAATAAGAATGAAACCCCTTCAAGAAATTTCAAATCTAACCGGTTAGAAATACTTCATTAGAAACAGCAAGATGTATCCACATTCAAAATCCTAGGTAAAACATTTTCTTATATTCATTTCTAAAGTAGCCATCACATTCGTAAAACCAAGAGTCAAGTTTAAGAACTCTATTGCATACATATATGAACTATTAATATGTGTGTTTAAAATATTGTGTGTATCCATGTGTTAGTATATTAATTTCATTGTGTTTAAATTTCAAATATTATTTAATGCTTTCTCATAAGATATTATAGTGTGTGAATTATATATGTGCATGTGTTATATTAGTAAATAAGATTTATAAAATATTTAAATTTGGTTTAATAAATATTAATTAAAATAAATTGTCTTCAAACTTAAAGCTTTATTTGTTGGTCAATTCTTTTTACCACTAATTGAAACTATAATTTGTTATTGATTACAAGCAGCTAAACTAGTCATGGGTGTAACTTAGGCGTTGAGTTAGTGGCCATTGTTTAAAGTGTGTTATTTGTCATCTGGATAAATAACTGGCGCCCATGTATACAAAACAAAAAAGTACTTTAAACGTGGCATTGAATTCAACAGTCGAGAAGTTATGTCCTTGAAATGTAACGCTAGTTATATATTTTTTAGCTATCGTTTGGACATACATACTCACTGAGTATGTTCTTCTCTGCCTAAGAGGCCAGTAGTAAGATCGCTACGGATCGAACCCGGTACAATATATATACATATATATATGCCAATTAGGGGATATAAAATCAGTTAAAGTTAAAAATGGGGTGGGATTAAGGCAAGGATACTCTATGTCACCTATTTTGTTTTTGTTGTGTGAAATAGAGAGAGCAATAGAAAGACTAGGAAGAGGGATAGAGATACCGTTTATGGATGGCAAGGGAGTATATATTTTGTCAGGTCTTTTTTTTTGTGGATGATGTCTTTTAGTGTGCAGGAAGAAGAGAAGAAATGGAAGTTATGCTGAGGACATGTGCAAGAATGGGTAAAGAGATGGGAATTAAATTTAGTGAAGAAAAAGCAAATATAATGATGATTAATACTGGGGAAAGAGAAGACATAGAATTTTTATTGGAGGATATAAAATTAAGTGTTGTGAATAGATATAGTAATTTGGGAATCCTCTTAAGTAATCAGAAAAATTGCTTGGATGAATGGGAGAAAAAATTGATAAATGAAGCAAAGAAAAGAAAGAGATTGAGAAAGAAATTAACAGTGTTTTCATATAATAAATATGATGTAGCTAGAATTGTATGCAAGGGAGTTGCAGTAGCAGGGTTAACATATGGTAATGATGTGTTATGTGTTAATAAAGCGGTATTAGATCACTTAGAAAAAGTACAAAGGGAAATAGGAAGACATACATTAGATGCAAATGTGTGGGTAGGAAAGGAGGCAATTCAAGTAGAAATGGGATGGTCAAGTTTTTATATGAGAGATGCAAAAATCAAAATGAAAATGTTTGGTAGGTTGTAGTTTATGGATAATAAAAGAATAGCCAAAATAATATTTAGTTGGGTTACAAGTAAAGGGCAGGCAACAAGATGGGTGTGAAAGGTAATGTGTTATGCAGAAGATTTGGATAAAGAATTTATATTGGTATACTTGTACAAAAGGTGGTATGATAGTGTTAGAAGGATTGTTGAATGTTATAGTGGTAAGAAATGGGATAAAAGAATAGATTCATTAATAAAGAATAGGGAGTTGGAGAGATGGAGAACTAGTATGGAGAGTAAAAAGAGTTTAAATATATATAGAAGTAAACAGAACATTGAATGCGAGTTAATGTATGATAATAGCAAGGAAAGTAGTTTATTGTTTAAGGCTTGAATGGGATCTTTAGCAACAAGGGAACATACACATAAATGGAAAAACATGGGTGATTTAGTCTGCAAGTTGTGTAAGGAAGACATAGAAAATATTAGGCATCTGTTAATTGAATGTAAATGCTTTAAAGCAGAAAGAGTACAAATAATGAAATGGAAGAATAAATATGAACAAAGTGATTATACAGAAAGTGGGTTATTGGGTTTTTATGCTAGGTTTGGGAAAAGATA
Organism: Epiperipatus broadwayi; assembly: GCA_028023455.1. NCBI lineage: Eukaryota > Metazoa > Onychophora > Udeonychophora > Euonychophora > Peripatidae > Epiperipatus > Epiperipatus broadwayi. The sequence goes on along the minus strand of JAQFVV010006197.1, from coordinate 338,079 downwards.
AGGGGGATTTAGATATAAAAGCCATGGAGTTGACAAAGATTATGTTGGTGGAAATGAGATGGAGCAGATTATGGGAAAACTTAGAGTCGTGGAATGGAAAAGTAAAGTGGTTAACAGGTTTCTCCGGCCATAGTTGTTGAGAGATTCCTGACTGTTTAAGGAGAAGTCACAGTGCATCACATCTATTTCTTCATTTTGATTTTGAAAAAGAAAGCATATATTTTCTATCCTTTTTATACAGTTATTTTTTTTCATAAAATAGTTGTAAAATATTAATTATTTTAGAAGAATTCAGATTTTAATAGAGAATATTTACTTTTACAAGAAGACAAATTGACAAAGAAATCAATGACATATGGCTGCAATTTATAATTGGATGACAAAGTGTTTTATGCTGACTGCTCTAGATTATTTTAATCTATTATAAATATAAACTTATTTTTTAAAAAACTTTCATTATTTCATTAATTTGATGAATTAAAGTAAACTAAAACAAATTGCTGTTGATTCTATAATTGGCCAATCAAAAGTTAAGAACTTTAATTCAGTCAGCCAATAGAGATTTTTACAATTAATTGAAAAAAGTTATTAACATATTAATATTACTTGTTTTTTCATCATCAATGCTAACCACCATTGCAAGGACAAAATGAATTTAAAATTTTAAAATTCTGTAAGAAATCTGATATGACATACATGCTTGAATGACAAATATCAGCTGTGGTGTTTGTTCTTATAAACTCTTGTCACTTCTCTTGTTATGCAGGAATTTCTCTAATTTTCAAAAATAGTTGTACAAATGCTGTGTTATAAGGGGAGTTTCCCTAACTCTCAAATCGTGTTAGAGCAAAACAGAGTTGTAGGAATGCCATGTTATACAGAAGCTGCCTGTATATTAATTAATATTCCTAAAACCCTACTTATTGATTATTTACTCCAGACACTTGAAATAATAATTCCAAACATAATTATTTTCAGAGTTAGAGAATTTTATGAAAATTGTTTATATCCATGGTATTAACTTCCTATAGATTTCCAAGTAAATTACAGATTTTATTTTTACCTTCTGTAAGCTTTTGAATTACTTTTTACATTAATAAATTTTAAAAGAACTTTTTCTATATGAATATATTTGAGTTATCTGTGCATTGTAATAAAGTTATTTCATTGTTATTAAAATACATGCTTTACAATGTGTCAATTTTTTAAAATATTGTCTTTTTCATGCTCTCACATTTCTGCTTATGTTGACTAAACCAGGAATACATCCCAGCCATGTTCTAAAGTTAATTTTATATGTAGCACTGGAGCAAACAACATAGCATTAGGTAATTCACTGTTCAACAAATTTTAGTCAAGATAGCACCAAGCATACTTTGACATTGAGGCTCAAACAAGACAACTGTATTGATAAATTTAAAATGATTCCTCACACATATACATACATACAAACTGAGGGAAAATGTTGATGGAACAAATATTTATTGGAAATTTTAGTATAAATAAAGCCTCTGAATAATCTTTGTATAAGGCAAGAATATAATTTTTTTCTCACTAAATAATATTGAGGATAATAAATCAACAATAGCCACTTTAAATTTGGGGGAGGAATAATTGAGAATTGTAATGAAAAAACAATAATTTTTTTAGTTCTGCATCAAACTACATTTCAAATATACAAAGCAATTCAAAGGTGAGGGCATAAAAGAAAGTGATATAACATTCAATTATCAAGCTAAGAAGGTGTTATGTGGATATTTCATGAAATCCTCAAACTTTATGGAGAATGGCAGATGAGAAATTGAGACAATTTCTTACTGATGTAGATATTGTGTAATAATAATAAACTGCCACTCAAAAATTAATATGATCATTACAACTCCACATAAAAGAGGAAAAAAAAACTACTCTAAAGTTGAGTTTTGCAGTGGTTATACAAACCGATCTGTGAGCTACAAATACATCTGCCTTAGAACCTGCTGGTGCAATTTTCTGTTTACTTATTTTATGATATTGTCTTAATGACTGTGAAAGACAAGAGCTGTTGTCGTTTGGGATTATTGGTCTTGTGTTTAGATTTGTAGAGGTTCCTACTGTTGCATTTTAGGCATATAGTCTTAAGGTTATAGCCGTAATATATCTTATTTACGTAATGAGTATACGCTTTACAAATTATTAATTACATACAAGTTAATGTTAACTAGTAAAAGGTAGCAGTATTGTTGATGTCTCACAGAAGAATTCAGCAAGAGAAAACATTTTGAATACTAAAAATATGAAAGTTATTAAGTAATGAAGAAACTTCAAGAGATGACCTTGCAACTAATTAGCAGGACAGCTTTGCAAGATCAAGATAATTCAGTCAGAAAGAAAGAATATCACATAAACACGTCTAAGATTATATAATAAAGTATGAATGACAAACATAAGTTCTGGAGATACAATATATTTTTAGTCACAGATTGAATATTTAAAAAAAGGTTTATATCTTTGTATTATATATTTTATTATTTTGAAAATAATTTACAGGCATGTGTTCTAATCCTCAAAATAAGAAATGCAATTACAATAATTATAGACTCAGCATAGAATTAGTGATTAAAAAATTAATTGAGGGTTGTTTTTTTAATCTATATAATTACTATTGCTAAATCCCATTAGTTACTTATTTACTTCAAATATTTAGAATATAAATAATTCTAAAAGGATTTTTTTCTGGAAAATAAGTAGAGGATTTTATGGAAGAAGCTCATAATTCAGGTATTCACTCATATGTGTTTCAAATAGTTAAATATAAAGGAAAAAAAAATTAGAGGTCATACAGATCTTTTATTTTGTGTAAACTTTATTACTTTCTGTAATAATAATAATGTTAGTATGAGCTTAATATGTATATTAGTATTTCACATATCACATGATCACTATCTCATACTAGCACATAATTATTATTAAATAATTCAAAACAAAGCAAAACTCTGTCTCTTTATTATTAACCACAATCTTATCTGTGCCATCAATAATTCTGTCAAAAGAAATACAGTCTGCGTATTTATCAGCCGAACTATGCAATCAATGGATGCCAGAAGGCTTGTGCATAAAATCCCTATCTAGTGCCTACTCATCCAATATCCACAGACTAGTTTCTAGCTTGTGACCTTCATCAGTGAGGAGCCTTGGATCTGAGAGCACTGCACCTAGATCTTAGGATCTAATGCAACCCTCCAGTGACCATCTTTTAACTCTATTTAACTACGAAACTATGAAATTGAAAACACAATTAATATTTTCAATCCAAGCTCAATAGCTTCTATAGTCATATGGGTCTGAACTCAATTCAGCACCCATATATTTTGGTGTCTTTGGCTCTTTAACAACCATAGCCACCACTATCCTATTAGGCAGGATTGGTGTTAAACCACTAAACATCACATGATCACTATCTCATACTAGCACATAATTGTTATTAAACAATTCAAAACAAAGCAAAACTCTCCATATAGTAGTGCCATCTTGTGCTAACAAGAGCAATCAATGGATGTCAGAAGGCTTGTGCATAAAATACCTATCTAGTGCCTACTCATCCAATATCCCCAGACTAGTTTCTAGCTTGTGGCCTTCACCAGTGAGGAGCCTTGGATCTGAGAGCACTGCACCTGGGTGCTGGAGGGTTGCATTAGATCCTAAGATCTAGGTGCAGTGCTCTCAGATCCAAGCTCCTCACTGATGAAGGCCACAAGCTAGAAACTAGTCTGGGGATATTGGATGAGTAGGCACTAGATAGGGATTTTATGCACAAGCCTTCTGGCATCCATTGATTGCTCTTGTTAGCACAAGATGGCACTACTATATGGAGAGTTTTGCTTTGTCTTGAATTATTTAATAACAATTATGTGCTAGTATGAGATAGTGATCATGTGATGTTTAGTGGATTAACATCAATCCTGCCTAAAAGGATAGTTGTAGCTATGGTTGTTAAAGAGCCAAAGACACCAAAATGTATGGGTGCTGAATTGAGTTCAGACCCATATGACTATAGAAGCTATTGAGCTTGGATTGAAAATATTGTGTTTTCAATTTCATAGTTTTGTAGTTAAATAGAGTTAAAAGGTGTTTGCTGGAGGGTTGCATTAGATTCTAAGATCTAGGTGCAGTGCTCTTAGATCCAAGGCTCCTCACTGATGAAAGCCACAAGCTAGAAACTAGTTTGGGGATATTGGATGAGTAGGCACTAGATAGGGATTTTATGCACAAGCCTTCTGGCATCCATTGATTGCTCTTGTTAGTGCAAGATGGCACTACTATATGGAGAGTTTTGCTTTGTTTTGAATTGTTTAATATTTCCCATATGTTACTAAAACACATGCTTTGCAGTATTTCTGTGCTATACACATGGATTATATTGACATTATGAGTTGTATACACATTATTTTATTTCTTGTATCAAAATAAAAATCAACACAGAAGTAAAACTTAACAAATATGAGTTAATTAACTCAATACATGAATAGGTAAAAATCTTCATGTTTACAACAAGCTTTCTTGCATAGTTCTCACTTTAATTCAGTTATAGTTACAAAACTTTTCATATTAGATGCAGCACAATGTGTATTTAGATAAAATATATCTTCACTTAATGAATTTCTTGGCCTCTATGTGTGTCATACTCACACTATCATATCATTACTGGTATTCTCTCCCTATTTCTGCTGATTTCAGCAATTTTTATTGCACATTGCATAGTCTGCCTAAATAGCATATCTTCACATAATTAGTATTCATCTATATATTTTGTATATATTAAATTTTCTAGAATATTAACAAATAGAGAATTTATTCAATGTTTTGTCTATTTATTACAAATAAATGTAATCAACTTTATTTACATAATTTTATATATTATACATTATTGTTTTAATCAGCTAGTGTACTCCTCTCATTCTAGAAAATAGTTCTCAGGTTTAGTAATAAATATAGTCCTTTAGTCTTTTGAGATTCCTGTGGTCTTTCTTCATTGGTCTGCTCTGAAATGAGTAAATTCATCACAGGCACTTCTGGTGAATTGTTAATCCAGTTACATATCTTTAAAAAATCAATTTCTTATATTAACAATGCTGGAATATCACCTTGTATTTCCAATGATACACCATTACATCTGCTACTGGAAAATTCATTCTTGCATTTTCATATTCATTCTGGTGGCTTTGAGGATGATTAATGTGCCTTTGAACTTCAGTTCTATCTGCCAACTGTATCAATCTAAATTTTGTAGACATTTTCTATACAATTCTTGTTTTCCACTTTTTTTTTTAAGTCTCATATCCATTTTATTTCTCCAACATTGTATTTCATGCTATCTAAATTATTCTCTATCTCATTAAGGACCAATATAGATAACAGATATATGAATTTGGCATTTCCCTCACATCAGCATTTTAGCGGGTGTTTTTCTAGTAGCTGCACTGGGGATAAAATGACGGTAAAACATGGCTGTCATTAAAGTTTAGTTATTATTCTTATATAGTGCTTTATTTAATATTAGCTTCAAATGCTGACTGTCTTATCAGATGATGGGAAGTGTTAGAACATATCTAATCTCCTTGGTAGCTAAAATGTGTTTTAATTGTAATGAAACAACAATCCCGCTGTTATCTGAAACAATAATATTTGAATATTTGTGATATGTAAACAGTTCATTTAATACACTAATGGCATTCTCTGCACTCATAATCTTGGAACACTCTGTATTCTATCCACTTTGAATAAGAATATAACTATCAACAAATATCAATCAAAAGGTCCAGCATGATCGATATGTATTCTCTGCCATGGTTTGTTTGCTTGTGGCCATGATTCCAATTTCTTTGAGGGTAATCTAACTATGGACTAACATGTTCTAAAGAATTTGACTGTTTGTTCAATCTCATGGTTCACACTAGGCCACTAGACATAGATCTTACCAACTCTTTCATTCTGACAATGTCTCTATGTCCTTCATTTTTGAAAAAAACAATATGCCGTCCATCATTAATATGCATCCAATGCACATGGACAGGCTCTCGTGCACATTCCAAATAGATTTAACTACATAGCTTAGTCAATTTTAAGGCCATCTATCTTTAATCCATTTTCTTACAAGTTGATAACGAATCTTGTTTGCTCCATTTGGCTACAACTGCATTGCTTAATATCTTTGACTATATGGAATATATATAATTAATTTCTGTTCAAGGCTCATACTTTTGCTTATCTGGCATTCTGGGAAAAGCATCAGCATGACTAATTTCTTTTTCTGGCTTATATAAGAGTTCAAAATTGTAGATTTCCAAAATATTTATCCATCTGATTATTCTCTGATTGATATAATCAGAAGTCTTCTTTAGGTTTCCAATAGAGGGCTATGATCCGTGTAGATCTTGAATATATATCTGCAAACATATTGATGAAATTTCTTCACTGCACAAGCAATTGCTAGAGCTTTTTAGCTACTATTAAGTTCTAAATGCATAAACAATTAGATATTCACTTCCATAGAATCTATATGAGATAGCAGCACCAACTTCATTTTCTGAAGTACATCTTGATCATTTAAGTAGTGGCAAAGCAGTTGTCTTGATGTTACTATGTCTTTAGCCTTCTTAATTGCTATATGATGCTCTACTTCCCACCTCCATTACTATATTTTCTTTAATAAACATACAATGGTGTCACTGTGAGATTTGACTACCAGGAACTGAAAAAAAAAAGTAATAATCTCAGAAATGCTTGCAAATTCTTAATATTTTCAGATTTTGTATATTCTTGATGGCTTTCACTTTTTCTGAATTTAGTTATTTTCCTTTGTTGTTTATATGTCAATACACTTTCATGTACCAAATTTTTGCAGTCTTTCACATATGTTGTTTATGCATGTTTTTAATTCACAGTCATTTTCAAACTTATCAAAATGTTATCCAGGTAAGGAATAATAACTTTCATTTCCTGCAACAGACCATCCATTTTTGCTTAGTACACATTTGGGGTAGTAGTAATTCTATATGGCAGTTTATTATATTTGAATAGTCCCAAGTGAGTATTAATGGTTAAAAGTTTAGCTGTTCTTGTTGTTAATGGAATTTGATGGAATGCTGACTTTAAATCAATGTTAATAAAGAATATTGCTTTTTGTAGTGCTCAGATCTCCTGAATGCTAAATACCAAGTATGTTCTCCACATGAATGAACAAACCCATCTGGCTTTAATATTACTATGATTGGTATTGCCAATGATACTGAATAGTTGACAGAATATCTCTCTTTACCAATTCTTTCATTATTTCTTCTACTTTAATCTTCCAAGAAAAAGGAACTTTCTGTAGTCTGCATACAATAGTTTGAGCCTTCTCTAATAATTCTGTGTCAACTAGCTGTGTGCTTATCTCTGATGGGTCCAACTTAAAATAAGATGAAAATTTCTCTTTGTCTTTTGAATCTATCTGTACTTTTTATTACCTTAATCCTAATTACCAGTGATTTAAATCAATTTTAGTCTAGAAATTGGCTTAAATCTCTCATCACAATATCAAAGATAAATTTTTAACTCTTGGATTTATTTACTGTAATAGTTACTATCCCTCATATATCTCTAGCATTTCTGTTTACACCAGATACTACATCAGTTTTCACTATTGGTATATGCCTCTAAAATTTCCTTGTGATGTTCAACCAATCTCTCTCTGACATTAGACATGCTTACTCTACTTTCAATATCCATTCTGAATTTCTGTTTGAGAATGCAAACATCCAATATTAGGTCATTATTGTTGATATCATTTAGCTTATTGACATTTGTTTCTTTTTTGTGGACTCCTCCCCTTCATTTAGTCCAATAATAACTTATCTTTGTGCTTTCTCTATCAAATGTCTTCTATTTCACAAGTATGTCAATGGTTCTTAAATTTACAATTCTTTTTCATATGGTCCTTATCACCACAACAATAGCATGTAAAGATATTATCTATATTCTTACAGTTCTTATTCTCAACTTTTGGTTTGTTTACAATTTTTTGGGTTTATTTACCTCTGTACTATTCTGGAATTCTGCTGAATTTTCCAACATGGTTTCATAAGCTATATATTTTTCTATATCCAGTTGTATGTTAACCCAGTTTTACTCAGTAGAACTTATGTGCTTTCCCTCATTTGCCACAATAACTTGGTCAAGAAACATTTTGCCGAATTCAGCATTGAAGTTGCATTCTTTAGCAAGCATACATAATCGTATGTCGAAATCTTGAATTTTCTCACATGATGTCTGGATTCTATTTCTAAAATGTAAAGATGCCACAAGTTTTGTGCTTGTAGGCTTGAAATACATGCTTAACTTTTCATTTAACTCTTAACAAGGTACTTTCTTTGGAACTTTTAAGACACACAGACAATTAGCCAATTGCAATATATCTTTATTGGACATCAACATTAAAATCATCCTCTACTGTTGTAATAAACATATACCTCTGCGTGCTGGATATACATTTGCCATCCTAATGCATTATTTACATTCACATCACTTGTGTAAGTTTGAAGCAGATAGAAAAACTAACATTGCATGCTATATCAAAGTCTTAATAAGCATGGGATTCAAATACAGAACAATAGCAGAGAGAATCAAGCAGTTACATAGAAAATTAACAAATAACAAGCGTGAAGATAAGCCACGCATGGCATTACCATATATCCCTAAAATGGCCAAAAACCTAGTTAAAAACCTATCCAAGTAATTTAAAATAAGTTTTTGACCCCCCCCCCCCCTAGCTACTAACAGACTCATTAACAACTCCAAAGATGAAATCAATCCAGACCAACCCCCCCAGGTGGTATATAAAATAATATATCCTAAAGCTGGCTGCTAGGCCATGTATTATGGGGAATCTCTAGCTATTGTCATTACCAGAATATCTCAACCCATGTACATATATAACAGATCTTGCACTAAAAATGAAGGCAGTAGAACACCAAAAAACATCTAATCATAATTTGAACCCACCAATACTGAAATCATCTGCTTGGAAAGAAATGATGCCAAATTCAAAATAAAGAGGCATATTTCATTGCAAATGACCCAAAGGCTATCAATAGATGAGATTCATGCTTCTCAATTTCCAAGAAGTGGACTTGTTAATTAATTTTCATACCCTAATGATAACACAAAATTGAGAATGACACAGGCTATGAATATGGGAGCAAATATGCCCCAAAAGCACTAAGCCAGAATAAAACATAATTAAATATAGCTTCACTAGCGTTGGAAGCATAGTATAATAATTACGAAGAATTGGTGAAGTAAATGAATCATTACAGAATTATGAATCAAATTAACCAAAACTGATTTTTATTAAAGCTGGGAAAATCTGTTCGTACTTTCCAACAAATACTTTTGTTCTTACAAAAATTCGAGCAATGTCATATCCCCACCTACTGTAGATTAAAAATCAGCAGAGTAATTTTTAACCGCAACAAAATTACAGCACAATTGCAAAGGCAGCTGCTCAACTTAGAAAAGTATTAAACAAAGAGAAGAAAAGATGGTAGAAGATAATGGTGAATAAAACAATCATGCAGTGGATAACAGCGAAATGTGATATTTTAGAATTGAGAGTAGCTCACAATTTTGAGCACAAATTAGCTTTCTTGGCAGAGAAACAGAATATTGATATTATTGTTATGGCAGGGAGGCAAGCATATGTCAATCGAACAGCAATGACACTGCCAATAGGAATAAGTGCATATAAATCATAATTAATTAATTAATCCACAGTTAAATTTTTTTTGTCTGTTTTGAAAACCAAATGCAAAAATTTGAAGGACAAATAAGAAAATTACAAAAAAAAAGAAATATGAAATTTACAATTAATAATCAGATTTACCAAAAATTATATATAATTCACTACGAATTTATACTTAATTATGATTTATATTACCCATGAGTGATATAGCTACTCCTTTATTGAAGTCAGAAATCTCTTAGCCAATATGTCCAAGAAAAACCTGTTAGACAACTTATCTTTCCATTCCCCACCCTAAGTTTTTCTCATATTCTTCTCTATCTTGATCTATCCCGTTTCCACAACATCATCTTTGTCCACTCCATGACCTTTGATTCTCCATTTTCTTTTTCTAACCATGGCATAAAGAATAATAACCCACTTTTGGTATAATCATTTGGCCTATATTTATTCTCCCACTTCATTATTTGTATCCTTTCTATTTGTAGCCATTTACATTCTATTAGCAAATGCCTAATATTTTCCATGCCTTCCTTACATAACTTGCAGACTAAAACACATTTCTTCATTTATGTGTATATTCCCTTGTTGCTAGCAATCCTGTTTGAGCCTTAAATAGTAAATTACTTCCCTGCTATTATCATAAATTAACTCACATTTAATATTCTGTTTTCTTCTATATATATTTTAAGCTCTTTTTATTCTCTATACTAATTCTCTATCCCTCCAATTCCCTATTTTTTATTAATACATCTATTCTTCTACTCCAGTCTTTGCCACTATAACACTCAACAATTCTCCTAACACAATCATCCCACCCTTTGTATAAATATACAGACATAAAGTCTTTATCCAAATCTTCTGCATACCATACTACCTTTCTCACCCATCTTGTTGCCTGCCTTTTATTCATAACCCAATTATATACTATTTTGGCTTTTCTCTTACTATCCATAAATTGCCATCTACCAAACATTTTCATTTTACTTTTTGCATCACTCATATAAAAACTTGACCATTCCATTTCTCCTTCTATTACCTCTTTTGCTGTCCACACATCTGCATCTAATGCATTGTCTTTATTGTCTTCCTACTTTTTGTACTTTTTTTAAGTAATCCAAGACCCCTTTCCTAACACATCATTACCATAGGTTAATTCCACTACTGCCACTCACTTCCATATAATTCTTGCTATGTCATATTTATTATATGAAAATGCTGTTATTTTCTTTACCAGTCCCTTTCTTTTCTTTGCTTCATCTTTTTTCCCCATTCATCCAAGAAATTCTTCTGATTACTTAAGACAATTCCCAAATAGTTGTACCTATTCATTACACAAATAGTTGTACCTATTCATTACACTTGACTTTATATCCCCACTAAGAAAAATTTTTTCTCTTCTCTTTCTCAGCATTTACCATCATTACTTTTGCCTTTTTTTCACTAAATTTGATCCCCCATCTCTTTACCTGTCCCTGCACAAATTTTCAGCACAACTTCCATATCTTCCCTACTTTTGTGCATAAGAAAATATCATTAGCAAATAAAAGACCTGATAATGGATACACTCCCTTGCCAAACACTAAATGGTATGTCTATCTGTCTTTCTAATCTTTGTATTGCCCTTTCCATTTCAATCAAATATAGTATAACAAAAACAAATTAGATGAACTAGGGCAGCCTTGCCTTAGTCCCATTTCATTTTTAACTATGATTCTATATTTTCTAATTGATATTCATAATATTTTCATACAATCTCTTAATAAGATCCACTAAAGCCTCATTCATTCCCAAATTTACTAAGCTTACCTATAATCCATTTCTATTCACTCTATCATATGTGTTATAGTCCTCCCTTCTCTCAGAAGTAGACTATTCCAGATGCCTCCTTATCTGAACTGATTAAGCATTGTTTTCCACAGGCCAATAGGCTGATGTATAGATAAAAACATAGCCAATGATTATTACAGGCCAATAAGCAATGATGCTTGCTGAATCTGAAGGTTTTCAATAAGGTCAGGGATCTGGGTATAAATAGTCAGCCTTTTGTGAGAATCAGGGAAGAACGTGTCTAACCTGAAAAGACTTTGCGTTCTCCCAGGGAAGCTCTGCTAAACTAAACAGCAAGTATTCCCATTGATAGCACTACGCTATTTAGTCTACGCAGATAGGCAAGTCCCACAGAGACCGGACACTGCTAAGATCACTCTCGGCTCGAGGCAAACTGTCTTGTACAGCTGGAAGAGGCATAGACCCTACCCATGAGGCAAGCCATCAGGTATGACTGGAAGCGGCAGGCAGAACCCAGAGTTTACGTTAAACTCCAATATTCAACTTGTAAATATTCACTTGTATATATTGTATTGTATATATTTGTACATAATAAATATATTAATTGTAATACTTGTTTCAGTATTATTTTCTGTTGGTTGGGTCTGTAATCCAGACCAAACACAACAATATGCCTTCTTCATATCTATAAAGACCATATATAATTACCTATTTGTATTTCTACTCATTTTTATAAATAGTGAATTTACAAATAAACTATCTTCTACATGCCTATCCATTCTAAAACCTCCTTGCATTTCTCTTACTATATTATTTTTTTCCATCCATTTTGCCACCCTTCCAGCCACTATATATGCAAAGATTTTACACACACCAATGTTATTCTTACTGGTCTATAATTGTTTATCTTTCTGTAGTCTTTACCTCAAGCCCTTTACTTTTTCTAACTGCTTTGTTTAATTCCAACCACTTTTCTGGTTTCCTACCACTTTGCATGTGATGTGATGAACTATGGCTTCTCCTTTCTCAGAGTAAGAAATCTCTCGGCCATGATGCTCAGAGAAACATGTTAGCTACCTTCCCTTACCATTCTCCACCCTAATTTTTTTCCCATATTCTCCTCTATCCTGCTCCATCCCATTGCGACAACATTATCTTTATCAACTCTATGGTTTTTATATCTAAATCTCCCTTATTTTTTCCCAAACCCAGCCTAAAAAATCAAAAGCCCACTTTCTGTATAATCACTTTGTTTATATTTATATTCCCACTTCATTATTTGTGTCTTTCTGCTACTAGGCATTTACATTCAATTAACAGATGCTTAATATTTTCTATGCCTTCCTTACATAACTTGCAGACTAAATCACCCATATTTTTTCATTTATGTGTATATCTCCTTGTTGCTAATGATCCTGTTTAAACTTTGAACAGTAAACTACTTTCCTTGCTATTATCGTAAATTAACTCCCATCCAACATTCTATTTACTTCTATATATATATATTTAACTTTTTTTATTCTCCATAATAGTTTTCCATCTCTCTGACTCCCTATTTTTTATTAATGCATCTATTCTTCTATCCCATTCCTTGCCACTATAACACTCAACAATTCTCATAACACAATTATCCCACCATTTGTATAAATATACTGGCATAAAGTCTCTATCCAAATAAATCTTCTGCATATTATACTATCTTTCTTACTCATCTTGTTGCCTATCCTTACTCACAACCCAATTAAATACTATTTTTTCTATTCTCTTATTATCCATAAATTGCAATCTACTGAACATTTTCATTTTGCTTTTCGCATCTCTCACAAAAACTTGACTATCCCATTTCTCTTTGAAATTGCCTTCTTTGCCAACCACACATCTGCATCTAATGCATGTCCTCCTACTTCTTTTTGTAGTTTTTCTAAATAATCTAATACCTCTTTACTAACACATAACACATCATTATCATAAATTAACATGCTAGCTACATCATATTTATTACATGAAAACACTGTTAATTTCTTTATCTGTCCCTTTCTTTTCTTTGTTTATTAATTTTTTCTCCCATTCATCCAAGCAATTTCTCTAATTACTTAAGATAATTCCCAAATAATTATCCCTATTCACCACATTTAATTTTATATCCCACAATAAAAATTCTTTCTTTTCTCATTGCCCAGCATTTATCATCATTATTTTTGATTTTAACTTCACTAAACTTAATCCCCATCTCTTTACCCACCTTGTATATGGCTTCAACGTAATTTCCACATCTTCCCTACATTCTGTGCACAAGAACATATCATCAGCAAATAAAAGACCTGGTAATATATACATTCTCTTGCCATCTATTTATGGTATCTCTACACTTCTCCTAGTCTTACTCTTCTTCCTAGTCTTAATATTGCTCTCTCCAGTATTGCTTTAATAGCTCCGCGCAGTGTTTCAAATGAGAAACTAAAAGGAAAATTGAATGCTATACACCAATTATATCGATTCCCAATTCATAAGCTATTCCAGCACATAATGTTGAAATTTCGCCTTACGATAATGAATGCCATAAAAAATACGATTTAAACAAATTACCTCGTTTTTTTGTTTTTTTTTTGTAAGGATAATTGCGCAATGTAAGGTTTTCAAAAATAATAAATATAGCGAACGAAGACTTTGAATAATAAAATTTAGATTTTTTCTTAAAAGTTCCGAATAAAAAAAAAAAACTACTTATAATTTATCTTTTAAAATTCATTTCATACATTTTAAAATAATTTAATTAAAGCGATAACTATTCAGATACAGACCCAGTGATTTAGAAAAAAAAACTTACTAGGAATTGTTATCTCTAATACACTGATCTACTTGAGGAAAAAAGTCGTTCAGTGACATTGTAAAAAAGAAAATTAAAATTAAATATTTGATTTTTTTTTTATTGCAGAACTTATTTTTCTTAAATTTCTATGTATTCTAACCTTTTTTCGCTTGCGCCTTAAACATTCGTTTAATGGCCAAACGATCTAGTTTTTGACTATAGAGGACCTCTTAAACCCAACACAAGATAGGGACTTTATAAAGATATGAGCGACCTTACGGGAAATGTTGGTGAATAACAAAATCAGTTTTGTTTTTTAATGGATTATTCTATTTCTAATGTTAAAAGAAAACTAGAAATAATTTTTACAATGAATTAAATCTTAGTCTCTAACTGAGAAATGCTTATATGAATCTGAATATTTTAAACCAAAGATGAGACTTTCAAGCGCATCTGTTTTTTCTCAACAAATCTATATTTTTAATTCATTTCAAAAGTTACATTATTTTAAAAACCAGTGTAGAAGTATATTATCAAAAGTTAATGCGTCGTTTTGCAGAAATGATAAAACGGTTAACTGTAATAGTTTATTACAAATTAACACTAAATGCAAAAACGAATGTAATCGTAAATTAACGGTTTTAGGAATTGAAACTAGTTGTGATGATACTGGAGCTGCTGTAGTAGATGAAAATGGTAATATAATTGGAGAAGCTTTACATTCTCAGCAAGAGTTACATGTGAAGTAAGCTAATAAATATTTTACTAATATTTTGTTTTGTTTATTTTTTTTCAAAAAAAATATACAAACAACCTCTTTGCCAAAAAAAAAAAATGCCCTAATCGGGATTAACTTTTTAAATTATATTCTCAATAAATGTCATTATTTCACTATAAATCGTCTATACGTAATCATATTTTTGTTACTAAATCAATACCAATTAACTATACTTTTTTTCCCCTTTGTTTTTATATTTTTTAATTGCATATATATATATGTTTAATTTTTTTTGCTAGCAACCACTGAGTAATTATATTAATAATTTTTATTAGTCACTCATTAGACGAGATTATCCTATAATGAATAATATTTCTGTAGTGTAATTTTCATTATAAGCTGAGTAATTAAACTATAAACGATAATACTTGATCATTTGTTTGAAAATGGTTTACCGTTTCGTAACCATCTAACAATTTATTTTATTATCAGTTTTAGAACTATTTTGCCAATTAGCTTTTGTTATAATGTTTCTAAGACTATTTAGATCTTAGCTTACATTATCTATACAAACAGTATACCAATTGTTTCCTTTCGATGTATATCTTTTACCTTTAAATATATCCTTTAAATTGTGTTTTTTAAGATCAGGGAAGCAAATATTAATCATCCCCTTTCTATATATTTCTCAAAAAAATTAAAATGCATATTATGCCCTCATCAGAAATCGTAATATTAGTTGTGTAAGTATATAATGAGGCTGTCTTCAATTCTTTACAGTTTTGATTATTCCTTGCAAATAAGGTAAATGACTGCAGGCTAATTCCATAACATTCTTTATGACTATTCAGATTCTGATGGGGATTTGTGCGTATAATATCAGAAATATTGTCAAACAATAATTTTCTTCAATAAATTTTTTTATTTATTTTTTGTCCATTTTTTCATTGGAAATGTTTATTTTCAATAAATTTGTGTAGTATGATCTTTCAAATGCCAAGATTTTTCTCAGTGAATATTTTTGATATTGTTTACATTCATATTCATATAAGAGACATAAATATGCATATGGCCAATACATTATCTTGCTTTGGTAACTGATATTTTTTTATTTTTCCAAATTCTCTTATGTAAATTAAATCTTATTCTGCCTATTCTTAATTTTATTTCCTTGTGGCTGTCCAATTTACTAATGATTTTACTTCATATATATAAAATTTTCTCTGATGTTTAGTCCCATTTTCTTCATTTTAATTTATCTCTTCCAAATACCATTATTATTTTGGTCATGTTTTTTCAATAATCTATATCATTAATCATCATTCTTTTATACCTGAATATTGATTTCAATGCTTCTTCATATTTTACAATTATTTTACCATCTATATATTTTAAATTATATTTCCCTTGCACTTTTTTTATCATAATTATATATTAGTCTGACCATATATGTGATAAATATGTGAGATTGGATCTCATTGTTTTGCAACTTCTAATTTTTTACTATCTTCCAATTTCTCCACATATCTCATAACTATTTTTCAATTATCATAAATATTTTTTAGAAGATTATTCATTATTTATTTATTATGTTTCAAGTAGAGTCCAAAACTCTAATTAATAGTGTTAAAAGCTTTTTGCAAGTCAACAAAACATAGAATTATTATTTTTTTTACAATGTCATAATATCTGTTGTATGGTAGTTCTAAATAAAAATTGTTCTATCAGATATTTTCTAAGTATTTTATCATTTAAGTTATTTATAAATGCTTTGCTTATAATACTATTACAGCAATTGTTTTATAATTTTTATATTATGTTTTGTTCTTTCTATAGAATGGCATTAAAACTGCCTGCCTATATTTTAAGCATTTTTCATTATTTTATGCAAGCACTGGAAGTGATAGAATTAGATATAATCCATGGACTCTAAGCTCCAGAGTTTAGCCCTCTACCATTGGACCAAACCAAGCAGGGCATAACACACATTTGAAATAAACAATCAGCATTATCTGAATTTTTTCTTCATCTAATACTACATTTTGTTGCTCCTAGTTGTCTTTAATTCATTTATTGATTTCTTTTTTATCCCCCCCCCCCCATAAAATATCTTCATCATTAAATTAAGATAGTAGTGCAATTTTAAGAAACTTTCATAATATTTTTTTGCTTTTGTTTTCATCAAATCTCTTTATATATTTTAAAAGAAATATTCTGACAATTCATTAACATTTATTTTTTTGTTGACCAAATTTTGGAAATCCCAAATAGTCTTCAGATATAACAATGTTTTTACTATATATAAAATTATGCTAATTGTTTAAAAAAAAAAATTATTGCACTAATTTTCTTTATGATAATCATGTTCTGGAGAGTAAATTTAATAGCCATATTCCTTGAATCTTGGATTACAAACAATTTTCCCTTTTTTGTGTATTAACCTTTAATAATTCGCAGGAATCCCATTAGTTTACCATTTTTCATTTCAGTTCAAACTGTTATAACTTTTTTCTGCATTACTATACAATTTTATTTTATCTACCTAACATTCTTCTTTAATTATCATATGGAAAGGCTTATTATTTCTATCATTCGAGAGAGAGAGAAATGGGGAGTTTAAGAGCAAAAAGTTAAAAATGATGTACTGTAATTTTTATTTCTAAGTATTAAATCTGATTAACTTTAAAATCACTACATATATTAAAGTAAATATACAATATTTCCACCATACCCGTGATATCATTTTTCTATAAATCAAAAAAGATATTAAGAAATGAGAAATTAATAAAAAGAGATTTTAATTTTCTAAATTTTAAGTATTTAGTTACAATGTGACCAGTGGATATTGCAAAAATAATAAGCAAATATCTTATGTAATTTATTTTAGTTATGTCTTTAATTTTCTAATTGAAAACATTAACTTTTCTATTTCATCTCAAGAAGGGTTTTAATTATTGGCATTTAAAAAGAAAAAAAAAACATTTGCAAAAAAACAAATTTTTATTATGATTGAAAGAGTAAAATAATAAGAAAAAAAAAAAATCAAACATAATTCTTTTGGTTTTTGTTTGCCAATTATTTTTAAAAAAATAATGAAATATTTCAGAATTATTTGGTATTTCAATAAACTTGATAAGATTATTTACATTGACAGGTTAGGAGGCATTCTTCCTCCAGTAGCAAGATACGAACATATAAAAAACATTAAAAATGTTGTCAATTTAGCTTTAGAAAGGAGTGGTTTACAAGTCCAGGTAAGATATTTTACTTAATCTTGAAATATTTTAATTTACATTTAAACATTAAAATAACTTTAGTTATTCAACAGTATTTTTTATCATTTTGATATATATATATTTTATACAATAATCTTTTGATCCATTGAATAAAATATATACAATATATTTTATTCTTATATCTTGTCTTCTTCTTTTTGTTCCCAAATTCAGAGCCATATTAATATATATTCTAGAAAGCTGCAGCTAAATCACATCCTAACACAATATTTTGGGTTTTTTTTTATATTCGAATTGACATTTTTATTTTATTAAAAAAAAAAAAAATTTTCTTATTTTTAATGCTAATAATTTAAAAATATTGTAAGCTTTATTTTTTTGATTTTAGAAAAGATTAACTTCATTATTCTCAATCTTTTCTCATATTCTTAAAAGTTTAAAAGAGATTTTTGTAGCATTTGTAACTTTTTATTAAAAATCTTAAAATTTTAGAAATAGTTTAAGCAATAAAATTTATCATAACAAATAAATGTCTATTTTTTTTTTTATATTAAATTAATAAATACATAACATTATATATTTTTTAGGAAAATCTAATGTCTAGATATAATTAGTATTAACTCATTTTTTAAATTGATGTAATCTTTTACTTTATATATATAAAAATACATATACACATATTTTAGATAACAAATATGGAATGTTTTGAATTATAATATTTGAGTTGTACCTAAAACTAAAGATTAAGTTATACTTTATATGTATTGTATTTCAATAAATCATCATTACATTGCTGTTTATCTGTAATTTTTAATAAACTTAGATTTTATTTTTTTCATAAATCTATTATTTATTTTCTCTAGTTTTTTAAAAATTTAGATCAAGGGTTCATTTTATTTATTTATTAAAACAATAAAATTAATAATTTGTAAACAAAATTTAATTTTTAATTCATTATTTTTTTCATTAATTGATTTCAAGTAATAAAATATTAAGTTATTAAAAGAAAGAATTAATACTTTATTGAAAGCATCATAATAAGATGAATCTATTCAAATAATAATGATTACCAAATTAATACAAATTAGTTTCACTGCGAAAGCTAAATCATAAAGGTTTCTACTTTCTTTTAATAAAATATGAAAAAAATTTTGAAGTAGTTTAAGAAATGGATTTTTTTTTTTTTTTGTACATGCTTTTATTGAAGTTGAAAAATCTGTTTGTTTGTTTGTTAACTCACTAGAGGGTGGCATAAAGATTTTTTTCTTTAAATTTGATAACATTTTTTTTAAACATTGAATTGATATTTAATATATTCAGGTTTATATCTATGAAAGTGAAATTTTAAACAGAAAAGTTACTTACTGATTTCTTTACACATACTAAATATATATACATAAAGAGTATACATATTAACTTACTGCAGAAATATATAGTGATATTGTACCGGTCGAAATCCACCACCACCGCAAGTCAAATCGAATTCAAACTCAGCTCAACAAAACTGAATTCAAACCCAACTCAACAGCTCAGATAGCAGAAATCGACGGCACAGTGCCATGCGCCAAGAACTAGCTCAACGGTTGGTGAGGACTAGAGACCCTTTTACTGACACGAATATCAATTAACTTTGACTACTTTCAAATCGAATCATATGTATGTTCGGGTTGCCAACACAGACAGCGGGTATTAACATTTAAATAATTATAAAAAGAATGATGAACTAAGAAACCAAGTATGTTAGAAAATATTTAATAATAATAATAATTTGTTTTGTTCAATAAAATATAGATTGCATTAGTTACCTCTAGTCTTTAAAAGAATTTATAAATATAATAAGAGTGGCGGTCCTTATCATATGCCAACAAGTATTACACAACATGGGATTCTATGTCTATGCCCCCAACGAGAAATATAAAGGCAGATAAAGGTATTCATTAAGAACGGAAATGATTGTTCTAATTTTATTACGGTGGAATGTGAGATTTATTTTCACATTCGGAAATCTATTCATGAAGAGCAAAACGTATTTTAAGGCATAACTTTAATCTTGATTTGAAAACTGATTTAAACTAAATATATTTGAGAATTGGTTCGACTTTAATTTAAATCACTTCATCACGAATTACGAGCACGGAGCGGGTTTTACCGGAACAAAGATGCAATGGTACTGACGAATTACAAGGCAGAGAGTAAAATTGAAAGATGATCGCTAGTCGATGATCGAAGTCCTATGGCGGCTTGCATTTGGCAAGTCTTACGCCCTTTGACTAATGAATCGGAAAGGAAGTACTTTCTTCCTCGAGAAATTTAAATAAGAGAATATGATCACCGACCAGCCTAACGGAGCGGAAGATGGCCCTACGTCAGCAACGTTTGATGATGATGACTTGATAGTCATCGTTGAAAAATAAAACCCATGTAGAATGCTCTACGTGATGACTTGACCAATTAATTAAAGTCAAACGAGCTTTTATCGAACTATTTTAAAACATTTATAAACTATATTAATTATGCCCTAATATCGTGCCCTTCCTGAATATTAATATAAAATAACAAAAGTGGAATTAAAATACATTTAACCCTTTATCGACCCTTTTTGCAATAAAAACATTTAAGGTTATATTCGAATAAATATATATTAGTGGAACAAGAAATCAATATTTTAACATTTTGTGAGTATATAAACACTTGTAACTTAGGAGCTGGGGACATAGGTGAAAAACGGAGCTAATAGTTTATTATTAGCCAATTATAAAAATAATAAACATGTAATATTTTCTTTCGACTCGATGATTAATAGAACTTTCAAATTTAGTTCTAATGGGCGAGAATTACTATTTGAAATTAATATTATAATATTTGCATGAGGCAAATAGAACAGAGGAGCTCATCGAGTTGAAAGATTATTGGCATATAATTTTTAAATAGCATTAATAAATCACACGATAAATACATATATATATAATATGTTAAACGAACCGCCAGGTAAGAAAAGAAAAAGTTTAAAGACTAGAGATTGAAAGAATTACAATATAAATTTATAGTAGCATTTTATAAAGATTTTTACATTAAATAATAAAGAGCTCTTAAATAGGAGGAGTGTAAAATAAAGTTCGAACTGGCCAGAAAGTTTAACGTTCATTATAGAAATATATTACCCCTTCCGCTGGTCCTTAAGTTACACCTCCAAGTTGTTGAAAACGTAGGCATCATTGGTTGACTACTGGAACAGTATTTTAGTAGCTTTCATAATTTTAGCAGAATGATCGGTCCGGAAAAAGGTTCAGCAGCTCCATTGAAGATTTCTCGGGACTTTAGGAACCATAGCCAGATTCCTGATGTTCTAGCCCTCTATCATGATGAAATACAATTTTTATACGCACAGAGTTCACTGCACTACTCTACAACAAAGCTAGTCTTTTTTTTCTTCCGACTTTTCAGGGCTATATATACTGTCCTGATGCCTTAAGGCTAGCGCTCATTTTATTATCAATGTGTTTTTTTATAATTAGTTGTTTTCAGATACATTCCTTCGATAAGGCTTTCAAACCAATTAACTTGAATTCATTTTCTAATTAGAAAATGAATTCTTAAAATCTGAAATGATTTTAATTAGAAAATGAATCCTTATCTTTTTCCAATTAATAAAACTTTACTGTTGTTTTTGAGAATTTGAGAGCTTATCGAAAGAATGTAGCTTTTAATCACAAAACTTTACAAATTATTTAAAGGTGAAAAAAAAAAACAAGTATTCCCGACGCAATGAAACTTTCGAACAATTATATATATTTAATATTTACAAATATATATACGCACAATCCACGCAATTTAATATATATAAATTCATGAATATTTTATCATGAATTTATTTAGAGAATTGATCAAATTTAAACTAAACTAATTAATTTTACTACGTATTTGAAACAAGTTATTCATTATGGAAATTAGCGTGGATTGAACGTATAAAGCCCCATTGCATCGGAAATTTAAGGTTAGTATTAGGGTAAATAACATGAAGCTAGGATCGAACTCAGATCCGACTGCTTCATTTCTTTTCACTTCAAAAAAAAAACAATGAAAAAAAAATGACTTTACTTACGCAGGATATAGTTGCATAAGTGTATAGACTCTGGGAGAACAGCATGAGCATGAATAATATAACCTGCCCAAGCTACAAAAATTATACATGTCTCACTACGATCAACTTTTTTGAATATTCCGCTTATAATAAGTTTAAAAAAATCGGTCCGTTTATCAAGTCTCATTTTCCTATGGTCATGTCAGTTGGTCTTCTGTATATATATCTGTCTCTACAGTTTATCTTACTGTTTCCCTGGATCAGGTGGTACATATTGTTTTAACTGTCTGGCATTGTAATGGTCATAGTCCCGGTCTTCCCTGGTTGTCGTCAAGTTCCCATAGTCTATTGCTGTCATTAATTCTATGGCCTTTTCTGCGACCGAATGCACAAACAACAATTCTTTAATATTATCTCGATGAGCGATGGGGTTCTCTCCTGGGTCATCTTTGAAAATTAGAATCTGTATCAAGGATCCAGGCATTGGCGTCTGTAACTTCTTCATACTAAGTTGAGGACTCATCATCTGCCCATTTCCACTTTTAGTTTCATTTGACCAGTGGTCTGAACATCTTTTTCTTTTCCTGTATCTATATCCGCTTCTTCCACTGCTTCGTAACTGGACTCATCCTCACCACTATTGTTTTCCTTGCTGTCCACAACTTCTTTTGGTGTGGCCTGATCATCTTCATTTTCTATTTTTGGGTCTTCAGAGGGATTTATTTCTTGCTGAAGCTTTACATTTTCTAGATTTGAGTTGGCTTGGATGCCTCGTGCTTCCTCGAGCCTTACCAGCCTTTCCATCATCATCATCAGTACCTTTCGATCTTCTCTCATTTCTCTGAGGATCGTTTGTAAAGTGTCTTTTCCCATTTTTGAAAATAAGAAAATAATGTAATAAACAATCAATATAATGAACAACGTGAATTCACTTAGAGTACTCTCTGTATGCTTAAAATATTTTTTTCTCTTTAGTAAATTTTAATGAGGTCTCTGACTACAGGTCCATTGTCCCAATCTTCACTAGCTGCTGCATATTATTTCCCCAATCTATGTAATCTGCCTTTTTTAGTTTACCTACGTTTTCTTGGTTAGCTCTTTATATTAACTGTTTGAGTGAGACATGTATTCAAAAATATTAAAGATAAGAAAAAAAAACATTATTCACTTTCCCTTTGTTCAACTGTTCTGTTCTCCCATGTCTGAAAAAAAAAAACTATACAGTGATATACAAATATTATGTATTAGCAGATACAACAAATCATTCTGTATTGAACACACTTGGTTTTTTATTATGGCGATTGACCCACTACTGTGCTGACAATCAAATTTGCTGACAAATTTATTTATATGGGCGCCAGTGAGCAAAACGAGATCAATAGGGCATGTGATATAACCCATTGACCCCCACACCACATATGATAGACTTAACCTTTAATAAAACAATTGAATTGATGATGAGTAATATTATTTAATAACAGCTAACGCGTTCATGACCTGAGTTTAAATATAGGAGTTCACTACTTCATTTTTACTAAGCATGAGGCTTTAACACCAAAAAAAATGTCAAAATTAATATTACAAGAACTTTTATTGGAGATATTATTCTAAATCTTGCTAGCATGAAAGCGTGCAAACCATTTAAGCATTTTGCCAACTGCATCTGGCTGCTTGGTGTACACAAAGGGTCTTCACCTGCTTTGAGGTTACTCTAGAAATTATTGTCATTAAAGCGTAATGTCACACTGCATCGGACCGCTTGACAGATAATTCCCAGTTTGAAGGTCTTCGCCTACTTTGAGACTACTAAAAATACGGAGCGAACATTTAATATATATGCTAGCAAGCAATACTTTGAAATTAAGACTTTTATATGATATCATATTAGATATTTTATATTATAACAACTGAGATGAACAAAATTAATTTTGACACAGACAAAATATTTCATTTATTTTACCCCTATGCTTTGATCTGCTCTTGCTACTTCGCTAACGATAATTTTCTTACTGTCATGAACGCGTATAAACAAACGTATAATATATATATGGATATATAGTACACGTATAACTAATTACACATATACTTAAATAATTATTCTAACAGTTTTTTTTGCATTTAAAAAAAAATCTTGAATACATTTAATTATAAGGAAGAGAATTAGAAAGTGATATTTTAATTTATTAAATCATTCCAGTTATGCCTTATAAATCGCATAACTTTTCCAAATATATACAACATTCTACAAAAATATCACTTTAAATATTTAATTTATTGAGATCTGAGTAACTAAACAAAATTACTATCTCCAGGGCATGTGTGGGGTTTATTAAGTCGAGCCACAACGATTGGGCAGCCAAAAACATAACCATGCAAGCCGCCATAGGACTTCGATCATCGACTAGCGATCATCTTTCAATTTTACTCTCTGCCTTGTAATTTGTCAGTACCATTGCATCTTTGTTTCGGTAAAACCCGCTCCGTGCTCGTAATTCGTGATGAAGTGATTTAAATTAAAGTCGAACCAATTCTCAAATATATTTAGTTTAAATCAGTTTTCAAATCAAGATTAAAGTTATGCCTTAAAATACGTTTTGCTCTTCATGAATAGATTTCCGAATGTGAAAATAAATCTCACATTCGACCGTAATAAAATTAGAACAATCATTTCCGTTCTTAATGAATACCTTTATCTGCCTTTATATTTCTTGTTGGGGGCATAGACATAGAATCCCATGTTGTGTAATACTTGTTGGCATATGATAAGGACCGCCACTCTTATTATATTTATAAATTCTTTTAAAGACTAGAGGTAACTAATGCAATCTATATTTTATTGAACAAAACAAATTATTATTATTATTAAATATTTTCTAACATACTTGGTTTCTTAGTTCATCATTCTTTTTATAATTATTTAAATGTTAATACCCGCTGTCTGTGTTGGCAACCCGAACATACATATGATTCGATTTGAAAGTAGTCAAAGTTAATTGATATTTGTGTCAGTAAAAGGGTCTCTAGTCCTCACCAACCGTTGAGCTAGTTCTTGGCGCATGGCACTGTGCCGTCGATTTCTGCTATCTGAGCTGTTGAGTTGGGTTTGAATTCAGTTTTGTTGAGCTGAGTTTGAATTCGATTTGACTTGCGGTGGTGGTGGATTTCGACCGGTACATGGTTATGTTTTTGGCGCCCCACGTTGGGCGCCAAAAACATAACCATGTACCGGTCAAAAAGAAGCCAACACATCAACAAACCCAAACTCAAAGTCGGATTCAAACTCAGGTGGTTCAAACTGAATTCAAACCCAACTCACGAGCTCAGATCAAATCAATGGATGACATATATCGACGGTACATGACTATGCGCCAAGGAACTAGCTCAACGGATGATGATGATTAATGAGACTCCTGATCTAACTCTAATAAAGTATAATAAAATAACTAACAATCTTTATAAGTCAACTCATATATATATGTTCGGGTTGCCAATACAGACAGTGAGCATTAATATTAAAATAATTTGAATAAGAAAGAAAGTTTAAAAAAACCCAAATGTGTTAATAAAATGTTTAATAATAATTATAATTTTGTTCAACTTTTAGATTGTGATTATATAGATTACCTCTAGTCTTTAAACATAATTTATATTTACAACAAGAATGGCAGTCCTTATTATATGCCAATACTATTACGCAATATTATATGATAAATATAAGTATATGCCCCCGACAAGAAAATAAAGGTAGATAAAGGTATTTGGCTATGACTGAAATTATTATTCTGATTCTAAAGGAAAGAATGTGAGATTTATTTTCACATTCGCAAATCAATTCACAAAGAGCAAGATACGTATCTAGGGCATAACTTTAATATTTAATAGAAAACTTATTTAATTATAAATAAACATGAATTTGTTCGACTTTAATAAAATCAATTCATCACGATTTACGAGCATGAGAGCGGGCTTTACTGGAACTGAAAAATAAACGGTACTGACGACTTATGAGCTATAAGAATAAATATGAAAAATAATGGCTTATCTGTGATTTGAGAAAATAGCAGGGCTGCTTGTATTTGACAAGTCTTCGATGCCCTATATGAAAGATCCATAGAACACAGGGAAAACCAGGTCGGGTCGTAGCCTCGAACCTTTGGTGTTCCAAAATTAAAACGAGCAAGTGGAGGAAGTGCTTTCTTCCTAGATAATTAAACTAATAGAAATATCACCGAGGACAAGCCTATGAAAGAGGAGATGGCTCGCGTCAGCAACGTTCGGAAAATGATGACTTGGCAATCATCGTATTTAAATAATAATACCCAATTTATATAAAGAGTGCTCTACGTGATGACCTGATCAAGTTAAATTAAAGTCAAACGTGCTTTAATCAAAAAGTATTTAATGCAATTAGAAATTATATTAATTATGCCCTAAATCCCATGCCCTTCCTGAATATTACTAGAAAGTATAAAATTTGAATTAGAATATATATATTCATTTAATTCCTTTATCAACCTTTTTGTGAAACAATAAATTAATGTGAATAAATAACTATTATAAATTCAGTAAAGTGGCTGGGAGCATAGGTTAAAATTGAGCTAATAATTTGTTGTTATTAGCCATTAATAAAATAGCAAAAATTGTACAAATCATTCAACTCGATAATTAATAGAACTGTATCAAAATAGTTCTAGTGGGTAAGAATTACTGTAAAAATAAATATAATATCATTTAACAAGGCAAATGCAACGAAGGAAATTATTATCGAGTTGAAGTTATTATTGACATATAATAAAAAAATAAACAACATTAATAAATCACACAATAAATATATATATAATATAATAAATGAACCACCATCGTAAGAAAAGAGAAAGTTAAATATTAAATTTAAAGACTAGAGATTAAGATAGAGACTTACTACATAATTTAAAATAACATTAACAAAAAGACAATTTTACAGTAGATAGCTTAAAGATGTTTTAACTTAAAGTTCAGAACTGGCCAGGTTCAAAAGGAAATATATTACCATTTCTTCATGGTTGACTTCTGAGTTTCCACAAGGCAGAGTCCAGTTGGATGAAACGTATGCGCGCATTTTGAAAATTAGGTGAATAGCATTTTGATGGATTTCTCTAAGGTTTTGGCAGCTTACGATTGGTATATATATTTTTATATTGCAGCCACATTAAAGATTTTCAGGGGACTTAAGGAACCGTAGTCAGACTCTTGAAGTTAAGCCCCCCCACCATGGTAGAAACACTATTTTACTTCATAATTTAACTGGGCGGCTTCTTCTCTAATGAAATATATATGGCTTCTCTTAATGAGGAATAATAGCTGCTTGGAAACTTTTCCTGGGCTCTTTATACTGTATCTGATGCCTTTAGGCTAAATCAATCTTACAAAAAATTTACTAGTTGTTTTTAGATACATTCCTTTGATAAGGCTTTCAAACTCATTAACTTGAATTCATTTTCTAATTAGAAAATGAATTTTTAATATCAGAAAATGATTTTAATTAGGACCGTCCTAACATTTTAAAGACTTATCTATTTCTAATTAATAAAAACTTTAACCATTGTTTTGGAAAGAGAAAATCTGAAAGCTTATCGAAAGAATGTAGCTATTAATCACTAAAATTTTAACATATTATTTAAAAGTAAAATAAACATTCCCGACGCAATGAAACTTTCGAACAATTATATATTTTTAAACATTTATAAATATATATACGCACAATCCACGCAGTTATAATATATATAAATTCATGAATAATTCTAACATGAATTTATTAATAGAAATGATTAGTTTAAATCTCAAATGAATTAATTTTAACACACATTTATAATAGTTTTTCTTTAAGGAAACTAGCGTGGACTGAACGTATAAAGCCCCATTGCATCAGAAATTCAAGGTTAGTACAAGGGTTTGAAGTTGGCTACATGTGAAAGATCATGAAGCTAGGATCGAACTTAGATCCGACTGCTTCAATATATATACACACTATCTATAAAATTTATTTAAAGTAAAATTATAGGTGCTTGTCTTATAGATAAAGACGCCATTCGATGGCGCCGTTTTCACATTAAAACTATAAAATATGACCATTCCCGGGCCATTGATTTTAATCATTTTGATGTGTTTTTTGTAATGCGAAAATAAAAACAAAACAAAATCGTCTTTTTTAAATATTATTTTTTATTAACGTATACAAATTAAATGATAATAATAAATGTAAAATAAAATAAACAAATTACAATTTGATTCGTGTTTTTTATTTTGCTTTATTAGAAAAATCAATTTTCTATCGGATATTTTTTTTACCAGGGTTACGACTTTTTTTGTTGTTGTTGTTTAAAAACTCATAATCAGAATAAAAAGTAAAATTTCTTAGTCTTCCTTTTACATTTTATTTCTACAGATATTATTGTGTCAGAATGACAACAAAAAGTAAAAGTTGTTATGGTTAGGTTTAGGGTTAGTGTTCTGTTCTTTGTAATGCTAAAATAAAAAATATCAAAATCGTATTTTTGTAAATATTTTTTTTTAGTAACATCTATAAAATAAATGATAACAATAAACGTAAACTATATTCAACAAAGTATAACAGTAGTCGGAGAAAAGAAAGTAAAACTTTTTTAAACAACAACAAATACACACACATATATATAAAATGTCTTCTTTACTTATTAACCATGTTTATAATATATGCTTTTTATGAAATTTAAAAAAACCGTGCAGAATTGTACTTTTCTTACAGCTCTTTTTTACTTCAAAAATATACACATGGTAGAATCTTGTTTGTCTTGTGGAATGTTACAAACAGTATGTTACTTGACGCGTTACCTAATTCCAACTCACTTTACACATATATCTTGTCAACATTTTCTCACTTAAAACTTCAATACAGTATGGTGTAAAAAGTCTGATAATTATTACTTCACAAAATCTGAACATTTCAATACTTTAAAATAAAAAAAAATCCAATGAAAACAACATTTCCATCCAATTCAAATACACACACCCTCTCACCAAGCTGTAACAATTTTATAAACTGTGCGAATTCGGAAAATTTATTTGCTGCGATACAACATACATGCTGTACTGCAATGCGACATAGCGGCCTGCAATCTGTAGCACAACAAAAAAGTTGTATTATAGAAAATGCGGGTTCGAACATGTCGGCTGCGGAAACGGCATTTTTATGTGTTTTAGCAGGAAAACGACACTATCGAGCGGCGTCTTTAGCTATAAGACGAGAACCAAATTATATGTATTAAGTGAAGTTCATTTACAATGTAGTTTTGGTAAGTTTTTTTTCTTAAAAAAATATAAAATTTCCAAAATAAAAACGTTAAACACTTTTCACTTAAAAGAATATTTCATATTTTTAATCACTTATATACATGTATATTATTATGCACACATACTAAATATATATACTTAAGGGATATACTTTTTAATTTATAGAAAAAATATCTAATGATATATATATATATCAACTATAAGTGTCCAGTCAATTTAAAGTATGTTATAGTTTTACATTTTTTTTTACTGTGCCAATACTAAAAACTTAAAAATAATAGAGAGAAAAATTTTTTTTTATATTAAATGCTTTTATTGCTGACTGTACACTAAAAAGAAGTAAAAAATAATTGTTTCTTCATTTACCATTGGGGTTTTTAGATTTAATTGAAATAAAAGCATGAGGGGGGGGGGGCAAAAATTAAGTCAATTTATATTTTTTATTAGAAGAGATTGACTTAATTAATTTCTAGATCTCCCATGCATTTATTTCAAGTTAAATTTTAAAACAAACTCATTGTGGTTGAAGAAACATTTTTTTGTTTTTGTACACAGTCAATAAAAGCATTTAATATATAAAAAAAAAATTATCTATTATTTCCCATGAAATAGTTTAAAGTAAACATCATGTTTATAATGCATTCATTATTAAAATTTTGTATGTGATATGTTTCTAACTATTAAAATGGAAAAAATTTATTTTTTATATGGAAAAAAAAAAAAACAATAACATAATCATGTTTACTAGTTATTTGAGTACTAATATTTTTTTAAATAACAAAAGTTATCAAAGCAATTTAATTTATACTAAATTGTATATAATTTTTAAGAATATAATATTCTATTTAAACTAGTACTGTGAGTCTTGTATTGTCATAGTTTCCAATTCATAATCTTGCTTTATAATGCGCTTTTTAATAGAATCTGTAATTCATAAATCAAAGATGTTGATAAATTATGACTGATAAGTGAATGAGAGATCGATATTGGGAGTTTGAATATAGAAATTGTAAATAAATACATTTATTTATGAATTATGTAAGAAGAGAGAATATTTGAAGAAATTGAAATAAATCTTGAAAAAGAAAATAATAATAATAATAAAATGTAATTAAGAGGTCAATATTATTTTTTTCCTAATAGATATAAATATGTTGAATTTTATGGAAGAGGATTGGTGTTCCAAGTTTAACATTTGATGTATTTGGAAAAGAGAATAATGAATCTTATAATAAGAAAGGGAAATTGGAGATATGCAGTGGAAAGAAATATTTGAAAAACAGTTAAGTCTATTCATGGAGAGATGAGTTGATCATGCAAAAGATTATTATTTTATATTTTTTATATATATATATTTTTTAAATGATTATTGAAATGTGGCAGCATTAAATGATAAAAAGGTTGGAATTATTAATATTTACATAATTGATTCATTTATTTAAATCATCATTTTTGTTGAGCAGTTCAAGTAATACAGTTAATTCTATGAAAAGAAAATAATCTTATTAAGAAACTCATAATAGGTTCATGAATAAGTTATAGAAATAAGAAATATATTTGAGCAAAATTATATGTCTCAGTGATGGCTTTGAGTATTAGCAAATTGTTTTTATTTTATTTTTGTATTATTTTAAAAACTAATAGAAAAGTTTTACAAGAACTATATTATATGTTTGATAGGATGTGGATGCTATTGCTACAACAGTTAAACCTGGATTACCATTAAGTTTAAAAGTAGGACTTGATTATGGAAAAGAATTGTCCAGAAATTTCAGGTAGTTTTAAGTGTGTTGTCGTTATATAAGTAAAATTTTATATGATTCCATAAATTTTTTTGTGGGAAAGATTTTTTTTTTTTAAAAAGTCCATTATATAAATTATTATATTAAAAAACTAAAACATAAAATATTTGAATAAAAGCATTAAAGTATGCTGTAGTTTATAATTCAGAAGTTGGCTATTTTATAACATTTGATGTTTTATTTCACAATGAGTTTACTTTTTGAAGCTGCATTATTCTGTCTCATACACACACTCATATATATATATATTGCAAAGATTAATAAATGTGTGTGTGTGTGTAATGGCAGATGCATGATGAATTGCAATATCTTTTATGAGTAGATAAGCATATTTTCCAATTATATTGTTTATCTATGATAGATTGAGCTTAGTGGAATCAATCCTTTGGAATGTTATATGATATGCATGATTACCATCATGTTGAAATAATTGAACTTCGTGCAAATTTGGAATAGTAGTATGAGGAAGATCTATCTAAGGAATTTTTCCCTTCCCACCTTTTACTCAGATATATTGATCATTCATGTGATTTTGATCTTATATCACAAGAAAATTCAAGTGATTTCAAATTATGTGAACTCATCTGACTTCTTCCATATCTTCAGATCTCTTCCAATGATAAACAAAATACCATATATTACTTAATTGCTGGATTGCACAGATACAATCATTTATGTTGCTAACTCTATAGTGGGCATGAGTTTTTTAATTATTTATAATACAAACACACATCCAAACTCTAGCTTCAATAAGCAAACAAGATATTCAGCTTTTCCTCTTTTTATATTTCATCCAAAAAAAATTAATAAATTTAATTCCTCTTTATTTAGATTATGTTTTAATTTATAACCTACTTAGAATAATAATAAAATGATAAAATCATTATTTCTCATAATGGATGATTACAATTATCTATTGATTTTCATGCCAAGGTAGTTAAATTTAAAATAAAATTAATAATTATATCCTCACATCTCACTCTCATTTCTAAATCTTACAATCTAAGCAATTTTAATAAAGATTTTAGAAAATATGTTAAATAACAGATAAATTACAAATGTTAATTGAAATAAAATGTAAAACAAGAAAACATGTAATAAAATGTCAGAAGAAAAAATATTTAGGCATAAAAAAATTCATTAAATTTAAAATAAAGTCTCAAAAGAAAAGTTTATAAATTTAATTGACTTTACAAATTTATTTTAGCTTTAAATATGGATAAAATAGTTTGATGTTTGGCAGATTTTTTGGCACTTTATAACTATGGTTGTAGCATATTTTATTTTTCATTCATATATATGTATTTAGAATTCACATTCAAAGGAATTCAGGATTCTGTGGCTTTCATTTATTATTGTTAATTATTTGAGTCACAATCAAATTTTCAAAATTCAAGAGCTTTACTTTATCATAATCAGGTTTTTATATTGGCTTTGATTTGGTAATTATTTCTTGGGTTAAGGTCAGGCTATTTACCTAGGAAGGTTTTAAAGTAAGTTGACCTTCCATTCAGAAAAACTTCTGGCAATCTAGATAGGTTTGATCTTATTTTATTAGCCTGCAATTTTATTTTGATGACTATGGCAGCAGCATGAAGATGAGGAAATAAGCAAGAGACAAATTTATTTTTTTCAAAACTATTTATACATAGTTCTTATCTCACAGAATTTTAATTATCAAGAAAAATTATGATAACCAATTTTATTTTTTGAAATGTTCACAATGAAATAACCTATACAGTAAAATACATACAAATTTACATATTAAACTACAAAATTCCTTAGTTTACCCTTCATAACATAAAATTAATACAACTCTTGACTTTAATTACATATAAATTAAAATGAAAAACTTCATCCTGTACCATTTTAATTAATCTATAAATTAACATTTTCAAAAATAAATCTTTTTATCTTTTATTTTAATAAAAAATCAAATTTCTTTAAAATATTTGTTACAGGGATTAAACTTTTTTGGAAGAAAAAGAAAGGAAAACCTTGTACATTCTGTGTACATATATATTTGCAAAAATTAATGAAATATCATGAAAGCTTTACTTAGAAATTAACTAATCTTCTTCCTATTTTCAAACTACCTAAAAATAAATTTGAAATGAGAATACTCGTCAATGGATGTTGTCTTAAATAAACTATTTTTGTTATTTAACTTATTTAATTGTTTGCACCATTCTTCATTTATTGGTCATATTTTAAATGTATGTATGAACAATTCACTATAGATCTTAAGAAATCATGCTCTGAACTGAGGAAATAATGGGATATTTTCAGTGAATACTGGGGTGGTATTTGCCACAAGGTAATATTCCCATAGATAATTTTTCTCTGAAAAAAATGGTTCTCAGGATTTAGCATAGTTTAAGTCCCATATATATAAAAAAAAAAATACTTGTGGAGGGAAGATTTTACTTACAAGGGAGTGCCCCCAAAAAACTGGGATTTTGTAATAAAAGTGTATTTTTTTTAGGTGTTAGAAATTAAATCTTCTTCAAAATACTGTCCATTTGATGAAGTGCACTAATATAAACGTGTTTTCCACTTTCAGAAGCAATCCTGAATGAAGCTCATGCAAAGTGATACATTTTAATGCCTCCATTGTTTTTTTTTTTATCTCTTCCAAATCTGCAAAATGTTTTACTTTGAAACATTTTTTCATTCAAGAAAATAGAAGTCACACAGATTGAGCTCGTGAATATGATTGATGAATAAGCTGGGTTATGCTGTTTTTGATTAAAAATTCTTTTGCACTCAAGACTTTGTGCATTGTCTTGGTTGCCACAAAACAAGACATTTTCATTTCACTGCATCATGCAAATGTTTCAGAACTTTTAGATAAAATGGTTGATCATTACAAACCAATTCTGAGTGAACAATGCTATTTCTATATATATTTATAAAATCATTATTATCTTGACATTGGACTTTACTTGTACTTTTTTTGGACTTGGCGAATTTGACTCTTCCATTAATCCCCTTGTAAACTTGTTTTCCTCAGAACAGTTTGTAAGTTATTTCAAGTATTATAACTGTTTCCCCTGTCATTTTCCCTAACTGAAAATAGAATTTTATATTTTTCTAACTTTTCAGCCATCACAAAAATTAAATTAGTGAGATGCACTTAACAAAAAAAATTACTTTGTGACATCATGATTTCACTTGCTGATTGATGCCAGTTGACAGACTGATACAGAAACATTCCCACAAGAGTAACTAGTGGTGGAAGTATGTATTACAACATGCCCACCAGAGAATGATTCTGGGATTTTTTTGATACCACCTCATATGATGATCAGAAAATATAATCTGGATATTTTAAATAAAGTAATTATGTGTCATACAGTTTGATCATCCACATCAATCTTAATTATACTTAATTAGAAAAACTTAAGACTTGATTTGTCTTTATTCAATTGATGGCTTATTGTGCGATCTATTGATGATCTAGTTACATATTGAATGTATACATATGTATGTGTATATAGTATATGAATCATCAGCAAAGGCATCATATGGTTCCTGATAGAAAATATATATATAAACAAAACAAATTGTCATATTTATATACATTTAAAGAAATCATTTAGTAAAGTAACTTTAATGCCAGGATTTCAAACACAGGTTGTTTGGAACCTAGAATTTCTTTGAACAAAATTTGAAGTTCCATACTAAAATCAATTTTTGAGGCCTAATTAATAGTTTAAAATATGTATAAAAAATTTTTACTCTATAAAAAAACAAACAAAAGTAAATTGGATATCATTCTTGTTATTATAATTCAACTGTAACAAATCAAATTGTGAAAGAATATTGGGGGGGGGGGGGAATAATATTTCACATTAATTACCAACTTAAATTGATTGTTTTTCCATTATTAATCTGCTTATTTGTTTTGTATTTTTAATAAACTAGGATGAAAATCACAAATATTTATAATCAGTAAAAATTATCAGGATCCCAAAATTTTTTGTCCAAGTAAAAAAGATTCTGCAATTAAGATAAGAGGAAAACCTCAGTATAATAAATACTATTCTTTGTAATGATCCATAAGAATCATAACTCCAGTGCTTTACTTATTATCTTATTAAATAACTTATAAATGAGTAAATCTTAATAAATTTAATAATCAATATACTAAAATGATATTGGGTAATTTTAAGACTAAACATTTATTTTTGCATAAAAATATTAAAATTTACTTAGGGAAAAATATAGCTTTTACATAAATAAAATATAATTAAAATCATAAATATTTAAATGTGTTACATTTTTATAAGTGAGATCATCAAAGTTTAAAATTACTGTATATTTAAGAATTTATATATTTGGAGTCTTTTCTGCATATAGTTGAAATTAATAACAAATTTATTCATAAAATGTACTTTCCCTTTTTATATAGAGGATTTTAGTAAATGAAAATGATGGCATTATGCACTTTCTTTGAATTATGTCTGGAAATGTGAAATTTTTCTATTTTTTTCTAAGGTCAGATAATTGAAATATAACAGTTTTTCTCAAATGGAAAATGTATATGTATATTAAATTTGAAAGTTATTATGTTAAACATAATTATTTATATCATAATTTCAATATGAATTTTCTTAATTTCAAAGTAATACCATTTCAGATTTGAAAGTGATATTTTGACACGATAACCTGCATATATTTTTACCAGACATATTTAGAATTCTTTCGAATGAAGTAAGAACAAAAACTTTTTTTAATTAATGACTTTTTTCCATCAAACATTTTCAACCCATTTGCAATGGAGTAATGATAATTATAGTTGTGCGGATAAATTCTAATAATTAATCCTTTCAAATTTAACAGTGCTGTATAAAATCTAATTATTATAATTTTTAACCATCATATTTTTAATATTGTGAGAAATTTGATTATCTTTAGCATTAATTTTGCAAAGATTATGCATGCATTTACTATATTTGCATCATTCTAATGCTGCTGGTGGATAATTCTGAAATGTATACACATATTTTAGAATGATTTGCCAATTTTTTTTAAAAGTATGAGGAGAAAAATCTTTCCAGATTTGTTTATATATAATTATAGCAATGAATAGTTGTGTTAACATGATGGCTATTTCAATCATTGAATGAATGTGTCATTGCATAAATGATATCAAGTTATTTATAATGAAATAATATCAGAAATGATAATAATATTACCAACATTTATAAATATATTTATAAGGCAAAATTCAGATATCGAGTAAAGAATTTTTGTAACTCCCCTTTTTTTTATATTGTTTTAAAATACCTGACATTAATAATTTTGATTAAATTTTAAGCTTATTTTAAATATGCAAACTATTATGTCTGCATTTTTCTTTTTATTTAGATTAATTTTTTTTGCAAATGATCTTAAATAATGTTTATTTTTCTTCATAAATATACATTAGCTCAATGTATACTACTGTAATATCCAAAATACAAGAAATAAAGCTAATAATTAAGAGAAAAATAAGATTGTTTCTTATTTAGTATTGTCTTTTAGGTAAACATTGTTTAGAACAATCAAAGAGTCATCATCAGTTCCCTGACATTAAATATCAACACGCACATTGATGCCAATAGTGATTTGTAGAATGTTAGCTATCCATAAATTTCCACATTGTGTGTTGATGGTGCTACCATCAGTTTCATTTTATACAGTCGTGTACTTACACTCACGCACACACACACACACACACATATAATTAAACTAAATCTCATGTGATCACCATTCTTTATGCTTACACAAGCTGTTTTCCCAGAGGCAAAACTCTCCATACAGTAGCATTACCCAATGCATGCCAGAATAATCAATGGATGCTGAAAGATTTGTGCATAAAATCCCTATCTAGTGCCTACTCATTCAATATCTCCAGACCAGTTTTTAGCTTATGGCTGTTATCAGAGTTCAAATCTATACAACTATACATGTTGATGAGCTTAGCTTGAAAACTTTATTGTGTTTTCATTTTGGACTCAAACTTTATAGTTAGCTAAAAAAGTAAAAGGTGGCTGCTGGAAGGTTGCATTAGATCCTAAAACAGTGAAGTGCTCTCAGATTCAAGCCTCTTCACTGATGAAGGCCACAAGCTAGAAACTAGTCTGGGATATTGGATGAGTAGGCACTAGATAGGGATTTTATGCACAAACTTTCCTGCATCTATTTATTACTCTGGCTTTCACTGAGTGGCGCTACTGTAGGGAGAGTTTTGCCGCTGTTAAAAGTAAATCTATTTCACAAAACAAATACATTTGAAGACATTACTAAGATACATTACACAAGCCAGGTTCTAATGAATCATTTTTGATATATGTTGGTAAATGATTTATCAAAATAGATTGGCATTGACTTCACAGGAATGTAGGTGTATACCCAAGTTTATTTAAGAAATGATTTATTAGGATCTCGATTATAATGTTTCTTAGTAATGTATTTAGATGTATTTTTTGTTCTGTGAAATAGATTTATATGCTTATCATTTGGTCAGCCAGAAAATCAGTTACATGTTGATTGAAATCATTAGTATTATATATAATAAACATATGTCAATGTGTTAAAGAGTAATTATCTTTTAAAATATTAATAGCCAAGTATTCTCTTATTGCAGAACACCAGAATCATGATAACAAATTATTAAAAAAAAAAGGCATTTAACAACCAAAATTGAGCTTGCTCAAATTCGTTACATAATGAGGTTTTTAATAATTGGTTGCCATGACTGGTCAAAATATACTCTGTTATTAATATTTTAAAAGATGATTATTTTGTTTAATGCATGCTGTACATATGATTTATTATTTATAGTTTAGATATAAAGTTAATTTTGGTATATGTATAAGAGAAGCAGGAGAATAAATAAAGAGATTAATAGCAAAGAGCGATATATCATGTTCAATGGTAAGAATATACCAGATGCCTGGAAAAATACATTAGTGATATTTTTTTAAAAAATGAAGGAAAAAAAAAAGAAGAAATTTTATACCTTTCAGTCTACTTTAGGATTTTTACTAATATTATTATAAGTCATGAAAAGAATAAACTGAATTTAAAATGGTTATACTACAATCAGTCATTTTCAAATATTAATGGAAGTTATAGAAAGAACCAATTTGAGTTTAGAGTTTATATTTCTAAATTGTGACAAAATATTTTATGAGCAATGATTAAAAGAACAGTGTAGTTCAGAGATTGAATGGTCAATTCAAGAACTCAGCAACAGAGAAAAGTAAAAAAAATCTAAATTTAATCAAATGAATGAAAGTTATACTCAGACCACATTTTGTTGCCCAAATATTACAATTTTTCAAGCAACTGTTCATAAAATTAATATTATTGAGCATGCCATAGAATGAGGAGATCATGGTTATGATTAAATTTTGCAATTCGTTCATGTAATTACTAGGGGAAAATAGATTTATTTA
This sequence comes from Epiperipatus broadwayi, assembly GCA_028023455.1. NCBI lineage: Eukaryota > Metazoa > Onychophora > Udeonychophora > Euonychophora > Peripatidae > Epiperipatus > Epiperipatus broadwayi. The sequence goes on along the minus strand of JAQFVV010006197.1, from coordinate 299,126 downwards.
TTTTCTTTAATAGAAGTTTGGTTCCATATTTATATATTATTTACAAGAATATTACTTAACATTATTTTTTAATAAGCTATGACCTAGTATTCAATAACTTTGCAATATTATGCTTAAATTTTTTAATTAATTTCTATCTCAGATATAACAATTTTTTTATGGTTATTGTATTTAATATCTTTCAGAAAGTGATTTAATAATTCAAATATTTAAAAATCAAAAATAAATTAAAATTATTAAATTGAACCATTTATTTTAATTTTTATTTATTTACCAATGAGAATTATTCAAATTATGGTATTTCCTTTGATGTGTTGCAAATGTAAAAATTAGTCTGTGTAAAAGAATAGGAAAAGTATTGATCTTTTTGAACTGTGATGCTAGTAAAGATTTTTGAAAAGTCATGACAACAGAAAACAAACAAATAGTATTAGTCAAGTCAGACTTGAACTCTCACTGAAAAAAAGATGACCAAATTGAAAATGTCCTAATTTGGTTGTAAAAAAACAGTAAAGTGATTGGAAAGTTTAGTGGTGAAAAAAAAAGACCAATGATTAGGTGGATGGACTCAGTAATGAATATGCCTTTGGACAATCTGAAAAAAAAAACAAATAGATGATAGTTTATTTTAGAGAATTGCTATGTACAATTTCACCAGATGTTGATTTGAAGACAATAATAATTTATTTACTATTAAATATTAATTTATTATTTTGAAGTATTTAGTTATTTAAACAATATGCACTATTCTTGTAATTTAAATTTATTTTATTTTGCCATATTTGAATCACAGGATTAATATAAAACATTATTAAAACAGGCAAAACTTTCCATACAGTATTGCCACTCAGTGCAATCCAGAGTAATCAATGGATGCCCCATTGATTATTCTGGCTTGCACTGAGTGGCAATACTGTATGGAGAGTTTTGCCTGTTTTAATAACAGTTATAAGCAAGCATAAGAAATGGTGATCATGTGATGTTTATTGGCTTAATATAAAACATTGTAAAAATCTTATTCGTGATTATTTTGGTAATGTAAAACTTTCTCATAATATATTTAAATGCATTAAATAACATTATTAAAATGCATTTAAATTAAAATTTATTTATTTATTTGAATTTTATTTTGTATTAAAATTGAAATAATCGAAAATTAATATACAATAGATTAGAAAAACATCATACAAATTTAATAACATAAAATACTTATTGCTTTAACTTACAGTTTGTTTCTTTTTAATACATTTATAGTAGACCATTTATACCAATTCATCACATGGAAGCTCATGCATTGACTGCGAGGATGATCAAAGAGTGAGTTATTTTTAATTTATAAATATAATTGTAGTATAATTTAAGTCAAAATTATTTTTTAAAAAAAATCAGATTTCTTAATAAATTGCTCACTGCAAAGCAAAAACCTTTACAACAGTTCTTTCATACTAGAATAATTAAGGAGAAAACCACTTCCCAGGCTTGACAATTACCGAATGATGAGTGTTTCAGCTGTTTTTCTTTCTTTAAATAATGATAGTTAAATATTCATTTAATGACCATTGTTGGCTGACTTCACACAATTAAGCTCTACGCCTCTTGAAAAGAATTTCATTAAACCAGATTTAAACCCCAAATTAATAAGACAGATATGCATTATATTTGTATCAGGCAGTCCTTTAATAAAACTACATATATTTTGACTATATATTTTATGTTTCTAGAAGAGATAAAAATTAATGCTTTTGTCAGTACTATGATTTTTATTTATTTTTAATTAATATCTAGATGCTTTTACATTATGTAGGTTATATGAAAATTTATTTCATCATGTATTATATAATAATATGATTAAATTATATATATATTTAAATTAATTAAATTCAACATTAATGTGTAATCAATTAATGTTATTTGTTTATGCTCTCTCTAAAAATTTATAGAAACTTATGGTGATATATATAGCAATGTTTGATGAAAATTAACTAATTCTTTGCAGGACATATGTTCTATCAATCAAATCTGTAGTTGAGGTCACTTCAAGCACAGCAACTCGGTTTCTATTTAAATAGATTCACAATGCTCCAATTTGATGTTAATGTTTGATACTGTATTAAAATTAACTTTAAAATCAAATTGAGTGTTGCAAATCTATTTAAATAGAAACTGAGTTGCTATGTTTGATATGACTCAACTAGCCAGTCAAGCAGCTGATGACATCAGGTTTGATTGATAGAAACACATGTTTTATAAGAGATTAGTTGATTTTTCATTAAAACTTGTCATATATAAAACTTAAGTTTCTATAGAGAATGTAAATAAATAATTTAATACATTATATGAGTATTTTTAACTTTCACTTTCTTATATATGTAATACTTTTGCATATATTTTTTTGTTTCTGCTTTATTATCTGGCTGGTTGAATGTATTTAAGGCTATAATTATGATGCTCAGCACCAAAAGTGCATTTAACCAGCAAGATAATAAACAGAAAGAAAAAAATATCCCACTTTGCCAAGCATACACACATAAGTATCAAAAGAATTATATGTGTGAGTATGTATATGTGATTTCTATTAATTAAATACATTTTTTTTTTTTAAAACTTTAACTTGTTTGTATATTGAATTTTTAGGATTAAATTTCCATTTTTAGTGCTTTTGGCCTCTGGTGGTCATTGCCTGCTAGCTATTGCACAAAATGTTGACAAATTTTATTTACTTGGTCAAAGTCTAGATGCCTCTCCTGGCCATATTTTGGATGTGGTAAATAATATGAAAAAAAATTAATAGAATTAGAGTTTAAAATTTACATTAATTTTATTTCATTTTAATTTTGTTATGCCTTAGAATATTATTTTTTCAGCTTTATTATACACTCTAATATTTAGGTAAATAAAAATTAAGAATTTTTTTTTTTTTATTTAAAAGAATTAAAAAGTTATTTATCTCTTGTACAAAACAATATTTATGTTTTAATAACCAAAAAATTATAAGTCTATGTAATGCACTAATCAATTTACTACAATTGTTTGAAATTTAATATATGCAAAATAAATATACTATGGAAGTTGGAAAAAAATTAATTTTATTTATTCTTAAAAATGATACTTGATCGTCAACACTTAGAGCATCCATTTTGATTAAATGATTTCAGTAAAAGAAAGGAATAATTAAATTCAGAATAGCAGTAGTCAAATTTTCATAGGCATCATAGCATAATAAAATTATTTTTCTAGTTTTGTATTGACTCACCATACTTACATATGTATATATTGTAATGGAATGTGAGGGATGTTAGATATATCAGTAAATAATCTACACACTCACTGGGACTAAACTTCATACAGCTTTCACATTGAAGACAAAATTTATATATCTGACATATAACTAAACTAGAAATGCTAAACTGATTTCATATGATAAATTTTCCTGACTATTCAGAAGTCTCTAATATATCTCTCATTTTGAGTAATAGTTATGACATTTTTTGAGAATGAAATCAAGAAAATAGCTTAATTAAATAGTATTAAATATTTTGAATTTGTCTTCTCTGATCAAAACTTCATCTTTTTTTGCAATATTGAATAAAATTAGCTTTGATATATTTTTACAACTTCAAAAATTTGTTTTTGATGGTGCTACAATTTAAACTTTTAGATTGATTAACTTTATTCCACTAAAAATATACTTCTAGCCCAATTCCTATGTGTTATAACGGAACGAACAATTTTCATCATTAGATATAATGGTTATAAAAGATTCTCCTCATACACCCCCCCCCCCCAATACCTATCACACTAGTCACGCCAGTCGCTAATTCGATATTTAGCAGTGTGTAGTCCCACTACACATCGTGCATCCACGTTGGTCGACAGATATAATGGACGGAACAATTAGCACTTGCCCCAAAAGTTGATGACGCCAGATATAACGGACAGAATGATTACAACCAATCCCCAAACATTGCGAACACCAGATGTAATGGATGGTCAACTAACTTGCAGACTGTACTACTATGCAAATGTAGCAATATGGTGAGGGGATAAGTTAATATACTCTAAATTATTACCCCTAATGAAATAATCTGCAAAGACCTACCAGGCTTAGAAGGGAAGAAAGTTGCATCCAACTATGTTCAGACTGTGTGTCATCTGATAAAGTGCTAATGAGAACCTGATGAAATGCTTAACCAATGATTGCATACCCTTTAATTGACTAACTCTATCCCTATTTAATAATATTAAATGCAATTTAGGTTAGTTCATCCACTTTCCCCTTTTAAATTTTGTTATTCCCTAATATTCAAGCCCAGAGAGAATATTGCTTTTAACTTCTTTAGCAGGTATGAACAGATATATCCTGCACCTATATATAGGTTACAACTAGCATTTATAATATTTGTTTTATTTTCAAGCTTTTATATATTAAGAAAAATAGATGTGTGTGCATGTATAATTATTTATAAACCGTGGAATGTCAGGATAACTCAATAAACCAGAGACCGGAATAATATAAACTCTCAAACATTTATTAACAATAATAAATATCAAGTATAACAACAATAGTAATGATAAAAAATAAATAAAAATAAAATAAAAAATATAATAATCATCATATGTACTTGTGTCACAAATGAACCTCTACCATCTTACTAATTCATTATCCTCTAGATCCAACCCTTATACCCCATGGTAGAAATCCACATATGTTACTCATTCTCTGCAAATCATAATTATATAGAAAATCAACTTTAGTTTTTTAATATAATTGAGATGCTGGCTAACTAAATTATATATTTACGAATGTTAATCTATTTAACAAGTTTCCCCAATTTATATATATGATAGAGACAGATCCCAGTTGATTAGTCAAACATACTAGAAAATATACGTACACGGTTAATCACAAAATAAAACATATAATATGTATTCTGTATGTGTTGTAATTTAATCTATATATAAATTTAAAGAATCTTACCTCAATATTTATGTGGATGACCTGATGTGAAGCAGGTGATATTACCTAAATTTTATTTATAATGAAAATGTAAAAAATATCAAAATGAATAATCCCCCCTTTTCTTCTTTGCTAATTCTGAAAGATGTGGCTTCAGCATCAGAGTGTGAAAATACAACAGATAATATAAATAAATAAAAAAAAATAAACAAAAATTTACAATATTGATTCTTTGATAAAAAAAAATTGTAATTGGAATAAAGTTTATAACAATCATCATAATAAAAGCAGTAGTAGCTGATAGTTAGGCAAGTTGTTCTTCAAAGCAGTTTCACTTAGTAAATCATTCTCTTAGCAAGGATAGATAGGTACAATGGTGTCTCCTGTAGTTGTGTTTAATGGCAAACATCTTGATCCTCATTTGATTCACCATAATGTATTCCAATCCTTGTTTACTTTGGACTGAAGGCATCTTCTTGTGTGTTTACAATAAAGTAGAAATATATATTGTACCCTTACTTCTTGATATATAAAATAGTTTAAAATACAACTAGCTCAGTTACATTATTATGCTTAATTAAAATTTGCATATCTATCTTTAATATACTTTTATATTATCATATCTTAATTAAATTTATTATCAATCATCAAAATCAATATAGTTCTATATTATACTAATTACATAAGTATTTACTAAAATTATGAGACTGCGAAGTAAAGTTACAAAGTAATAAGCAGATTTACACTGAGTCAATATCTCCCAAGATACTGTCTCAATGGCATAAGAATACTATCACTACCCTGTCACTTTACCACTACATCTATAGCATTCTTATGGCTTTTAAATGAAATAAATTATCTTTAATAATACTAAAATAATTCCTAACTTTTAACTTAACATATAATTAAATAATCTCAGGTTCTTCTAAGCTGTTTTAAAATAATAATAACTCATGTAAATAAGTATGATGTGGGATTTTATATCAAACTTAGATACACCTAACTTATTTTAATAATAATAATAAATAATACTAATCTTAGAGTGTAATTTAATCTCATCTATTTCTATTATATAATCAGTCATTAAATAAATAAACAATTATATGTATATCTTTTATTTCATATGGTATCTTCATTTTAAAATAGATCAAAATCTTATACGTAATAATCTGTGGCAATAAACAATATGGTATTCTTATAATGTGCATTATAATCATCTTATGACCATTGCAATATTTATGTTCATGTCAATCAATTCTTATAAAATAATGTTAAGCAAATATTATATTCATTTCTAACAATAATAACAAATCCAATTTTGTGCAAATATTATGTTTATTTCAAATCATCTGATGTCAAAATGCTGAGGTGAAAAATAATGAAACTCGACACACTTTTAAAACAAATTAACAAATTTATTTACAATAACTTCAAATAAAATTTATTTATACTATTTACAGTTTAAACTTATGACAACAAATAAAATAAAAATAGGAATACAAATATAAGAGGCTTACACTGTTATTAATTTATGTACTTAATAAGGAATTACACATTCCTTCAAATGCTATATTAATATGATTATAGTGTGTTTTTCTTAAACTTAAATTTTTAAATAAATAGTAGTAATCTTTAATTATTACAAATAACAATATATCAAGACTATTTATGTAGCATGTGTACATAATGTAGCTTTACCTATTAAATAACTACATTAATTAAATATCATTTATAATGTATTATCATGTATTCACTTTATTACTAGCATTGCTTAATATCTGTATATAAAACAATATCTCTTTATAATGTAAAACAAATGATTGGCTATAATTATATTCCACCTAATGTAATTCCTGTTATATGTTTTATAAAATATGCATTCTATATCTGTATTATTCAAACATTAATATTTAAATCATTTATCAATTTTAAATTCATAAAACATTACATTAGATAAATTTTATGATTCCTTTCTGTGTAAAATCATTATTTTACCCTATGTGCTTTACTAACCTTTCTAATAAATTTCTATCTATAAAACATATTCTAAACTTATTTAAAACATTTTCCGGAAAACAAATATCAACTTCAAATAAAATATTCATTATCCAAATTACTCATACTATATTGTCTATACTTAGTAAACTTTTCAATCTAAATATAGGCTTCTACTCATAACGTAACTTAACTTATTCAATAAACAGAAAATAAAATAGACTTTTAAAATCCTTTTCTGACTTGCAAAAATAAAATAATTATTAAGATAAATAATAAACATCATTTTAATACTAAGCATAAATAAAAATATCAAAATTATTTACGAAAGAATCATATAATTATTTCTAAGCTCTTACATAATGTTGTATCATGTTTATATTATAAATTAAAAATTATGCATATTTTAATAAAGTTTGTAATGTATGTGTTTTTCATAATATATTTATCCATTCATTCTACAACAACATAATATTCAGTTGATCTAAAGAAAAACATATTAAATTCATTAAAAATCATTATACAATATTTTTTTACCATAATAATAATATTGTCCATTCTGCTATCCAGTATTCTTCGGAATTTGCAGCTTCATAAAATAAAAATCATTCACATTTTCACTCATAACATTCATTAGAATATTCCGTGTTATATTAATTATAAAAATAAGTTTATGTAATTAATTATTATATTATTTTTAAGTTACTATTTAATAAATGTACCTAACCTACTTTTTAAGAGTTTAATAATATTTAATTTTTATGTTAAATAAATAAAATAAAATTCATATTACATAGTCCAGCGTCGATTTTTTTCTACCATAAAAGTTCTAACAAATATCCTCCGTATAAAGTCAATAAAACACTATTTCCTGTTCCGTTGTATCACGTGTTTCTTGAAAGTTTATAATAAAATGATAACGTTCTTTTTTTAAAATAAAAATAAAATAAGTTCCCCAAGAAAACAAATAAAATTAAATAGTTTATAAATTCTCTGGATCCAGTTCTTCATAGAATATTATTCAAAAGTTATTATTTCAAAACTAAGTTATAATTTATAAAATTATCCTTCAATTATTTTACATTAACTTAGTTTGGCTTGGCTTAGTTTAACTTGACTTGGATATCCATGTATTACTTGCGCATTTGTAAATACCATATTCCGGTAAGAATTAATTTTTCCATCTATAACGTCCAGCGTTTAGATAACTTTAATAAAATAATTTTATTATATTACGATTTTTTAAAAATACTTATACTTATAATATATTTGCCTTTTCAAACTATCAATCTCTAGTCTTTTAAGCATAAAGACTTAACAAGGCAAGTATTTATTTAAAATTACTACTGCATCTTATATCTTTCCTTAAGATACATATTTTTACTTCTATAATTTGTCAAAATACTTTCTTTTACAGAAATATTTATATTTTTTTAAAATATCTATTAGTAATAGACAATAGTAATTTAACTTTTGAAAACTATTTTTAGTCCAAAATACTACTTTTCTCCATCTTGTAGTTTTATGTACTAATCCAGCGTCTGTTACTTCTATAGCATAAAGTTTCTGATATATTTCTCCGATGTATGAGGTTTCCATGATTATTTGTACGTAAATTGAGTTTCGATATTGAGAAGACGATAGGGAATTATTAAGATATCTACTGCATATTCATTATTTAAACTTTTATAAAATTATATACAATAACACTCTTATAATTTTAAAACTGATTCTTAAGAGCGTTTCTAAATTTACTTAGCTATTTTCTCAATAGCACAAACGACTTAGAAGTTTTATTGTAGAGAGACCCCCTCAACAATTGAATCCAGCTTATATACTGCCAGAAACTCCTTATCTGATTGGTAGGTTTAAACAATCAAAATTTCTTATTTACATATTTACCAACACAATATTAAAAATAAATAATGACTTATTTAATATTTAATATTTTATCAAATTCTTTCAAAACAATATTTATCGTTTATTTAAATCTATTAAACATTCTTTTGAAATATTATTTCTCACTTAATTTAAATCTTAACTTTTATAAGATCATTTAAAATAAACTAAATCTTTTAAATACGTTATATTTTTAAGACAATATTTTTAAAATCAAATTTAATATTTTACATTAATATCTTTATTTTTATCTCGTGATAACTCACGTATTATTTATAAATTTTATAACATGATTTTGTAAAATAATAATTGCAACTCCATTAGACAACTTCCACGCGTGTGTATAACATCTGTTCTTTATCACAAGAACGCTTGTCTAAAAATAAACTAACAATTGCAGTATTTTAAAATAAATATTTTTAAATATTTAAGATATAATAATAGATTTTAAAATAATTATTTGATATGATTAAAATCAAATATTAATCTCAATTTAAGTACTTATAATTTAAAATATTTTTATTCACTTTTAACATATATTTCAAATTAAATAAATATTTTTTGTCTAATTTTAACTTGTCTTTTAAATACTTTAGCTTCAAACATTTGTTATTAAACATATTAATGCAGTATTACATCATAATCATCATCATTTAAATATCTTCTCCATATCAACACAATTCACATATCAAACACTCATAGATTGCTTTAATTAAACTTATGGTAACATTACCACAAGCAAAGTCAACATCACACATTTAAAATACTTCTTAAATTTAAAATTTTCTACTAGATTAGCACAAAACTTAAATGGTGACCCATATAAAAGGGCACAATATATATATATATATATAGATATAATGCAGCTGGCAGGAAAATACCATGACACACAATAGCATGTTTTGCTCTAGCCCATTTTCATATTAAAGTACATTTTAATAATTATTTATAACCATATATTTTTTTATTAATAATATTGAAGCGCTTATATATTGTAACGGAATGAAAGATATTTGTAATGGAAATATAGGAAGACATTTGTAACAGAAAGAAGGACATTTTTTGATAGAAATAATAATAAATTGATAGAAAATGATCCATTATTAACATATGTGTTTATCTAATCTGTTATTTGTAACAGTAAGTAAACATTATCACAGTATAGATAAATAAATGCATGATGAAATGATAGTTGCCATAATTCAATAACTAAATATAACATTATAGCCCGTTTGCAACTATCCTAAACATTAATTCTGTTACGCTAATAATGAAATAAATAAATTATCTCATTACTCAATACTTAATAACAACAATGACAATTAAAACTATCATCATTAAAGATTTAATAATATCTAAATATTGGGGATGTCATTTGAACAATAAAACATACTGGCCATTGTCATCAAATAAAAGAATATTAAATATAGCAACTGAATAAAATTACCCACTTTGAGATTCCTGGAGTGCATTATGCTTATCTCCCATACTAGGTTCTTTTAACAAAGAATCCTTCCTATTCTTTTTTTTCCAATCATATAAGACCATTCATGGTCACATGCACACACTGGTGCTATTTATGAGAACTTATATTTTATATTATATAAAGTTAATATTATGAAGTTGGAAAGGGATTATATCACTCTTTATTCAGTTGAGCTAAGTATATGTGTTTTCCCACGAGCGCCACTAGATTGTTTTAAATCTAGATAAATATCTGTTTAGAGTGTACTGAGTTCAAACTTATTTGGTACATTTTTATCACACATGACTTGGATGACTAATGAAAAAATGACATTCTTACATTTTATCTATATCGATAAAATTACAAGATCCCAATATTACCAAAATTTATATTATAGATCAAAGACTCTTATATACATTGCTAGCTCATTTTATGTATATTGATGAACAGACAAGTATAATCTTATTAATGGCTTCTAAACAAGCATGTGAAGACCATTATTGATATTGATGGTCATTTAGCTAGATTATTTATCACAATATAAAGGTAATAATGATGATGATAATAATGATGAATGATAATAATAGTGATACCATAATAATAATGATAATAATAGTGATAGTGATGATACCAGCCATAGCTTATTAATAAACTCACAACAATAAATTTATCTTTATAAACTTATAGGCATCTATTAAAAATTATCCTATTTCAAACGGAGATTTAAATATTACATTCACCAGCATTTGGAAGTTTATGTTTATTTACTAAAATACTTTAATAGTTAAAACTAGGATTTAACAATACTAGTGATGATGAATGATCATCATGAATCTCTATGCATGATATTCATCTTTCTATAAATCTTTATTTATTAAAATATATTAATTCTGTTAAACGTTAGATTGAGTGATTATAATTTGTTAATGGTGATGATGGCGATCATAACTCTTGTATAGTATTATTTGAAACATTTTAATCAATAACATGATATCCATCTTTGATGAGGATGATCATAATTCATGGACACAACCCAATTTTAGCTTTTCTACTATTGAACTATAATTATTAAAATTTGGTTATTATCAAGCCTAATCCTTAAATACCCAAAGATAAATTAACATTCTAGTTTACTTAACCTTTTGCGAGCGCTTAATATTTGCAAGTGATTGCTCAATATTTACGAATGATAATACTTAATAACTGCGAGCAATGATGATGAATTAAAATGATAGAATCAAGACAAGAAAAACACAACAATATTTTTTTAATAAGAACTTGGAAAACCAATTAAGATATATATAATTATATTTTATTAATACTATTACTCTTTCTTTCTTTCTTTAAAATCAAATCAATAATTAAATAAATGGCTTATTATTACATTAATTCAATACAAAAATTAATATAAAAATTTATATAAGCACAAGCAAATAAACTTAATATATAGGTTTGTCATTTCTGAATATTTTAAAATAAGCTGGCTTAAAAAATACATTTTATGGAATGCTTACTTAAGTCTTTCCTAACTTATTATATCATAAAATAAATTTTATATGTATCCTGGGTGTTTTATTTCACTTCCATTCATATGTAAGCCTTGCTCTATAATTTCTCACACCTAAACTATTTATATATAACCTATTCCTTGACATGTTTGTATAAGCAGTTACACATGCACACATTCGGTAATGTTAACATATATGTTTAAAATGTATACCCACAAATTACATATATAAAAATATTTTTGCAACCGTTAAGCAAAAGAAAATAAAATACATGATATTAATTTTAATATGCAACAAGATAAAATAAAAAAAAACATTATAAATGCATATATTTATAGGTTGCTCATTATCATTAACAACTGAAGAACAATTAAAAAAAACATTTCAACATTACAATATATATAATAAAAAAAAATAATAAAAAATAATGAAAAATTTAAGTTTAAAAATTTAAACTATGTTTGTGCTATGTTGTGTGATATTGCAAATAACTATGGATAAACAAGTCTTTAATGTTTCTGTATCAAAAGAAAAATTGCTTTGACCAGTAAATTAAGGTTTACTTTTAATAAGTAAGAATAAAAATCTGTTAAAGAAAGTTCATAGTTACCCGATCACTTTAACTTCTTATAAATGTCCTGAGTTTGAATTTTCAGACTGCTTGTCTTTGCTCCATAAAAAAGAAAGTTATTGCATATACAGTTAAGATAAACATGAATCAATTGACTTGCTTGTTTCTTTAATTCTAAAATTATTTATTGTTGATTGGCTTCCTTCTACCATTTTAAAAAGAGCTATTATAAATACTTTTTAATAAGTATGTACTGGTGGATTTGCTTGTCTCTCCCATTTTTAAAAAATAATCGCTGTAGACACTTTAGATGACTGAGGTAAACTTTAACAAAAATTTGATTCATAGCTTCAAATTTGGCTATATATGGATTTTATACATTTTCTCTTCCTCTTCCTTCCTCTTCTCCATCCATCCAAAGGTAATGAGCCTTTAATGGACCAGGAGCCAGAAAAGAAGCATTTCATATACCTTGTGTGGTTGGCTTCAAACTCTTCCATTTTTGTTGGTTATTATTTGATTGGTATATGAGCCCACAGTAGATTAGTGATTTTAGCTCATTCTGTATTAATCAGGAAGCAGAAAAAAATGGTTTAGCAATGCAGAGTCATGGTATTATACTCAGAAAAATATGTTAATCTCATTTCATAGAATTGTCATTAACTTCTTCTTATAAATTCAATTTTGTTCCATTTTCCCTCTTTTTCCAATATTAATATTTCTGGGAATTACTTGTATATCCGCACATCTTCGTCTATTCTTTTCCCTTGTTCAATTTTTTTAAAGAGTAAAAAAAAAATCAAATCGCCCACTTTCCTTTTTTTTTTTTCTTTTCCTTTTTCAACATTAATAACGAGAAAAAAATTGAGGGAGAGTTACATCTCTCTTTAATAATAATGACTGAGTGAGTCTCTAAATTAATAATGACTGAGTTACATCTCTCCCTAATAATAATGATACTGAGTCCCTGTTTTAAAATTTTTATTCATTTATATTGCCAATCTTTGGTCAAAGAAACTGACCACCTGCATATCTTATCTTGAGATAAAAGACAAAAAATCAGAGTTTGACAAGTTGATGTACTATCGCGATTTTACAAGAAAATTAATAATCACCTTTATTTCTTCAAAGCACCTCTCTCTTTAAAAAAAATAATCTTAGATACAGATAAAAACAATACAACAAAGCTGGCAATCTATAGCCATTACAAATAGGTGTTAAACGTTTTGTGTTGAAACAGACGTTCTCATTCTTTCACACTCTTTTGCACGTGTACATTTTCAAATCCCAATCTCTTATCTAGATCACTTTATTTGACACTTTCTTTCTGATCTGCCTTATTTTAACCAAAATAAAACTAAATAACTGAATATATTAATTATTTAATAAGAAAATAACATATTAAAATATCATTTCTTACAACATTATATTCATTAACCTATTAATTTATCAACTATATATTACACATATAATATACGTACACATAAATCTATATATATAAAAGAAATTTTTTTTTTTAAGTAATATATCTGTGTGTTTGAAATGAGTCATATACATACAATATATATTAAGAAAATTATTTCATTTTTCTTTCTTCTCCAATTTTTAGCAAATTTAATTCTCGTTATTGTTTTTGAAAAGATTTTAAAAATTCTAATTTACTCCAACAACTTTTTAAACACGATTTAATTATTTAAGAATTAATCAGTTATTCTTACTTCTTTTCACTTTCTGTCCCTTGAATTTGATAAACTTTTAGTTACAGTATTCGATTTTTAAAATGTTTATAATTTAACTAAAAGAAAAAGTAAAATTCCATTTTAGCGTTCTAAATTTTTAATTTTAATTGCTGTCTTTTGTTACAGTTATTATAACAATAAGAAGAACGATTTGTAAACTGTCTTTTGTTTTTATACATTTCACGCGCATAGATTTTCAGGAACGCCGATATCTTTAACTGCCTATTGTTTAAATACATTTAGATTTATTATAAATAAATAAAAAATAATAAAATCAGTTTTATTTTCACACATATGTACCCACCTAATTAACTTCAAGTCATCCCACATTCATTTACCTATTAATTAATATTCAATTTTAAATTTAAAAAAATATATATATACATTACAGTTTATTTAATCAAATAGTTTTATATATATATACAATAGTACTTTCTAAAATATTGATCATATTTTATTTTATAAATATAATAATTTATTGTGTATTATATGTATATAGGCAATAATAATAACAAATAATAATCTTCCCACTATTACTATAAATTCCAAATGAATTGGATTCAATAAATATGCTTGATCTTTTTAGGAATGTGTGCATTGTAAGCTATCCTTTACAACCCCCTCTCCTTACAGGGTTAGAATTTTAATATGTAATGAAAATTTTAACACTTACACAAGGTTTGCATTTGAAGTTTGACGTTTTTTTTTTTTTTTTACACAAATATAAGAAGGGTAGTGAAACCTTATTTTACTGTTTTCTACACTCAACTACACAAATTGCTTTCTATTCTTCTCTACTCACTCTCATAAAATACTTTTCAAGGTGGGGTTCAAACATAGGTTGTTGGTTTTTTTTTTTTTTAAAAAAAACTAATGATGGTTATGTTTTGAGCACACTAATAAAATGTGTTTCTGTTTCAGATAGCACTTTTTTTTTCTTGTTATCCTCTATCCTACTCCTATAGAGTCTTAGTGGATTTCCTTTGAGGACTAACATAAGATTGAAGCAACCATCACTTAGTGTGGTTTAACTCTTTTAAATAAAGTGGCTCTAAAGTATCCTAATATTTGCTTTGGCATCCATTAGGGAATACTCTCATCATAATTTTTAACCTAACTTCATAATATCTATTTTTTTTTTACTTATCA
The DNA here is from genome assembly GCA_028023455.1 of Epiperipatus broadwayi. NCBI lineage: Eukaryota > Metazoa > Onychophora > Udeonychophora > Euonychophora > Peripatidae > Epiperipatus > Epiperipatus broadwayi. The sequence continues at coordinate 283,843 of JAQFVV010006197.1, read as the reverse complement.
GCATTCATCTCTTATTTTTTTCTACACATCAGCTGAGTATGACAATTCTACAATTACTAAGATTGTCCATGGTATGGTTTTATAATTCGGGTATTATATGTGCCCCTAACTTATCCTTCCATATCCAACCAAAATGCATTAGGACTCGATTGTTTAACTATTGTGTAAGGTCCTTCATATAGATGGTAAAACTTACTGTACTTATTTTCAATTTGCTTACTAATATGAGGGTTTTTTATTAAAACTGATCTCCTACTTTAAAACTATGAAAAGTTCCAGTCTTATTTTTGTTCCTTTTATTGGCCTTACTTACCAATCGAAGATATGCTTTCTGCACATTTTCCTCCATACTACTTTGTTTATATCTAGTCATAGGTTGATATTTAGTGAACAACATGGGAATTGATTGATTAAAATGTAGTTCAATGGGTGTGAATCCAGTGGATTCATTCACACTCCAATTGATATAATTAACTATCTGGTCTATCTGTCTTACCAGATCATTTTCTTATACCATCATAAGTTGTATTATATATATATATATGTATACACCATTTGATTTATTCCTTCATTTATTTATTTTTTCTAAAAAAATATATACATCTTTTGAGCATTCATCCATGGTAAAAAGTCCATTTTATTTTTCCTAAGTTGCATCATTTGAAGTCCTTCCCTTATTATGTACTTTTTCTTTTAAGTACTGTCATTTATATGCTTCATAAATGTGAAGGGTCCTTCATAAGTGTTACATAACTTATGGAACTGAAAACTTTTCTGTTTGATGAACTGCAACATGGTCATCTCGATTCTCACCATATAATTTTCTATGTTTTGATCATCTTGTTGATTATGGAAAGACTAATTTCCATAACGCATAACTAAGACGATCACATTCACCAATTTCTTTAATGCCTTCAACAATGGCATTTGTAGTGTGACAGTTTTCTCCTAAGAAAGCTGTTTGAACTTGTAACAATCCATCCTTGTTATTGCTATAATGCTCACAAATGTCATGTCTGAAAAGCATTTTATCCTTGTTTCGATGGTAAACACGAATGTGCTTCAATGATCTCAAATATGAGTCTAAATCATTTATCATTGAACCTTCTTTCATATACTCTATCATGACATCTCCAGAGTATGATGTGTTATTGACTCCTATGGCTTCATTTAACTCGGAATCAATCTTGAAACCTTGTGATCTTTGTATCACTTCAATATTGAGAGTATCACTCAGTTGCTTTTCTCTCAACTTAAATTCAGTATATTGAGTACTTGAATTAGTCTGGGTATCCTTACTCAGTTGGGATTCAGCGATTCCAAATCTCTGGGTAATGGTTTTATCTAAACACTTCAGTTCTTGTCCTAAGGTTTCTATCTCCGTATTTTATTTGGTACAATTTTGCTCCAACTCCATATGGATAATTTGTATTTCCATCTGAACTTTCATATCATTCACATCCTTCTTCAATTCTTCTTTTGTTTTATTTATATCAAATTTGATTGCCCAATTCTCCATCATACTATTCACATCACTTTTCATATTCTCCATCGTACTATTCATATTACTTCTCATATTCTCCATATTGCTATTTATATCATTTCTCATATTCTCCATATTAGTTGCTATATTATCCATCATACTATTCATATCACTCCTCATCTCCATGATTACTTGGATTAGTTGTGCCAAGGTTGTAGGGTTTTGTATAGCCTGAGTTACTCCTACTTCAGGCACTTGAATAATCTCAATGGGAGGAATCATCTGAATTTGAGAAACTGTTTGACTCCCTTCCTGCATTTGTGGGGATTGTTCAACTTCCGGACTAGACCCCCCAGGTATCTGAATCATCACAGATTCTACCTTATTACTGGTAGCATCATCTACCATTTCACTGTCACTACTATCTTTCCCTATCTCCAAATGTTTTGATGCCATATTACTTAATTGCTTACCACTTCGGGTTATCATTAAATATTTATTTATTTGCAAACTATTTATAAAATATTTATTTATGAAACTATAAATAATCACATGCCACAGTGCATCATGCCACTCCCAACCATTGCATTTACCTTTTACCTTTTTTTTTTCTAGTTTTTAATAGATATACTTTTTAGCCTATGTCCTTTTACATGCCTAACTCTACTATTTTATTATCATTTATTAATCACTTAACTATTTATCATCGGTCTCTGTTTATTGCCCAATCCTTTATATTTCCAATTTACACTCAATACTTTAGATCTCTTATTGAAAATTGATTTAAGTTTATGTGACCTATTTATTATCCCTATTACTATTATTTTTAATGAAAGTGCTAGCTGTTTGCCATGTGCATAAGTTCATATGGGTTTATGTTGATAAAAAAATATCAAATGAAATATGCTTTAACATTTTTTTTTTTTTTTAAAAATTTAAATGCCAGTCCAATTAGAGTATATTCATACCTAACATACTGGATACCAGATGTAACTATTGGTAAATACATTTGAATACATTTATCAACTATAATATCTTTATGCCTAACACGTTGCACATCAGATATAACGATTAGTAAATATACTTGGATACCTCTATCAACTGTAAAATGCCTACCACGTTGCACGCCAGATTTAACGGAACGAACAATTTTCATCATTAGATATAACGGTTATAAAAGATTCTCCTCATACCCCCCCCCCTAATACCTATCACACTAGTCACGCCAGTCGCTAATTCGATCTTTAGCGGTGTGTAGTCCCACTACACATCGTACATCCACGTTGGTCGACAGATATAATGGACGGAACAATTAGCACTTGCCCCAAAAGTTGATGATGCCAGATATAACGGACAGAATGATTACAACTAATCCCCAAACATTGCGAACACCAGATGTAATGGATGGTCAACTAACTTGCAGACTGTACTACTATGCAGATGTAGCAATATGGTGAGGGGATAAGTTAATATACTCTAAATTATTACCCCTAATGAAATAATCTGCAAAGACCTACCAGGCTTAGAAGGGAAGAAAGTTGCATCCAACTATGTTCAGACTGTGGGTCATCTGATAAAGTGCTAATGAGAACCTGATGAAATGCTTAACCAATGATTGCATACCCTTTAATTGACTAACTCTATCCCTATTTAATAATATTAAATGCAATTTAGGTTAGTTCATCCACTTTCCTCTTTTAAATTCCATTATTCCCTAATATTCAAGCCCAGAGAGAATATTGCTTTTAACTCCTTTAGCAGGTATGAACAGATATACACAGCAACTCCTGCACCTATATATAGGTTACAACTAGCATTTATAATATTTGTTTTATTTTCAAGCTTTTATATATTAAGAAAAATAGATGTGTGTGCATGTATAATTATTTATAAACTGTGGAATGTCAGGACAACTCAATAAACCAGAGACCGGAATAATATAAACTCTCAAACATTTATTAACAATAATAAATATCAAGTATAACAACAATAGTAATGATAAAAATATATATATATAATAATCATCATATGTACATGTGTCACAAATGAACCTCTACCATCTTACTAATTAATTATCCTCTAGATCCAACCCTTATACCCCATGGTAGAAATCCACATATGTCTCTCATTCTCTGCAAATCATAATTATATAGAAAAATCAACTTTAGTTATTTAATATAATTGAGATGCTGGCTAGCTAAATTATATATTTACAACAAGTTTCTTCAATTTATATATATGTTAGAGACAGATCCCAGTTGATTAGTCAAACATACTAGAAAATATACGTACACGGTTAATCACAAAATAAAACATATAATATGTATTCTGTATGTGTTGTAATTTAATCTATATATAAATTTAAAGAATCTTACCTCAATATTTATGTGGATGACCTGATGTGAAGCAGGTGATATTACCTAAATTTTATTTATAATGAAAATATAAAAAATATCAAAATGAATAATCCCCCCTTTTCTTCTTTGCTAATTCTGAAAGATGTGGCTTCAGCATCAGAGTGTGAAAATACAACAGATAATATAAATAAATAAAAAAAAAAATAAACAAAAATTTACAATATTGATTCTTTGATAAAAAAAAATTGTAATTGGAATAAAGTTTATAACAATCATCATAATAAAAGCAGTAGTAGCTGATAGTTAGGCAAGTTGTTCTTCAAAGCAGTTTCACTTAGTAAATCATTCTCCTTAGCAAGGATAGATAGGTACAATGGTGTCTCCTGTAGTTGTGTTTAATGGCAAACATCTTGATCCTCATTTGATTCACCATAATGTATTCCAATCCTTGTTTACTTTGGACTGAAGGCATCTTCTTGTGTGTATACAATAAAGTAGAAATATATATATATATATATATAGATATAATGCAGCTGGCAGGAAAATACCATGACACACAATAGCATGTTTTGCTCTAGCCCATTTTCATATTAAAGTACATTTTAATAATTATTTATAATCATATATTTTTTTATTAATAATATTGAAGCGCTTATATATATATTAAGAAAATTATTTCATTTTTCTTTCTTCTCCAATTTTTAGCAAATTTAATTCTCGTTATTGTTTTTGAAAAGATTTTAAAAATTCTAATTTACTCCAACAACTTTTTAAACACGATTTAATTATTTAAGAATTAATCAGTTATTCTTACTTCTTTTCACTTTCTGTTCCTTGAATTTGATAAACTTTTAGTTACAGCATTCGATTTTTAAAATGTTTATAATTTAACTAAAAGAAAAAGTAAAATTCCATTTTAGCGTTCTAAATTTTTAATTTTAATTGCTGTCTTTTGTTACAGTTATTATAACAATAAGAAGAACGATTTGTAAACTGTCTTTTGTTTTTATACATTTCACGTGCGTAGATTTTCAGGAACGCCGATATCTTTAACTGCCTATTGTTTAAATACATTTAGATTTATTATAAATAAAAAAAAAATAATAAAATCAGTTTTATTTTCACACATATGTACCCACCTAATTAACTTCAAGTCATCCCACATTCATTTACCTATTAATTAATATTCAATTTTAAATTAAAATATATATATATACATTACAGTTTATTTAATCAAATAGTTTTATATATATATATACAATAGTACTTTCTAAAATATTGATCATATTTTATTTTATAAATATAATAATTTATTGTGTATTATATGTATATAGGCAATAATAACAACAAATAATAATCTTCCCACTATTACTATAAATTCCAAATGAATTGGATTCAATAAATATGCTTGATCTTTTTAGGAATGTGTGCAATGTAAGCTATCCTTTACAGTGTATATAATACAAGTTTGTTAAATTAGGTCATGTGATATATGACTTGATTTCTTTGCAATTATATATATAGTAACAGTTGGAATGAGCCAACAACCACATAAATCACCACCAGGATGATTTAAACCACAACATATTACTTTTTTTTTTTAAGGCTCGGCGATCAGGGAGTGGTAGAGATTCTTTAAAATTAGATTAACTATATGACTTCCCTGTGGCAAACAAGACACCCAATGCAATGTATATATAAAATACAAACACTTTATTAGTAAGAAAGTTACAAATAAATAAACAAAAGAAATGACTTCTACTTAATTTGGTTGCTAGACTTATAAGATAGTGGAAATTACACGAATTAATGAGTATAGATGTCAAAGTTTCATGGTATAACATATATATAAATAAGGGATCTCGGATGATGAACACATTTGATCTGTGGCAGATATCTCTCAAGCAGATACATAATAATAAATAAAGCAAGTTAAGTTTAATTAACCCAGAAAATATGGTTAAATGGATAAACACATAACTCTCATGATCATGACCCATCAATGCCTAAATACCAGGTTTTAACATTTACAAAGAAGGAAGGGAGTACTGGGTTGCTACGGTAATAAAATCCAATGACTAGGAAAACTGGAATATGCTTGCCTCCACGAGACTATTTCCAAGTCTCTAAGAAATAAATGGATAACTGGTAGGAAGGAATAAGCATCTTTCTATAATAATTAATAAATCTCACCAACAGGCAGGAACAATCCACTGCCCAATTGGTGATACAATGAAGTTCCACTAAGTCTGAAATTGAAAGGAATATCCCCACATCTGTGTGGATCATATTCAAAAGAAACCCAGCTATTAAATTTTCCAAAGCGGGTATAAACGCCTGCTGAAGAAACACAATCAAATAAACATGAAGTTAGACAATCCAGCAATGCTATATAAATATTTGGACTTAAATTTAAAATCTATATATAAAATAAAACTAGCCCGGTCATGTCATAAGATTACAATATGCAAATGTCCATTATATAGGCTTAATCAAGGCCTACACAGTAATTATATATTAAAAAAATTTATAAAGAAATTACTCCTTGCTTAATTAGAGATCCGCCCCATAGGTCTTACATATAGATAGAAATATTGATACCATAGCCTACGATGACAATATATTAAATTGTGTTAAGTTTTAAAGAATTAAACTATCGTATCATATATTTTATTATTTATAATGTAAGTTTCACATAATTGGAAACTGCATATCCGCAGTATATATATAGTTTGTTTGTTTTTTTAACAAAAAATGGAAAACAAAGTTTTAACTTTTAAACTTTGTAAGATTAAATTTTATTTTAAAAAACTAAAAGTTGTTTATAAATCAATACACGCAGCGTACATATATACTTTCTTATAAAAGAAAATAAAGTTTGCTTTTAAAGATCTTAACACTTGATCTTAATTTTTAAATTTCAATGTTTTATATAAACCATTGTGTTAATGGCTAAATGTCATTTTTTTACAAATTATTTTTATATAAAAATCATTATAAATTTTGAATGATACCATAAAATTAAGGTTTTGATAAATATCAGAATGTACTCTATATTTCTAATATTTCACCCCCATTTTCACATTTATAATTTATTAATAAATAATAATTATTAATTCTCATTTCATTCTATTATTTTTTAAAATTATTATAGCAATTATTTAACTTTTATAGCACATATTTGATATCAATAAAACAACTGTAGATTCTCTTCCTCTAAATAAACAAAAAAAATCACTCATTCTTATGATTGTTTTAATAATTCAATCCTTAGTGAAGATGTGATCGATTTTTATTAATGAAATGCTCATTTATTATATAACATATAGCATTTGGAAATTCAATAATTGATTCTAGCTATTGGAACAGTCGATCTTAGTTCAAGATCGAGTTTCACTGTTCTACCACAACCCGTGTTTCATCCTGCTCTTTCTTTTTTTTTTGTCATATGTATATAAACTATACGTATATTTCTGAGAAGCGTCTATGAGATTTATAAATATAAATCTTAAATAAAAATTTTCTTTAATTATTTTAGATGCAACTCAGATATATACGTATATTAACGGAGCTTTTATATATATAAAAGCACAAACAAATATTGTAAATAATTTAGTATTTTTTTCTTTAATTATATCTTATTTATTTTGTAATTATTTTTCGTTATAAAACTACATAAAAATTCAAGATGGAAGATGCAATCGCCGACTGTCCAAGAGTAATTAACGGGGTGGGAATATTAGTTTGTTTCATGGTTTTAAAAGGAATTTTTAAATTAAAGTTAATGAAAGTAAAATTTAAAACAAAGCTAATTGATTTTAAGTTCGCTGTTAACATTTTATCAAATCTATTTCCAATCTGGAAATTGATATGAATTTATTTTTGGACAGTTGTCTTGCGATTGCATCTCCAATAACAAAAGAGAGAATATTTCTGTAAATTAAAGATTCAATTAGAGTTAAGAAGTTTAATTAAAAACATTCTTTGAATAACTGAAAACTGGTATAAATAGGGCCAAAAATCTATTGTGTCAGAGTTTGGTCAATAGTCGTTAGCCGCCTTCCTCTCTGTCTTCAGCTTAACTTTTCGCCATGCAGAGATATAGCTCCTACCGCTCAAGAGTGCCTGTGCTGTCAAAGAACAGCCGAGGCCAAGTAACATGTTTTAGATCAAAGTATGCCTGCTGCCACAGAAGATTCGTCAGTACTGTACTCCATAGAATCCTGAGATAACAAGTCTAAAGTCATTACAATTGTATTACATGAATCCTAACTCTTTAAAATTAATGTTTTCTGTATATTGTTGAATCTCGTTTAACTCGCTAATCGGAAAGTATGCTAAATTAATAATTTTCTTTGTATCGATCCTCTTCTATCTAAATAATACTACTGTCAAAACTTTTCATCCAACTCACGCTTTTTATTATTTTTATAATTTAGTGCGGTTATAATTTATTTTTAATGATATTTTTATATTTTTCACTTAATTTTATTTGTAAATGCCAATCAAACCCAGTCTTACGAACTTCTATATCCCGCTATGGAAAAGAAGGGGGGGGGGATTAATGAGTTCTTATTATTTATATCTAAATAGCTCATAAGATTGGGCTTGTATTTTAAATGAATACATGCTTTTAAATAAATATTTTATCGTAAGTTTATACAAAATGTATAAATACTTTTCAATCTGGGGTGGATATTGGTGTCCGTTAATTTTATGGATTTCTTTATTGATCATCATCGCAAAAAAAGGCTGGCAACTTTATTCTATTTTGTTATTTGCATTTTTAAGTGTGTGAATTTTAATTTTTTTTATATGAAACAAAATTATATTGATTCAAGGAGGGGGAGCAATGCATGCTTCATTAATTATAGTTTTAACTTCTGATAAATGATTTTATCTTACACGGGTCATTATTTTAACATATCATTACGCATTTGTTAAACCACTTAAGGCTTTATGTTAATATTTAAATCCAACCATTTTATATTATTATAATAGCGTTGCTGGCATATATCAAATTATAAATAAGCCACATAGTGCTTGATCTGATTCACCTGTACCTCATTCCAGGGATTCATGATCATCTTTGGTTGTCATTCTTCTCCTCCAAGTATATATTTATATACTGCTTTGATTCGCCCGTACCTCGCCCCGGGGATTTGAAGCCTTCCGTTTTGTTAGTGTTCTCGTTCATAACAGGTTAGTGTAGTTGAAGCTCTGCATGGCTCGCCGTCATCCGGCTCATAGCAACTTCCTACCAACCTTTCCTTCGGTACTCTCAGCATGAAGCTGGCGTACCACCTTAATAATCGGAGAATGACTTTTTCTTGACCAAAGCTGCTCTCACTGACATAATGCTAGCACCACAATTTCCTATGTTTCGTTTTCTAGCCTGTTTGACAAAATAAATCGTAATGATATGTGATAATGAAACGTTTTTCTCTTTGTAATTTTTCGTTGGAGTTTAAATCCAACTTCTCATGAAGCTACCCTCCCCTTTATTGAAATAAGCCATTCCCCGTATTGATAGAGTTTCGCAATATTTGATAGTTAAATGTCGAAAATATTTAATAAATAAATGTTTTTAGTATATTTTTGATCAGAATGTATCCTTACTTAATTATTGTAAATAAATTCTATAAATGAAAATAAAGTTATGTATCAAATGCCAAGGGCATTCTATGAATTCGTATAAACAGCAAAACTCTATTGTCATATCTTTATATGTTTCTTTTTTTTTTTTAATGAATAAAAGACCACCAACCACCCAGATAAATCTATTTTTGTAATATTACATAAAATCTGATTTTTAAATATATGGTATGTATTTAAATGCCCCACTAAATTCATATCTGTCTAAATAAAATAATTGTATCAAGATCATCAAATATTTGTAACCAAAAATAAAGTTTTAAATGCGTGAAGTTGAATATATATAAAATCATCTTGAATTTTGCCAAAATAAAGATTTATATTTTTAAATTTAATCCAGTTGTTCGAATCTCCTTAATAATATTTATATTTATGTATGTTTTTAACTTATATCTTGGGTTCACTCAATCTCTCATCATCATCATCACCAGTTGAGTTCTCATGTAAAACGTAGCACTGGGCCGGGATAGAATGAATTTATGTGATATCACCGTAAGTGTTGACCATAATGTTATAGATTTGGGGAATGGGCAAACAGGTTATAATTCATGATGGCTCCTGACCTGTATATCTCAGGCATGATTGGATTCGGGGTACTTTTGATCAGATTCTAAGTCTTGTTGGATGGACATACATTTTCGGCTGGTACACTATATGTGATAGACAATTTCCGAACCATCACAATATATACAGAAATGTATTCTTTAACAAGGATGAAAAAAGAAGTTCCTATTAACAGAAAGAAAATCTATTGATTTCTTTCTGAAGCCTTAAAAGAAATGAGCAAGATAAATTACTAATATTAACTCTAAACATTCTCATCTTTACAGTTGTTATTACTATATCATAGTTCATATATGAAGCAAATGTATGGGCTGCTCACCAACTTATTTAATTCAGGATATAAATTAGCATTTATTATATATAGCGTATGTTTACAATTGTATTACATTCAAATATCAGCCTTTCAAGCTAATTGTGCATACGCTTTTTGCGAGTGTTAATAATAATAAATGAATACTTTCAGATTTGCTCATATATAAGCATTTGAGTCATAGGAATAAGTGGATTCATTTTATTCCTGCATAAATACTATATCTTGTATTGGAGAGAAAGTATTTATTTATTATTATTAACACTCGCAAAAAGCGTATGTACAATTAGCTTGAAAGGCTGATATTTGAATGTAATAATTCAGGATAGTGAATTAATTGATTTTTATTTCTGAATTTAAAATCACCAAAATATCCTGGCATTTGTAGATAGAATGTGAGTGTTTGTGAATTATTATTTTTTTATTTGTGTCAGATAAAAATAAATGTTGGTCTTTATGTTCCATACACTGGAAAATCATTAACCAAGGCAATGGTTGGTGTATGAAGGTAGAAGTACTAAAAATCATATCAAGAATTTATATTTCTATTTGCTTATAGTTTTAAGTTCACTTTCATGCAAAAATATTTTTATTTATTTTATTTATGGATTTTATAGTTTTAAAATGTGTATACTTATTATAAATTGAATCAATAAAGTTATACAACAAGTATTGTAATGTTGTTGAAATTTTTTCTTTTAAATAATACAATATTTGTTGTTTGTTCAGCCTTTTTCAGTTTTGTTTATTTATATGCAAGAAACAACATAATAGATTATATTTATTTCCATCTTCATTATTATTATAAATTTACATTATTATTATTATTATTATTATTATTACACATTGTTTATTATGAACAATCATATTTTCAAATTCATGTATTTTTTTTGTTCAGATTGCAAGAACTATGGGACTTCACCATGTTCTTGAGTATGAAAAATTGTCTGGAGGTCAAGCCATTGAATGTCTGGCAGAAAAAGGAAATATTAATGCTTTCCAGTATCCCATTATTCTGACTCATATTCGGGATTGCAACTTTTCTTTTTCAGGTCTTAGGTTTACCACTGAAGGAATCCTAAAACGAGAAAAAGATAAATACGGTAAGAATGAATTAATTTTATATTATTATTACTCTATTTGATTTAATTATTAACATTATAATTTTTTTTTCATCATTACTGATATTATTATTGGAAATATTTTTCTGCTTATCCTGCTGTGATAATGATAGTTATCATTTCATTCTTTCACTATTCACTGATATCATTATACTTAATACCTTGATTGCTTTGGTGCAATTGGTAAAGTGTCCAACTTGGGATCGGGAGATCCCAGAACCAATTCTGGTGCTCACAGGTGTGGCCCTCAAACTTCTTATAAACTCATTTGTCTTTTTTATTTATTATACTTAATAATGCTATTCTTTTTACTGTTATTATTGAATATCAGCATTTGGTTTTTATTACTACATGCTGTACATGTTTCCAACAATTCTGTCCTTTTCTACCAGTAATTAGTACAATTCTCTCATTACTACTGCTATCTTGCAATCATTAGTCAATATAATTATTCTACTTTTCAGCATTACTATCTTTCTAGTATTGCTGTTCATTATACCCATCCTGCTACAACATTGTTAAATGTTGCTGTTATTATCCTTTATTATAAAGATGGTTAAGTACCTTGATTTTACATCAGTTGTCTTTCTATTACCAGTAATCACCATTATTGTTTTGCTACTAAAACGATTCTGACTGATCATCTAGACTGCTATGACTGTCATTCTACTACTACTATTTCTTTCTTTTATTACTGTCATTATTTATTCATAGCATTTTCCAATAGTTTATAATAGTATTACTCAATGGTATTGTCTTGATTGCTATCACTACAAATTTTATTGTTCATTTGTATCACTATTCAAGACTAAGACTTCTTTATATCATCGTATTATTAATAATACTAATATTATTTAGCTTGTCATTTTTTATGTTTACATTAATTTATAGTTATTATATTATGGCTGAACATATATTTGCATTTTCTTATGTTTTTTGCCTATGCAATAGGTTGCTATGGTCAAGATGTAATAATTGATCATGACCTTCTATCCTTAATATAATTTGTTTTAACATTTCAATTTTATAACTATATCATAGTTTAACAAGCACTTCATCATTAAGATGCCTAGATGTGTAAACAAGTAAAATGTAAATTTAATGATACATTTGATTTGTGTTGGATATATTTAAAATAAGAAATTATTAGAAATAGATCAAGATCATTAAAAATACCTAGGGTTTTTTTTCTTCATAAAATATACAAAATTTAAAATATCACACACAAAAAAATAAAGCTATTTGGAGAAAAAAAGTTACCTGCCATGATATATATAAACAAAGGGAGTAAATCACTCTTCCCCAGGTTATGACTTAAAGCACACTAAATGTTGAACAAAGGAATCAAGAATAGAATGAATTCACCTATTCTTAGTAGCTCCGATGTTTATAAGCATACCTTTGTCAATATGGTTCGTAATTCAGAGTGAAATTAATTTATCAATCAGATGGAATATAGAACTTAAGAGTTATTAAACTCATAATTAATTATACAAGGCTGGAGACAGCATCTCACTTCTAGTACTTTGATTGTAATAATTAAACAAGATTTAATATGAAAATTTTAAATTAAACATAGTCCTAATGTATATGTAAACAAAGGGAATAGATCACTATTCCCCAGGCTCCCTTTGTTTACATATACATTGGGACTATGTTTAATTTAAAGTTTACATATTAAATCTTGTTTAATTATTACAATCAAAGTATTAAAAGTGAGATGCTCTCTCCTGTCTTATATAATTAATTATGACAAATCCATTTACTTGTGTTTCTAATCACGACTCAATCCTTTTTTTCTTTTCAAAATATACATTACATATAGCCATATTTCTATAATTAAAACACTTCTTTTCTTTTCAAAAACTTTATTTGATGTATATATAGATCAACGTTTCGACTATTTTTACTCTATAGTCAAAACGTTGATATATATATATGTCAAATAAAGTTTTTGAAAAGAAAAGAAGTGTTTTAATTATAGAAATTAATTATGAGTTTAATAACTTTTAAGTTCCTTATTCCATCTGGTTGATAAATTAATTTTATTCTGAATTACCAACAATTTTAATGAAGGTATGCTTATAAACATCAGAGCTACTATGAGTAAGTGGATTCATTCTATTCTTGGTTCCTTTGTTGAACATTTAGAGTGCTTTTAAATCATAGCCTGGGGAAGAGTGATTTACTCCATTTGTTTACATATACATTAAGCTATGTTTAATTTAAAGCTGACATGATATATACAAAATATAAATCACTCATAAGAATGTGTTTTTTTTCCACCAGTGGAGAAGTCTGCATTGTATTATCAATGATGTAGTTGTCATCAAATAAACCAAAACAATGCATATGATTTCTTGTAATTTAGAGATCCTTAGATTGACAATCATTAAATTAAAGAAGTATAAATATTAAAAAGAGTCTTTGCTGAAATTTTACAATGGGGCTCAACACTTCTAGTTACACAATTTTGTATTACATTAAAATTTGTTTTAAAAGCCAGTATATCAACCTAAGGCTATTACCTTCTATCTAGATACTTATTTTCTTACCAATACTAGATGATTTGGAGAAGAAAGGCTGGAGAACTGAGAAGATTGATTGAATTTGAAAGAACTTTCATTTTGCAGTGGATTGAAAGTGGTTGAAAATAATGATGATGATGATGACAACTAGAAGATTAGCCCAGTTGGTTATGAGCCTATCTATCTGAAAGGAAAATATTAAGTTTGCTCATTTTTTCTTGACTATACTCTCAATTCATGAAAAAGTAATTTGAGTATGCTAATCATTATGTCATGAAAATCTTGTGATTCATCTATTTGATTGAAATCTGAATACTCAAAAATTACTTGTAAAATTTTATTGTAGTAATTTTTTATTAAATCTAGATTCAAAATAAATAAATCTTATACCTTGAAATATATGTACATTATTTTATTTTAATAAATTGAACACTTTTCCTAATATCTACCATAAAAAATATATGCAAATAATATGAAAACATTATAACAGACAATAAGGAAAAAACATTTTTTGTTACATTAAAGTCATAATCATGGTTATAAAAACAACAACACTATTTTATTAAAAGTTTAAAGAAAAACAATAGTGTTTTTTTTTTGATGATCATGATTATCTTGATAATGCATTGAAAGAATGCTTGTTTTATTCAAATTAATTTTTTATTCTCTGTGAGAGTGCTTTATATTTACATTCTGTTTAATAAATAAATATATATGTATATATAGTAGACTCTTGTATCTCTAGCCATTTGGTTCCAAGCTATTACACAAATGTTTGAAATCATGGAAAATATGTTTTTTAATATATATTGTACCACCTTGAACAGCAGTACATGTCTGTAATTTTTATTAAAAAATTAAGATAAAAAATAAATTATAAGTGGCTTAATTTAAAGATTTTTTTTTTTAAATAAAAAATACTGCATCATAGTTTCTTCGGTAGTTTTATAATAGCGTGTTGAATCCGCCGGAGGGCGTGGTTTGTTTGTAAACAAAGATAAATATAATGTTTCTGGGCCGGGGTTTTTTTTGGGGGGAGGGGATTGTTTATTACATTTAAAAGTAATATCAAATAAATTTTTTAACAAAAAAATGCATAAATCAAAAAATTAATTTAAAAAAGTACTTAATTTTTATTCTTTTCATTACTTATATTTTCGGGCCGGTGTTTTCTTTTTTTTTTGGTTTGTTTATCACATTTAAAAGTAATATCAAATCTCAATTTGTAACCAAAAAAAGTACATAAAATGAATTTTAAAATGTAGTTACTTTTTATTCTTTTCATTACTTTTATTTTCGGTTTGGTATTCTACGAAATCAACTCTTTTTTTTTTTTTAATTACAAATAAATATATTTCCATTTAACGGTAACATTTACAACAAAAAGTCAAACGTTTTTTTTTCGGGGTGGGGGGGATACAATTCTTAACAAAACAGGTTAACGCAACTCGAAGATTGACAAACTTTTTACAGTAATTACAAAAACAAAATATACGGATAATTAAAACCAACCTTTTTGGCTCTTCAGGAACAGCACGCATGCAGCTTCAAGCTCTTCTGTTTGATAATCCTTCCAGCAGTCAGAGAACTTTGACATTATTTGGAAACTTTTCTATTTCAGCCATTTGATTAAGCTCGCAGTTGTTCTCGCAGAAACGTGACTTAGAGCGTGATTTGATCCAAATCGCGCTTGCATCTACACTTGCTGAATTTTTTGAGCAGGAAATCTGGGCTACGGAAGCATGAGACTCTGCTTATAATTGTTAGTAGACATTCATAAAACATGGGAGATAGAGGAGAGATGGTCTTAATGAATATTAAAATAGTTTTTTGACATTCGGAATTCCAGCCACCCTCACACAATACTGTACCCAAATGGGAAATGTGATCGCACATCAAAAATGCATAGCACAAATCTGAGCTGTAAGCTGACACGATAGCTTCTGCGGCAGATTAAACGTCATGTTTCTGTGCATTAGCATAGAAATAGATACAGCCACTACACACAATGGACTATTTCTAGGCTTACGCATTAGAAATAAAATGTTCGATAGTGGAGGCCGCCTAAACGGCATATTTCTGTGCACTATCGTAGAAATAACGCCCTCAGGTGGTTTCAACATGCTATTATAAAACTACCGTTTTTTCTTAGAATAAAACTTCTTAGTAGGGGGGTGGGGGTGTATATGATAGAACTAAAGAAAGGTTAAAAATTTTTCTCTCTCGCTTTTTAAAGAAAAGAGTTTTTATAAAGTAAAAACTAAATAAATATGTAAAATTTAGAATAAAATTAGTCTGTAAAAATTTGTTTGTAAAAAAAAAAACTTTCATTATGTAATTAGTTTATAAGATTTTGATTAATAATAGAATCAAAATCAATAGTTATATTAATTAAAAAAAACTGTAAACTATCTTATTGAGAATATTTAGATTAATCTGAACAAGAGATTAAGATAACCAGAAATGGAAAATTAATTAAAAGACATTTCAAATTAAGATCAAAATTAAAAAATAACGATAAGAAATTAAAATAATAGGAGAAAAGAGTATATAAAGTCGCTCTCTCTATTATTAGTCAGTCTGGTTTGTGATATAGTCTGGTTTTGTGATATACAGTCGGGGCTGTAATTTGCTACATTGTTCATCTGTTTGGATTATTATTATTCAGTTCGGACAAAATGCAGAATCCAAACAACCAGAGATCCAGATATTTGGAACACAGTAGTAAGCCGGTCACTTACTGCTGAAATCAACATTAATGGAGAAGCCGCATAAGCCATGGAGGTGTCTGACTGAACTTCATGCCCCAAACCTCCACAAGTCAACTATTCCGCCTGGAAAAAATACTGGAAACTGGTACCAAAATCTCTCTCTCTCCCTCCCCCTCCCCCTCCCTCCCTCCCTCCCTCCCTCTCTCTCTCTCTCCCCCTCCCTCCCCCTCTCTTCCCCAATGCTGACTCACAGGATGGAAACAAGCCATCAATGGAGAACAAAAAAGGCCAACCGGTTGGAAAATACACACAATGAAACCCTAGATAAAGAAATTTAAAATATATTCTAATCACAGTCTAGACTCTTTATATTTAAATGAATGAACTTTAATTAAAGAAGGACTATCATAATTTAGCCTGAGTAATTATTTATATTTTTTTTATATGAAATTTCAATATTATTGTGTTATATTATATATGCATGTGTTTAAAATAAATATTAATGTTTGCTTTAATTGTTATATTGTATATTTTCTCTTTCTCTTTTGTCACCAGTCTATTATTGTATAAGTTACTTTATGCGATAAGTAAATATGCTGGACACTGAGACAGAGTATGAGCTAGTTATAGGATATTTCAAGTGCTGGATTATGGGCCTACTGTCCAGGCATGTTAATTATTTCGTGTAATTAGCTGGCACCTGAGGTTTACCTCTAAACAAATAAAATGCTTTGGATGGTAGGGGTTTGAATCTAGCAGTCGAGGTGGGCCATGGTCTGGACTTGTGACCATGTTATGCTTTGCATAGCTCAGTCTGACCATGGGTATCATATTTATTTAGTCCTGTATAATGGAACCACCATAAGCCTGCATAAATAAAGTCATTTAAAGTACAAATATTTATATATAATAGTGTACTGTATTTTATCCTAGGACAAGTAGCATTGGCAATTTAGAAGTTAAATTACTAAATTCCTAAAAAGAGTATTTTATTTAAATATCTGATTGATTTAGTTTGGACATTGTGGGTTGTATAGATTTTTTGTGTGCGTTAAAAGAAATCGAATAGAGAGAAAAGATATAAAGAGTAGAATAAAAACAAAAAGGGAAATTACTTCGGATTTTTGTAAAGATAAAACAAACGTTTATCGTGAAGCCATTAGCAATATGTAAAATAAAATCGCAACATTCCTTCGGTAATTAAAGATGGCGACCCAAGAAAAAAAAGGAAGACTTTGTGGGCTAAATTACATTCAATTTTGGTCTAAATTAACAGGTGTCAACAGGGGTTGTGCAGAGAGACTAAAAAACTCAGGACTATAAAAAGAAAAACACATCGTGCGACAGCTTTCTTAGATATTTGTTCCTGAAATAAAACAGTTCAAAATAAATATCAAGGTTGAAGAAATTATGAAGAGTGGGCCAAACTACTTTTACTAATATGTTGAATCGTATTAAGATGTACGAGTAGAAAAAGTTCTTTTGCCAGAGTTGCTTTTGACCTGTTATCACGGACTACCCTGAGTGAAATCATTTCCTACTAAATATGAAACCACGGAATGCTTATAGACTGCCAGAATATTGAACAGCGGATCCCTCCCAAGATAAATCCATGCATGGTAAATTTTATAAATCCTATATGTGAACAAATAAACTTACCGGTAATAACTCTATTAATTCCAATACTACTGATCACTTTTCTTAGATTTTTAAGTGTGATAAACTGTCATCATGAACCCGACCAAATAAAATAAAATATTAGCAGTAGTTTTAATCCCTATTTGTTTTTTATATTATCTTCTCTTGATAATATTAAATATTTTGTTTTGTATTAATAAATTTAAATATGACTTACATTGTTATCTAGTTATTGATTATTATTATTCTAATTTCATTACAATGTAGCCATTATTATAATTCGATTAAATAAGTTTTGCCACTGCTGTACTGAAAATGCAACCCTCCGGATATTCCAAATAATTCATCATAACTAAAAAAATAAAGGGGATTTGGCCAGTGGATTCTGATACAGAATCCTGGTGCCTTTTCAAATAAATTAAAAGCTGGCCTACTTGTCCCCATTATTATGATAGTTACATTAAGTGAAAGGGTGTTGTGTGACCAGGAAAGATAAGTACATTAAATCTTACTGAAATTTTTTAACGAAAAATTTAATAGATCGAACGTAATTTGGTCACCAACTATGGGCAGTTAACTCATAAAGAAACCCTAATTATACAGTGGACATTACACTAGAAACACTAAAAATATATATAAACTAATTAAAAAAGTTAATTACATATGTGATAAAACAGAAAGTTCTTATAGGTTAATCCATAATAACTATTAGCGGTTTATCCTACCACACAAAATTTTCAAATGTCTTGATTTCCTAGAATTTTAAGAATTAAACAAGTGTCTATCTCAATAGCTTTCTACTTGTATCCATATTTTATGAAAAATAATTAGTATGTATTTTACTTGTATAATATAAATATTTATGACTCTAAAGGTAAGTAATTTTATTTCTATGTTTGTTATTATTGTAAAGGTAGCTTACAATTCTATCGAAACCAGCCACATCTTAAGAGTCATAAATCTTTATTTTTGGTGAGAAGGTAATCATCACATGTAGCCACCTTCAAGGAGATGCATTGATGTGGTGGAATTAGTTATTCCAAGCCCCATCCACCTTTGACGATTATCAAACATTGGTCAAAAACTTTTAAAATAAAGACAGACAAGATGCCTGCTATACCAGCTATTCCAGGAAAAATACTGGTCGACATCAGGAGAGACATTCTTTCGCCACCAAGTCACAAAGCTGTTTACATTGAATACATACCACCTGAGAGAGAGTAAAATTATTAGGATCATCAAGAGAAATTTGCCACTCAAAACAGAACAGTCACTTTTGTGTGCAAGTGCTAAAAGCATCGAGCAAGTGGCTGAATTATTACATAGCATAGACAAGAATAATACTAATATATCTACCAGAGCACTGGAAAAGAGGAAAGAAGATGCGACCGTCAACACCATATTTTATAAAGAGAAAAACATTTGATTTCTATAAATAGCTGCAATCACGTTAATCTACATTTCTTGTAAAAGTTATTCCATCCACTAAAAGATGATATTAAATGTAAAATAGGAATTTATTATTTTGCTTAATAGGAACTTACTTAGATTATCTAAACTTTTGTTTATCATAAGAAGTATAGTTTATCCATCTCCACTTACAATAGCATTTTGTATTTTATCTAAACAATTATTTGCATGATCTCACTAATAATTTTCATAGATTTCTTCATTACATTTTGATAAGTTTGTTTTTGCTATAGTTTATTGATTGCTGTTAGTAGAGTAACGTATTCTTAATTTTTCAACCTCAGTAACAAAAATGAATATTTTTATCATTCATATGATTATTAATGATTTTTTTATTACAATTTTTTTGCTTAATTCCCAAAAACTTTATTTACATTAAGAGAATACCATAATTAATGTGATACTTCAAAATCTACTTTTTTTATGCACTATGATAAAATATGTCTGCGCCAATTACTAATGGCATAACTTTTTGAAATGTCTCCTCTTATGTATATTTAAATTCTTTTTCTTTCTGAAGTGAATTCTATTTGATCTACCCTTTTTTTTTTCTGGTTTTGTAAACTACAGAAATTCATCCTTCTAGATTTTAGTTTCCACTTTATTATTAACAAATTTAATATCAGTTACTTTTATCAATTTTTTTTTTTAGTAAAACTGACTGATTCATCAAAACTCACTCATTGAACTAAATATTACTTAATAACATTAATTTCAGAAAATTGATTTACTTTTCACCATGCTTGAAATATTAGACTATTATTTATGTTTACTGAGAAGTTACTAAATAATTATTCTTCAAACATAACCATTATTATTATTATTATTGTGTGTGTGTGGGGGGGGTATTTTGCAGGAATTTTTCAACTTGTGCGATATGGAATCTGAAAATTATTAACAATTCATCATTCCCACTAAAATAAGCAATTTTTTACTAGATAACCAATAATATAAAATTACTTTGAAAGATAAAATAATGTTTAAATTGCTCTATGATTTCTCTGATGTATTTCATGTTATTTTAAATTTAAGAATAAAAATTTTTAAAATCTTAAAATATTTATCTTTGTGATTGAAACTATAAGAATCTAAAATATATTTTATTTAACGTACACTTATCAATGTGAACTAATAATGAATTTATTCTTTGGTATGTATAATAATTATCCTAATGACAAATAATGAGATATTCCATTATCATAATAATATGTCATTGAGGAACCTGAAAACTAAACAGACAATAAGTTTTTTTGAAAAATCATATTTATAAAATCACCAAAGATTAGTTCCAAGTTAACCGAACCTAATAATAATTTCTTTCTCCAAATTTTTTATCAGGTTTGTGTGGTTCACAACATATTCATTATTATTCTTTATGAAATCAGCATTTTGTCATTTTTTTGTGTATTTCATAAAAATGTTTTTGTGTGTGTGCGTGTGTTATCAAAGGACACTTCTGCAGATAATCATTTAATTATTTAAGTCAGAATGTTGGTAAGAACAATACACTTTGATTCAAACTTATTGAAAATAATGGTATTGTTACTATAAACTCTTATTGAATTTTTGATGAACATATTGCTTATTCATCATGAACATTTTATTTTGACTATTTACTCACCACATTATATTATAAAGATTATCTCAAAATCATTCTAAAGAAACTTACTTTTTCAAAAAGTAAAGTTTGCTGCAGAAGAATTTAAACACAGTATCATGAAAAATGAAATAAATGGACTAAAGAATGAGCATGTAACATGTGGTTGAATTTGTTTCATGGATAGGTTTATATAGTCATTGTAAATCTTTAAATTTTTTTTTTTAATGTACCTCTTTTTTCCTTCCAGAATTAGAAAATGCTATTTTAGTTTTTATTCAAATTAAAAATTCCAATTTTAATTTTAAAAAAACTAATAGCAAGATTTAAAGAAAACATTAAATATAATTTTTTATTTATAGTATATTATTTATTTATTTTTTTATTAGAAGTACTTTGGCCACATTCTCTTCCTAATATAGCAGATATTTGTGCTTCATTTCAACACAATGTTTTTTTTCATATTTTACATAAACTTATAAGAGGATTTATGTTTTGTGAGATGAATGATATTTTCTCTGACAAAGAAAAGGTTTTGGTAAGTTGGTTTTTATTAACTTTCCTGAAATACTAATTTAATGTAAAATTTCTGCTTATTTGTAAGAATATATAAGATAAAGAGATAGCAAAACATAATTTTCATAATACATATGGAAAAATGCCTTAATATGTTTCAAAAGACATTTGCTTGATACTTTGCTTGATTCCACAGAAGACTTGATTAAATTTATAAACATAAAGTTTTTTATGATGTTTAACTTTTCTAAATGTACTTTTTAACATCTTATTACATTTGACAAAGTTTAAAGTTAAGTCTAAGATATGGAATTATTTATGCCACATAAAAGTTATTTTTGTTGATTTTTTTGAAACCTTAATCATTACATATTTTTCAAATGTAAAAGCCAGGCATGTAACTAATAGATATGAAACAAATAAATATTCAAGATGTATTATTGGTTTAATATCATTTCTCAGGAGCCATTTTAAATCTCTTCAGTATAACTGAGAGTGTAAGACAAGAAGTGGAAATAAATCTAGCAATTAACATTTTCCCACAAATTATTGTTTGCATATTTAATTATTATCCTGTCACAATAGATACATTACTGCAGTATTTCTGTCATATTTAAATGAAATTTAAAAATTTTAAATTTACCAGTTGCTTAAAAAAAAACAGAAAAAATGAAGGAGAATTTAGGAAAATTTTGGCCCAAACATGTCATGAATCCATCTTAAATAAATTTGATATTTACGACTGAAACCAAAGCAATGAAAGTAATGGAAATCAAACAAAATGCTTTCCCTAAAAAAGAATAGTTTCCAATTGCAAACTATGATTTTTTTGTTTTAAAGTTATAAGTCAATATTTTTGAAAAATAACATCCATCAAAAGACATTGGATTTTGTCTTTTTTTTTAATGTTATTTTTTTCTAAGTGTAAAATAATAAAATATTTTGATTGAACAGTTATTAAAATAAATCATAATACTAGTTTATGAGCATTTTGTAGTCAGCAATTACTTGATCTTATTGAAAATATTGATGTAGTAGTAGAATGCAAACTTAAAAGCTGAAGATTAGTTATTAGATTCCTAGCAGAATGAAAAAAAAATTATTTAATTAACTGAATTGGAACTGTTATGCTATTTGGATGTTTTAATGTCACATTATGTGAATAATTGATCATACAACTATTTTTTTATAAGTAATTATTAAAATACATAAGCCAACTATTTAGCCTTTGCCAGCTTGGGGCAATTATTTAAACATTAATTTGGATGCGCCAACTTAAGTTCTCATTCATTAGAATACATAATAATATCAATAATGCTGGGATATTAAAATATGCTAATCATCATCAATGCTCTGGCCACTTAGTACCTTAATGTATTGGCCAACTATAAATTTAATTTCCAATAGACTAAACTAAAATAAATATATTCTTAGCACCAACCAGGATATCTGAATGCCTTTAAGCACTAATATACATACCTTTTAATATATCAGACCATTATGCTCAAATCTAGCTCAGAGAGCATATGCTGTATAACTGCTACTGTGATCAAAAGATGATGCAAATACATAATATAATCTAAAAACCATTTAGAATTAAGTCACTGGAATAATTTTAACAATTGAATACATGTTTATTAACAATAAAAAAATGAAGTTAAGGTCTTTAGAATAAGGCCATACACATATGAGCTTTCTGATTTTGATTAACATACAATAAAAACTATCACATTGTATTTTACATGATTAATATGTAAAATTCAAATTATCTTGTGGTCTATATATATTTTCCATTAGGTTTACTTAAAACACATTTACCACATAGACAGGTGGCTAAAAATTTCTGAACATATTTAAATTGTCATAAAATAATAAAATAAATGATTAAAATTTACACATGAGTCTATCTGACACACATTGGTATTTGTACATAGATGTGCAGTACAATTAATGACTGTATTCAATGATCATATAAATACAATAAATGATTAAATATTAAGTTATCACATTTTAGTGATATATATAATGCATTATACTAGGTTTACTTATAACACATATGTATAATCTGCGCACATATGTGCAGTACAATAATTGATTTAACATATAAATGAAATTCATCTATCATATTTGAATTTATCAAAATAAATGACATTAATTTTTATAACACATAATTAACATTTATGTTTTTGCGCATAGAAATGTATGTGCACACTCATGTTTACATATATTTTAACTTGTCAAAATAATAAAGTTATTAAAATGTACATTTTCACAATTAAATTCTTTGTTGAAAGTATATAACATTCACATATATGTGTGTATATTAAAAAAATATAATTTGAGTCAGTTATTAAATATAAATCTACCTTTTTCTTTTTTAAAAAACAATCAAGTCAATCTTGACAGGATTACTGTTGATTAAATAATTAGAAACATCTTTAAATTTAAAAATATCGATTATAAATATTTTCACTTATTCTCTTGAAAAAAACAAATATAACATAGTCTATGAATTAAAGCTTCATTTTTAGATGTTTTACTTAAGTAAAATTATTTACTTGTTCTTTAAAATGTCATTTTAAAGAATTACTTAAAAGAACTTATTTAAAATTTTGTTATCATTATATATAATGTTACCATCAACTGTATATATGTTTATTTGTGCTTTTCTGCATATAGCTAACACAGTATATGTATAATGAATTCTTCAGCAAGCTGAGGTGCTCTCTAGGTAGGTGTCATCGTCGAAGATGGTATAATCAGGTAACTGTAGGTGATCTCCTTTTCTATCCAGGATTTGATAGATTTCAGGCCAGCAAGCTGTTTTCTATAACACATTTGTAGCTATGAAACACTTGAAGTTGAGTCTTTTCTCCATGTGAATTCAAACTCTACCATCATGAACTATAGAGCAGCCCTTTGACTTGCCATCCTATTTGCCTTCCTTTAGATCTTCTTGGGAGCTCTGTATAACTCTCCAAACACCAATTCTGCTAGCGAATTATTCTGTTTCCTCTACCAAATATACCTCAAAAAAATTACTAGCCAAACTAAAATATTTTTATCAACTTTTTTTATATGGTCAGAATTCTGTATACTAAAAGAAAGATAATTAAATTTTTTCAACCTGTAGCAGAATCCCCTCTGAATGGTACACATTTTATGTGTTTAAAAATAAGTTATAAACATATTACAATAATTAAATCTTAAAAAAGAAAAAGTTGCAAAGAATCAGTTTTAACTAAACAAAGAATTATTATGAATTAGCTTAAGCTACTAAAATGAGATAAATAAAATCTCTAAATGATAAGAGTCCAATATAAATTTTAAACTTTTAGAAAAAGATTATTCTGAATTGTATTATCAGACTTACAATTTGGTATTAATGCCTTTCCTAATTATATTGTTTCATTATGTTTTGCTGCTCTCTTCATCTTTTGTACTATATGTTTACACTTTATTTTAATTATTTATATGTAGCAGTTATTTTGCCTATGCAGTGTATATTGACAGATTCAATCCAAAGAATCTTGGATCAAAGCTTAATGTTCATCTTGATGTTTGAATGTTACATGATCTGGACAAATTTAGCAATTTTGTTTAATATTTTATTTTTCATTATTTATTAAATTATTGTCATCATCTTTGCTTTTTTTTTATGGTATTTTATTTCAATGATAAGAATTAAATGTTTTTTATTTGTTTGTTTGTTTTTTTGTTAAAAAAGATTTTCCAACTGTTTTTTTTTTTAAGATAATAATTAAATTTCTGTTTTAGGTGTTGTCTGGAGGTGTTGCTCGAAATTTATATTTTCGTAATTGTCTAGAACAAGTTTGTATCAATTATGATTATCAGCTTTTTTGTCCTCCACCAAAACTCTGTTCTGATAATGGTGTTATGATAGCTTGGTAAGACATTTTCCAGTTAAATTATTGTAATTAAAACAATTAATAACAGTGACTAATAGTTACTAATTTTATCTTTATGTTATTTTTAAGGAATGGAATGGAAAAGTTAAAATTAGGTATTGGTGTTATTGAAGATTTGGATTCTGTTGATATTCAACCAAAGTAAGTAGTATTATCTTTCTTTTTTTCTCTTTATGTCGATGAGTGCAGTCTTTAAATAATCCACTGTAACAAAAACTTTTCCAACAGTTGTCCTCTTCTCTTTCTATAGAGATGCATTATTCAGTAACAATGTCATTGGTGCGAGTTTGATTAATTTCTATTTTTGCTTTAGTTTCTATTTAAAAATAACTATATACCTATTTACTGACCAATTTTGAATGTTTTGCTGGGTTTGATATAAACTAGCTACAGGGAAAAATAATCTCATGATATTTGTGATCATTTTTTTGTATTTTATTTCTTTAGTTATTGACTTTTAACAAACAAAAATACCTATTGAGATTTCAGGCAGGCTAAGAGATAGATTTATTATTGCCTTTGTTAAGTTAGCACAGTGATTGTGGATTGTTCTGAATCTGATAATAAAACTCCAGAAATATTTAGGGAGATCAAATCCTGTTGACTTCATGGTCATATCTGGGGAAAAAAATTTGCTTGAAACTTTATAAGGAATTCATTTTTTATGCTATAAATTTTTTATTCATGATTCTTGGTTGAATATCCATAAAGGGGATCTTGATTTATCTTAGGCCTGGAAATGGAAATTATATTTTGAATTATTGTCAAATTCAGTCTGCTTAGCAGCTTTTT
The DNA here is from genome assembly GCA_028023455.1 of Epiperipatus broadwayi. Lineage (NCBI taxonomy): Eukaryota > Metazoa > Onychophora > Udeonychophora > Euonychophora > Peripatidae > Epiperipatus > Epiperipatus broadwayi. Next base: position 257,172 of record JAQFVV010006197.1, on the reverse strand, counting down.
ATAAATTTTCTGTGAAGGATCGAGATGTTATTGCAAAGAAATAGATTTGAATGTATCGGTAATATTTTCCATGGTAATATTTAATTCAGTATCGAAAAGTTTAATGTGGGGGTTTTTTCTCCAAGTAGTGGCATAATATCAATATAGAATATAGTGCTAAGAAAGCCATCCATAAAGTAACTTGCTTCACAACCCCAAATAATGTCAGCCAATATTCCAAGGAGTTATTTCTAAAAATTATTTTAGATCTAGACTTAGGTCAATGGGGAAAATAACAGAAACTATAATCCAAGATTACTCTTAAATAGAATGATGTAATAATATATTCCAGTCTATTATTGTAAAATGATATAGATAATGAAGTGTTTTCATATTGTTTAAATGAAAAGGGTATCATACTCTCTTTGTTGGATTAAGAATAAGACATCGATCTTTGAAAAAGATTTCCAGTCAGTTCATATTCCTATTGAGAATTTTTTATTTTTGGAAAGGATCTCCTATTAAGTCAAAGCAATGCACCACTATATCTTCTGTATTTGGAAGATCACTTATGAATATATTAAATAAAGTAATCAAAAGAATTGAATTCTGTGATAAACTGTATATTTTTAAACAGAATCATAAATTAGGGATTGGTTCAAAACCTTTTCCAATATGAATTTAAAGCCAATAAACATCACATGATCACCATTTCCTATTCTTGCTTATATCTGTTATTAAAACAGGCAAAACTCTCTATATGTATTGCCACTCAATGTAAGCCATAGTAATCAATGGATGCCAAAAGGCTTGTGCATAAAATCCTCATCTAGTGCCTACTCATCCAATATCCCCAGACTAGTTTCTGGCTTGTAGCCTTCGTCAGTGAGGAGCCTTGGATCTGAGAGCACTGCACCTAGATCTTAGGATCTAATGCAACCCTCCAGCAGCCACCTTTTATCTTTACTTAACTACAAAACTATGTGTCTTAAATTGAAAACACCATAATATTTTCAATCCAAGCTCATTAGCTTATATAGTCATTTAGGTCTGAACTCAGTTCAGTACCTATATATTTTGGTGACTTTGGTTCTTTAATAACCACAGCCATCACTATCCTATTAGGCAGAATTGGTTTTAAGCCAATAAACATCACATGATCACCATTTCCTATGAGGTGGCTGCAGGAGGGTTGCATTAGATCCTAAGATCTAGGTGCAATGGTCTCAGATCCAAGGCTCCTCACTGATGAAGGCCACAAGCCAGAAACTAGTCTGGGGATATTGGATGAGGAGGCACTTGATGGGGATTTTATGCACAAGCCTTCTGGCATCCATTGGTTATTCTTGCTTGCATTGAGTGGCAATACGTATAGAGAGTTCATAGAAGGTTTTTTCTGGACTAAACCTAGCTTGCTGTAAAGAAACATGGCTATTAACCACTGACAAAATTCTTGTTAATATGATGTTTTCAAATAGCTTACAGAGAACACATAATGATAATAATGATGATGATGATAATAATGAGCATTAATTTTTTCAGATCCTTGCTGGATTTATTCAATTTTAAGATTGCTATAGTTTTGTTTTATACTTTATTTTTGGAACCTTTTTATATGAATAATTGTTATAAATAATGCCGCTGAATAGTTTATCTAATAATGCTTTGAATTTGTTCTTATTTTTTAGAAACTTTAGAATTATATTAGCTGGTGTAAGATCAAGGGCTAGTTTGATTTCACCAATATCTATTGGTTTTATTAGATTGATATGTGTCTCATGGCATACAACAACATAGTAGTGTGTGTGTTTGTATATATATAAAGTTGAAAGGAGAAATAAACACAAACAAATGGTCTATTCATTGTTTTACTCTGATATTGATAATTAAAACAAGCATGTTTTTATGTTACTATAAATATACTGATAATTATAAAATTCCACTATCTATTTTAATTAGATTAAGAAATTTTTTTAATTATTTTGATAAAAATCCTATAAAAATGTTGAAAGGATTAAGAAATATTTTTAGATAAAAGAAATTTGGTATTTAATTGAGGTGAATTTAAAAAAAAGTCATTAACTTTTTTTTAAAATCAAGATAAAGAAAACTTACTTTTAATTACTGTTTTTTTTTAAAATTCCATGATACAGTATAAAAAGATGAATTTGAATCATCTATGATACAACAGTTTTACAGCATTATTATTATGAAGTTATAACTGAAGGCAAGAGATAGTGTATTCAGTTAGTGCAATAATGGTAGTTTGAATTCACATGGAAGGATCCAGATTTTATGTGGTTCATAGTCTGTATATATGTATTAGACAGCATAGTGAAGTCTATCAAATTATAGAGACTGAATGGAGATGACTAAATGCCATCAGTCACCTAATTTATATCCTTTCCAAAGATGTCAATAAGCTAATTTACTGTTTTAGAATGGACTAGCTTACCAAGATATTCCATCAGCTTGTTGAAGGATTATCTTGCTATGATTCTATACATATGCTGCTTTATCTGTATGCAAAGAAGCATAGACAGGACATTGTGTTGTATATATAAAGTACATACAGATATCAGCTGGTTTTAAAGGTAAATAATTTTTAACTAAATTATTCAACTAAAACTAAAATAATGAAAGAAAATAATTAATAACTTTCCACTTTTATTTATTAAAAGGGAAACTCAGAAACTTTCAATATTGGAGATGGAAAACAAAAGAACTTTCTATCATTTTTTTTTTTTTAAACATTTATAGTTATTGAAAAGGGAAGGGAAACTTGTGTAGGATTTTTTTTTTTTTTGAAAGAGGGAAAACTTTCTTTAATCTTTTTAAATATATTCAGTAAAAGTAATTACAATTAGTAATAGAAATATTTTATTTAATAAGTTAAATTATTAACTAATGAAATATCATTAGAATATAAATGCCAGTGTGTGTACACAAATTTGAATGGGTACTCGTATTAAAATCAGTTATCAAAAACATATATGTTAAATTTATTATGTATTATAAAAAAGAATTTTTATTATTGGTTTAGGACAATTCAAAGATGTCAATTTTAAATTATTATACAGCACATCTGATTGCTTATATATAGGTGTATTTTATGTAACCCTGTTGAGATATAGGTAAATTACAATGTAATAGCATTTTTTTTTGTATTTTAATCAAAAATCAGACTGATGTATTCATATTTATAGTGTAGCCTACTGACCTTTCATTTCATTTTATTGTTTCTAATTAATAAATTTATATTTCATTAAGTTATTCCAGTGAATTTATTCAATCCTAAAATAAATTTGAAATATTATAAATTATTATATGTTGGTATTATCTCTTGCTCATAGTAACAGTTATAGAATTCTTGATCACCGTGCTGGATTCATGCATAATGGTCAGTTATATAGATTAGGGTTTGTGTTTAGTGTTATAGATATCCAGGTGATTATGATGATCCTGGTTGATGCAAAGGGATATCCTTTAAAGTCCATGCACTACATTTTATTAGTTTTTATTATTAGAAATTAAATTTATAGTTGGCCAGTACATTAATGGTACTATATGGCCAGGGCATCGATAATGATCAGAATGTGAATGTTTCTGTATCCCACCATTATTTTTTTTTAATTGTTATATTTTGATGGATTAGCACTTAAGGTTATACATCCAACTTATTGTTTATATAATCTAACCCAAGTTTGGCAAGGGCTAAATAATTAACCTGGTTTATAGTGGACCACTTTAAAATCCAGTTACAAGGTTGACTGTTGATTTTATTTTTTTTATTGATCATTCATAATGAATGGTTATTATTTTTCTTTGGATTGCGGGTGAACTTATAGTTAGTTCTTTGCTGATCTCTCATGTTCATTAAATTCCTTTCATTATATGTTGATGAGTGCCATCACCCCAGGTTTGCTCCCTGATTCTCTGTACTATTACAATATATATGTAAGTAAATAATTTAACGATGTATATAATTGTAATCTTGTGGAAAGGAACTCACCTATCAATATATATTTTAAAAGCATATGTGAAACATTTATGCTTAGAGCTTATAACTGTGCTTAAATCAAGATTTGAACTTATTTTGAGCGTGATATTTCAATTGACAAATTATTTTTACAAATTTAATTTATATATCATAGGGAAAGAGAGTTTATCATTTTTAAGTACCAGTGATTTTGAATTATGTTAGTTTGAATTGCAAGAACTTCAAATGAGAAACTTTCTCTTTCCTGTGATATATAAACTAAATTTGTACAAATAATTTATAAATTGAAATATCAGCCTCATAATAAGTTCAAGTCTTGATTTAAATATGATCAATAAGGGTTGGTGTATATAAAAAATAAACTAAATTTAATCTAAGAGTGTGTATGTGAAATTAATTTCTTTTCACAAGATTTCAATTATATATGTCACTAAATTATTTATTTATATATTCAAATTAATATAATTCAAAATTGCAGGTATTTAAAAATGAGAAACTGTCTCTTAATATATAAACTAAATTTGTACAAATAATTTGCCAGTTGAAATATCAGACTCATAATAAGTTTAAGTCCTGATTTAAGCATGGTCAATAAAGTTTGGTTTACATAAGAATAAGTGTTATGCTTATGCTTTTAAAACACTTATTGACAGGTGAGTGCATGTAAATTTAATCTAATAGACATGTGTAAAAATTAATGTTTTTCCACAACTTTACAATTTATGTATTAATAAACAATTCATCTCAATTGAAATACACAACTAATATGAAATAATTTTCATCCAATATTAGGACCTTTTCAAGAGATAACTTTTTACATAATCACATGTTCATTATAACTACCATTACTCCATCTAATGTATTTATTACATAACTAATATACATTAACCATATAAATATAGTGAAACAGACACGTTTCATATATCCTGAAGTTACCACCCCCTTTTCTATTTTAAAGTGGTTTGATTAAAAAGCTGACACTGTTATAAAAATAAAATGTGTAAATTTAAGTTTTCTGGAAAAAAAAAAAAAGAGAAGAGAAAAATCAATATGTAAAATGTACATTTAAAAATTAAATGACACATTTAATTAATGAATCTGCAGTTTCAAATGTTATCAATATAATTTTTTTTTGTTAGAGCTGAATGTTTATGAATTAAAGTATAGAAATGCTGTAATTAGTTCATTAAGAAAAAGATAGTGTCATTTGCTTGCCTTAGACAAAAGAAATCAACATGTTTTTGAAAAACAGGCTGATTAGTGTGGGTTATATAAGAAGAGATATTGAAAAGAAAATCACGGGAAGCAGGAGCGTATAAATAAAAGAATCAGGCAATTCACAGTGAGTTGATCATTGTCATTGCTATACAGCTAATTGCAGTTTAGAAAAACCAGACAAAATAAGCTTGGAGCTGCTATGGCCATCAATTGCAGAAGAAACCCGAAGTTATTATAAAATTGCAAGATGAAGAAGCATTTTCAACATAGAAAACGCTAGAATGTTTGGTTAAAAAGAATAGCTCACCTCCTTTCCCACACCATGAAGAAATTGAAAAATAATGTCTAAATGACCACCAAAGAAAATGTATACCATTCAGCTCTAAGACCAATCCCTCTTTAATGTAAAGATTTTTTACTAGTGGTGAATCACCAACATTTAAATTTAAAGGTAAGAAAACTAGATAACATTTGAGTTAAATATGTGTCTATGTACATGACTTAAATCTGCGTCTATATAATATATCTCTATATACATGAATGACTTAAATATGCATCTATATACTTGAGTTAAATATTTGTTTATATACATGATTTAAATCTGCATCTATATAATATATCTCTATATAAATGAATGACTTAAATATGCATCTATATGCCTGAATTAAATATGTGTTTATATACATGATTTAAATCTGCATCTTTATAATTTGTCTCTATATATATGACTTAAATATGTGTCTATATACCTGAGTTAAATATGTGCTTATATACATGACTTAAATCTGCATCTATATGTAGGAATTAGCTTTTATATATGTGAATGACTTAAATCCGCGTTTCTGTACAGGAATTGAATATGTATCCATATACCTGAATTAAATATGTGCTTATATATATATGGATTAAATATGCTTCTATATACATCAATGACTTAATTCTGCATTCATATACTGGAATCAAATATGTATGTACATGAATAAAACTTGTGTTTGTATATAGTAATTAAATATGTGAATATATTCAAATTGAATTATTGTCTTCAGAATGATTAAATAAAAGGGATTAATCCAGATATAAACCAAACTTATTTTGCAATGGGGATTAATAGACATGACTACAAAATTAGATGTATGCGCATATGAAGAGAATCCAGACTCATAAAAGGAGAAATTAAACTTGAGAAATGATAGGGGAGGTATCTGTGATGTACACACAGATATCTAAATAAATCCCTACTATGGGAATGCTGGAAAAACAGGATGATGGAATATAAATGATGGACATTGCATGATCATCAACAATGGGACCAAGCATCAGAAGAATTGCCAATGAATAGACCAACTGATCTATGGAACCTGAACTGCAATGAACTAATAGAAGGAATGTTTTCCAAATACTGGTAGTTAAATAAATTATTATTACAACCTATGTTGTCAGTTTCATATCGCATCATTCATCAATCAGTGCACTTGTTCACGGGAATCTCATGTTTCCTGTGATGTCTGGCATAACTTGATCTGTGTGAGTAAGGTTGTAGTGAGCTGTTACTTTAGTGGTACTGTTTGGGAAACCAAACAGATAAATTATTAGGTGTTTTTAGTCTCTTTAATGCTACACCCTCTGATGAGCAGGAAATAGTTTTGTAGGAGGGGTAAGGTCAGCATTGAGTAACACTAATTCTTTTCTTCCTACAATAAGGTCATCAGGAAATAATTAATCACCAGAGGGAGTGGAAAAAACTCAGTCCAGTTACAATACATATCTATATAGTCTGAACAGGCATTAACCTGTATTCAATGCACTTTTTAAAATTCGTAATAATCAAGCATATTTTGCCGATAGAGGGATATTCCAAACCACGACACAAGATAGTGATTTTTATAAAGACAAGAACGGTCCGTCTTGTCTTTAACCTAAATGTCCACTTATATAGGCACCTGAAGCCTCTTGATTTGGAAGTGTGAAGTAGTTGTTTTCTTCACTGTTTAAACCCACTATTTCCTTTACAAATTAATTTAAACAGCGAAGAAAACAACTACTTTACACTTCCAAATCAAGATGCTTCAGATTCGCCTATATAAGTGGACATTTAGGTTAAAGACAAGACGGACCATTCTTGTCTTTTATAAAAATTGCTATATTGTGTCATGGTTTGGAATAGCCCTCTATCGGCAAAATATGCTTGATTATTGCGAATTTTAAAAAGCGCATTGAATACAGGTTAATGCCTGTTCAGACTATTTACATAAACTTTCTGTGTGCTATATAAATTAATTACTACTTCTCAATACATATCTATACAATTTACAACATATATACATTTTATATACACAAAACATAAAATAAACTAATGAAAACTTTATACTAATGATATTAATTCTTAATAAAATGATAATTATCCATAACTATAATTTTATATATTGAGATGGTATTTTCTGCCATCTCATATATATATGTGTGTGTATATATATTTAATTTAGTAAAATTGTTCGTAATTTATAGTAAGAATTTAAAATAATATATCTTTATTAAATCAGTTAAAGTTTTTTTTTATCTCTTGAAGAAATCAGATTTCTTTATTGGATTTTTTTTAAATTTATTTAAATTAATTATGTAATTCAAGATAAAATATAATCTTGAGATATAAGTTTTTTTTTCATGAAAGGTTTTTTTTGTGCTTCTTGGAAAAACGTGGGTTGGGAGTAAAATTAAAGAGATTTGCAATTAACTCTATTGTTGAAACTTAAGCTACAAAACATATTTGTAATTAAAAATATTGTTAAAGTCTATCAGTTGTACATTGCACTAATTGGTCAAGAACTTTTTTGTTAATTAATAATTCCGCGGGAATAAAAGGACGGAAATTGTAAGTGACTAAATGTAGCTAAAAATAATCTGCAAACTATGAATCCTGTTCACAAAAAAATACATAAATTGCAGTTTTCTTTTGTTCAAATTATTAAGAACTTTTTCATTAAAAGTGTTAATATACAACACTGGAAATGTTCTCCATCTAGAGGATACGAAGAACTTCCCTCTCAGAGAAAACCATCTCCTAGCCACACCTGGAGTTGCCCAAGTGATTTCCAACCATGGAAAGTATGAAACCAGCCTGCTGGCCAACAATGTGTTCAGGAGCCTGATGACTAAAAAGAATTCACGCTAGAAGCTATGAACTAAGATAGTACATGGACTGTATCCTCATGGTGAAAGTTTAAACAGCTGATCAACCAAGGTAAATATAAACTTACTTAAGTGAACTTTTTTAATTCTATAATTAATGTGACATCAACCTATACTCCATCAACTGGGGCTGTTGTACATTAAAAGTTTCAACAATAGAGTATGGGATTTATAATAGGGGTTATTATTATTTTGATCAAATTAAAAAGGGGGGGGGGTGTTGCAATATTACTTTGTTTATTCATTTGATTATGTATTTTTTTATTCGTCTTTATTGTACTCAAATGTTTGTATAGGTTAGATTTCCAAAATGTTAACTTTTCAGTCTTGAAAGATGAACAAGGGGTGGGGGTAAAGTTCACTTCAAAATTACGGTCATAAGCAAATACTTGGAAACTTATGCCGGAATCAAGCATACATAAAAATAAAAATCGATTGTCATAAGCAAACAATTGGAACCTTTTGCTGTATATTAATGATAAGAATAAAATTATTTAACTAGTGAAAGTAGAGGGTAGAATGCAATACTGCTCACGCTAAGGATAAGTTGCCTTAAAGTTCACTCCTATTTGGACAGGGTTCCATAATAAATTTGGGCTGTTGTTGTATGTAGGGTTGTAACAGTGCATTTTCTCTTCCTCTTAACTTCCACAAAGATTCAGTTTATTTTAAGTTAATCTCTCCTCCAAGATTATGTCTAATGTATTTTCTCTTTTTTTTTAATATTTTCCGCAGCAAATAATTTTTTTATACTTAATTTCTTTAATATTTCAATAATGTTAATCCATCTCTAATTTCTTAACACAAAACCTCTAATTTTTTTATTTCCTTTTTTTCTAATTTTTAATTTTTTGGTACTTGTCTATTAGCAGCCATACATCATAAATAGCCGTTTTGGGCCTTGTGATATCGTTGTTCTCTATGCAAAAGCACAAATCATATGCCTAGCGATGTGTGCCACCCTTTATTTGTATGTTCAATAATGATAGTTCGCTACCATTTGATTTGAGGGCATCTGTTGTTCAATTATACACAGGTGTTGAAATCTCTTTTCAAAATCATTGTCTTGCGCACCAACTGTAGTAGTATCACGTAGTAATAATTATCACCCTGTCAGTGTGCTTCCCTATGCATCTTGGAAGCTGCTAGAAATTTGGAAAGGCTTTTTTCAGAGCGTGATGTTGCGGATTCACGACAAATTTCATGTTCTCGATGAGATGGCTGGACACAAGCGGTAGTTTCAAAAATCACTTTTGGTCTTAGACAGTGTTATTCTTTTGTATTTGGTTCCACTTACAAGTGAGATTTTTTTTTTGTTTTTTTTTGTTTAAAAGTAAAAATGTTGTTGTTGATGATGGAATCGATACTTGTTGTTGTGATTTCTTTGAAACCCAATCAATCCAAAGAGGTTTTTTTTTTTGGCACTTGTATTACAGATTTAAAAACCAAGTCGGCTGATAAAATACAAAAACATCGGCTAATGAATTTTTTTTGGTTTGGGTTTTTTTTAATTTTGTTTAAACGTTTAATTTACTATTACAATAAGAACGTCAATTTGAAAATAAAAAAGTATTTAGGTTTTGTTTTTTACTTTTTATTGGTATGGTGTAAAAAAGCAAAGTCGCCTGATTACTATTTTAATGAAGTGTTTTGGGTTGTTTTCGAATTTGGTTTAAACGTTAAATGTTAGTATTCAAAGAATAACATAAATTTGGCAATCCAAAGAAAACTGTTTTTTTTTTTTTGGGGGGGGGGGGTTTGATTGTTTTTTTAATGAAGTGTTTTGGGTTGTTTTTTAATTTTTGTTTTGAAATTTTTGTTTAAACATTTTATTTCCTATTAGAAGAATAACATCAATTTGGAAATACAAAGGAAAACTGTTTTGTTTTGGGTTGTTTTTTAGTTTTGTTTCAACATTTTAATTTACTATTAGAAGAATAACGTAAATTTGGAAATAATAAGAAAACTTTTGGGGGGGATTGATTTCTTTTGTAATGAAGTGTTTCGGGTTGTTTTTTTTTTTAATTTTGGTTGAAATGTTTAATTTACTGTTAGAAGAATAATGTAAATTTGGAAATAAAAAGACTTTTGGGTTTTTTTTTTACTTTCGATTAAACGTTTAATTTAGTATTATAAGAATAATGTTATTCTTGTATTAGTAAATTAAACATTTTAACAAAATTAAAAAAAACATTACAAAAAACGTTTTTTAATTTAGAATGCTAACAATAATATAAATTTTCCAAAGTAAAAAAAAAAAGGCAGGCCTGGAAACGTTATGTTAATAGGTTTTTGAACAGAAACAACTGCAAATAGACAATTACCAATTTTTTTTTATATTTACAGAACACTTCAAACAAAATATTTAACAAATCTTTTTTTTTCTATTTATTTTGTTTGTTTCTAATGAATATTTTTTTTTCAGATGTCCATTAGGAGAAGATTGGGTGAAGCGTGTTACTCATTGTAGTATTAGGGTGCCTATTGCTTCCCTAAATTTTTTGAAAAAATAAATTATATAGAATATGAAATTTAATGTTAATAAATATTTTTTAAAAAAAAATTGATATGATAATTTTTCATCTAAAAGGGTAAAGCTTAATCAGTGTAGGGGGGGAAAGTAGTCCTCTAAATTTTTATCCAATGTCCTCCAGAGGTTAGTTACAAAATATAAATACAAAATATAAATTCATTTTCATTTGTTTATCAGTACTATAAAGTATTTAAAGTGATAATTGGATGGGAATTTTAATAATTTATTGTAGTGAATCTTTTCTAAGATGGCAAAAATGGTCTTATTTCATGGCAATGTAATAATATCAAGAAAAATAAAAAGAGCATGTATAAAACAAAACAGTTAAGTCATACTAATTTTTTTTACATAGATAGAATTATTGTGTAATTTATTTTAAAATAATTATAATTTTAACACTGAAACATTTTGGGTACTGATATAGTCAGGGATTTACATTTGATTTTACACTTTTACCCACTGTGTGGAGACTAATAGAGTCAGTCTTATTAGGGTAACTTTTTATTTGGAAAAGTGATTTCTCATAATAGTATTTATAAGTTAATTTATAAATTAAATGTATAATATTAAAATCTCTTATTACTTGTAATTGACATATTTATTTCAAACTTTTATTATTGTTTGTCTTAAATTTTTTATTTGGGTTTGAAAAAATGAGAAATAAAACATACAGTCAGTTGTGTCAAGTTTTATGAAAACAATACTAAAGACCAAAATATCAGCTATAAATTTTTGTTTTTTATAGAATAAATTGGATTTTTCTTATTCCATAAAAATTACAATGAAACTAATAAGAACAATCATAATCAAAATAATGAACTAGTTTTGTAACAATAGATAAAAAAAATAGGACATAATGAAATTGGGGAGGGGGGGGTCCCATTACCAGCAATAAAGTGTTGTTTTTAGATTAATTTGTGAAAAGCAAAAAAGGATTTAATATAGGGCATGAAAATATTTCATTTTTAGATTTTACTTTCTGTTCTATTTTATTAAAAAAAATTATCTACATATTAACAGGCATGTAAAGTTAGCTGAATCTTAAATTAATCAATTAGATATCTCAATATAACATTAGCTCCTAGTAAAATTTGCTCAACCATATTGGTACTTATAATTTGAAAATGTACACACACACACATATATATATATTATCACTTGAAATTGAAGTTATTATACTTTATACAAGATTTAGAGATAGATATAAGTAAATATATTAATGTTGAAATGCCAAGTCTTAAATGGATTAAAAATAAAATTTACCTCTATTTGTATAATATGTTATCTATATATATGTTTATGGGACCATATATAGTCATAAATTATTTCAATTTATATGCTTATTCTTAGTGTTTATTAAATCTGAGAGGGCTTTTATTTCCTACTAAACTATTTCTGGTAGTATGAATTGAAATTTAAAAATAATAATCAACAAACATAAACCTTTACATATATATACTTTTTAAATTTATGTTCAAAAATATCATCGAATCATAAGTATAGATAGTCTAATTATGGAGGATAGACTTATATAAATTAAAATAATTTTATATTTTCAAACACATATATCAAAGGATTACTATGTAGGATTGAAAATCCTAAAATATGCATTGAATTATTTAGAATTATATTAAAGATGTAATGCAAATTAATTACATTAAATTTTGCATGCTTGTAACAACTATTATTAAACAAGCGAAAGAAAAAATCTTTTATAAATAATTAGCATATTGCTCTAATTAAATGAGATAATTAATTTATTTGGTAAACAGAGTTAAAAGATTTAAAATGTTTCACAAACAACACTATGTGAGAAAAGGCTAGTTTATGAATTTTAGAAAGCATGATTTTTTGGGTCAACAGCTATAAATGAAATTGAAAATCTTTTTTGACAGTTGTTGGAGAGTAGTTTACTAAGAATTGAAATTGAATTAAAGTTTATTGCAGTTGAAGTGAGAAGGAAAAAGTTATTCTGCAGTTGTGACCATTAGATTAGCAACTGTTACTGACTGATTCTAAAATTAGACTCTGATTATAATGATGGGAAGAGAATAATTTAGCATTAGAAAAGTAGTTTTTTATTGCATTCCTCAACAAAAGTTATATTTTTTCTCATGAAGTTTTTACAGTCTATGTGATAATAGATTAAGTACTTCTTTAAAGATGGAAGAATGTAGAAATGAAAAAAATCTATAACAATAAACATTGAAATGATATTCTGTCGCCTGCTTAATTCTCTAACATGTTAACTTCAGTTACCTTATTAAATCGTCTGCTTAAAATAAATTGAGAAATTTGTGAAACAGCAAGCCATATTAGAATTATGAATAATTTTGCTAAAGATTCAAATAATAATATATCAAATTCTGACATCATTACCTTAAGAAGCTTAAAAAATATGGTTTTTTAAAATATATATGATAATGATATGGACACAAATATCAAGTTACCTTTAGCAATAAGAACTTAAATTTTAATCAACCTAATTTTTTATTCACTTATAAATAAAGATCAATAATGATATGGCTTTTTAAAATATATATGATAATAATATGGACACAAATACCTTTAGCAATAAGAATTTAAATTTTAATCAACCTAATTTTTTATTCACTTATAAATAAAGATCAATGATGATATGGCTTTTTAAAATATATATGATAATAATATGGACACAAATATCAAGTTACCTTTAGCAATAAGAACTTAAATTTTAATCAACCTAAATTTTTATTCACTTATAAATAAAGATTAATGATGACAAGATCAATGGTTTACAAATAGGAGAATGCAAAAAGAATGAAATGCATGATAATATAGCTCAACAGAGGAATAATATGTATTTGGGTAATTGTTGAGTGAGAATCAAAGAGGCTAAGATGAAGTTAAAAGAAGATAAAAAATATTTTGTTGATTTTTGAAAAGAGAATTAAGAAAAATATTAATTGCTATGTATGGAGAGTATTGTACAATTGTGAAACATGGACAATGAATAAAAGAATTGGAACAGATTGGAGGCTTTTGAAATGTGGATGTGAAGAAGAATGGAGAAAGTTAGTTGGATGACTAAAATGAGAAATAAAGAGTTTTGAAAAGAATAAATGAAAAAAAGAGTTATTGAAAAAAATCAGAGATGGAAAGGGGATTGGACATATATTAAGAAGAAAGAGCTGTAATTGAAACAAGAAGAAAGGATAGAGAATTCACTTTACGAATGATATAAGAGATAGGAAAAGATATGTGGAATTGAAGATCAGGCAATGATCAGAACAGAATGGAGAAATGAATGAACTGTCTGTATGACTGTTTTCTGGATCTGTTGATAGGTCAATGTATGGTTGATTGATAAAAAAAATTATAAATATATAATTTTATAAACTTATTACTTTTTAAATTAATCAAAAAATGAGAATCCCCCCCCCTCCCTCATACTATTCAAAATTGAATGATAATTCAATTTGATAGTGTGAAAAAGACATCAATCAGTAGTAAAATTTTAATTGCAAAGCATTTATTGTTTTATATTCTATTAGTAAAAAATATGATGTTTCAAATATGTTTTAGAAAAATATTTCCAATATAGTAAACACATTGTAAATATAATCATTCAAAAAAAGATTCACTGTAACGTAAAATCAATAAAAAATTGTATATTTTTTATACATTAATTTCTAATAGAAAGCATCAGATATGTAGGCGATATGATGTAAAATAGTTTCTATTTAAAGATTAAGAAATGCTTGGTGCAATACCATCATGTATTAAAATCATAAACCATGACTGAAAATGGGTAAAAAGTTTTTATATTATTATAACATATTCAAGATTAATAGAACATAACTTCTAACATTGTAAATTATAAATAATCAAGAAGTCAATTTCAGCTAATATATTTATTAATCAATAAAAAATAAAACACTGACTGATCATTCTTAGAAGTATATTATTTTCCCTATCAATGATGAAACCACATTTTACTATTTTGTATTTTTAGTAACTACAATATTCATGTATCCAACCCAGATTAATCCTCTAGCTAATAATAATTGGATACCTATTGGTTGACTTGAAATTTTTTCCAATAGATTTATAATTTTTTTTTTTGAGTAGATAGCTCATGTCTATTTCAGCTAAACATACAATATTTATCAATATATTATTAACTAAAGAATAAAAAAAGATGGAAACCTACACAAAACCTCACCAAGTGGTAATTAGAAAATCTGGTAAATATAGCTCTTTCACTGATCTTTTTCAAGGGGTTGATGGAAAGACCTTTTTGCCCTGCATCATACTATTTTTGGCTACTGTATTTTTTTATCTACTTATTGGAAGACCTTGTGCACACTATAAGAAAACTCATTCCTGATTGTAATCTGAAAAAATTTTCAAGTTTAATGTAACCTATGTTCAAATCTAACTAATGTGAATAAATATTCTAACCACTTCCATCATAAGTTCAGATATAAATGGTAGGGAAAAACTAATCATATACATTATAATATGTTCAAATGTCACCTATCTCAAACATATTTACATTTATTAAACTTTCCAGAAAAACTGTTAAATTTCAGAATTGTTAAATTTCAGAATTACAATCACAAATATATATATGTATTGAACACAATATAGTACAATAATTCTGCAAATATTTCTGAAATTAATATAAGTAGCACAGACAACAATGTCATTATTTGCAGTTATAGTTTTGTAATTGTTACTATTTAATATAGTTCATTCAGAATCAAAAATATGTTGAAGAGAATTAATACTATATAATTGTAGGAAAATTAGGAAACTGCTTATGTAAAATTTTCACCTACTCAAGTATTTATTCAAAAGAATGTAATTAAAAAAGGATAACTCAGAATTTATAAAATGTAAGACTGTATAGTGCTTTTAAGTTTTACTGAACATCTAGAACAGTGATGGTGAACCTTTTTGAGAAGTGGGTCACTAAGTCAGTGGCGTCACTTGGAAAAGGGGAGGTGAGGTTGGTTAAAAACTACTTTTTTTTTATTCTCACTTTTAAAATCCTCTAAAAAATCTACATTTCCTTTTTGTTTTACAACTTTTACTTTTGAAAGTGAAGAGCAAAAAAATAAAGGTCGATGTCAAAAAATTGATACAAATGGGGTGATTCCATGAATTACTGCATCAGGTGACACTATGCCCATTTGGCAGTCGCTCCTGCACTGAGTATTTGGATGAACAAGGAATAAAGAAAATCACATATATATTATGAAATATTATTTATTAATAGATATAATTACAGGGTGTATATATAATAAAATTGAAGTATATTTAATGAGAAATCTGTTGTTTATCTTCACATAGTTTCTTAATATTAGGTTCATATTCCGTATTCATTAGTTTAATGCATTTCACAGTCAATTCATTTCTAAGTTTATTTCTATTGGTAGATTTTACAAAATTCATTGAAGAAAATAATTTTTCACACGAATATGTGGGCCCAAACATTGTTAAAAGAGCATTAGCAAGTTTCTTCATTGATATAAAATTATTTGGTAAAGAATCCCATATGTTTAATGTAATATTATCAATTTTTAGTGTGGGATCATTATTATCTGCCCTACTTTTAGAGATTTTTTTTTCTACTTCGGAAATCAAGTTTTTAAATTTATTTTTCCACACTATGCTGCTTTGGAATTCAACTAATTCCATTTCTAAATCATGGGTATCTAGCCACATAAATTCGGTTAACTCCATTGTTTCGAATTCCGTTTTGTATGGATATAAAATAAAGTGAAATGTATTTTCCAAACTTAAATTGATTAAATCTCTCCTCAAAAGCTTGTTTTATTTCCTGTATAATCATTAAATATTTTCTAATTGCATTTTCTTGAACTTCAAGCGTATTTTCAAAAATTATTGTGTTTTGAAAATGTTTTTGTAATTGAGGAAAATATTTCATGATTTTCATTTCCAAATCCTTAGTAAAAACGTCAAGTTTCATCATAGATATTTTAATATTTTCAAACATCATTAAAACAATTTGAACATTTCTTTGAAGTTTTTTATTCAGTTCATTAAAATACTGAGTGATGTCGCATAAAAACATCAAATCATTTAGCCAATCTATATTTGAAAATTCATCAAAACTTGTTTTTTTCATTCAAAAAGAGCTTAATTTCTTCTAATAAAATGACAAACCGATTAAGAACTTGACCACAACTAAGCCATCGAACATTGTTGTATATCAAAATCCTTGAATACTGGCACTCGGTTTCCTCTAATAATTGTGCAAATTGTCATTTATTAAGACTTCTTGCGTTTATAAAGTTGATGAGTTTTATTACATCTGGCATTACATTGGAAAATGTTTTTAAACCTTGCTTTGCACATAGAACTTGCTGGTGTATTATACAATGAAATTCAATCAGAGAATGTGTAGTATTTTGCTTAAGATACTGGATAAAACCAATGTTTTCCTCACCATATTGGATGCGCCATCTGTTTTTCTGTAGGTCAATATCCATTTCTTTAAATGCAATATCAAATTCTTTAAAAATATCAAGACTGGTACACTTCCCTTTCAACGTTATTAGTTTCATTAGCTCTTCTTTCATTATATTTTCTGATTTATATTGAGCAAAAACTGCTAATTGTGCATAACCATTTACATCATTACTCTCATTTAAAGCAATTGAATACATTTCTGCATAATTTAAGTCATTATGTATTTGCGAACAAAGATTTCTTTCTAATTCTATTGATCTTTAATTGTATTGCGACTTATTGGTAACTCATACCTTTATAATCAAGTCTTTTTCTTTAAAATCTGCAAACAAAGTAGCACTACATTTTAAAAACGCTTATTTTACAAACTCACCTTCTGAAGGAGATTTCCCATGGCAAGCAATGCAATGGGCAACTTGAAAACTAGCAGTTGTAATGTTATTTTTTGGAATCAAAAAAGTTTTTTAAACACTGCTTTGTGAATAATTTTTTTTTTTGTAAAAAAATATGTTCTTTCTTCATCTGTTGAAAGGCTGAGATTAGAATGCAACTTTTCCAAATGTCTTTTTACATTGTATGTACTTGAAGTGACTTTTTTGTTACAAATCACACACACAGTTTTATTCTCTTCAATCATACCATATTTATCAAACCATTCTGTTTGATATGGTCTGGAACTTTTATTGTTTGTTTTTATTTTTTTAACCACTGACATAGTACAGGGCTACAACTAAATATACTTAGAATACAATAATTTGAGAATAAATTTCTTATTAATGTACTTGATATACATACATATGTAGGTGAGAAACTTTAATAAAAAAAATGTTGAATTATTAAACACTTTTAGATGCGTACGACAAGGCTGCCATTTAGTTCAGCACTATTATATCCCCGAGCTGGTACATCTCCCCATTCTACGATGCAACGAATATCTATGTGCATCAAGTTTATGACTAACTGTTAGGAGTCATATATGTTTCGTGACAAAAGGACGAAACACAACATTTTACTACCATTTACATCATACACAGGTGCAGTGATACGATAGAAAATCAGTTAGCCAATGTCCACTTGGAAATATTTTTTTATAAATTCGACATTAGATATATATACTTTATTTTTTTAATATATTTGATTGTCCATTCTCTCTTTTATGATATAAAAAATATTTTTATAAAAATCAATGCGTGGGTCATTTAAAAAACCTGCGTGGATCAGTGTCTGACCCACGGGTCATAGGTTCGCCATTACTGATCTAGAAAATGGATTTAAAAATAGAAGCAAAAGAAACTAATGATTATCAATTACATTATATAGTATAATATCTATATCAAATATGCAATATTTTTTTTGCTTCTATTAGTTTGAAGGATGACTATTATCTTATAAAGAATACTATTGTTCAATATATAGTTTATGGGTGATATCAATATAAACAAACAAACCAATGTTGGTTTGCTTGTGGAAACTGCAACACCTGTAATTTTTAAATCTCTATATAAAATCAACAAAAATATAAAATTTTATAAAAAAACAATGTCATGCAATTGCAGTGGATTTTTTTATTAGCAAGTTCTGCTTGTAGTATATTAATCTATTTCCAATGATCATTGTCAATTTTGTTTTTTTAAATGTTTTCATTTTTAAAACTTAACCATAGACAACTATATGTTAGGTAGTTTTTGAGCCAATGTAGATGGTAGTAGTCTTCAAAATAAAACAATGAAGTAAGTAGTGCAAATTTAATTATAAGATTTGCCACAATAGTAAAATAAAAGACTAGAATGCCCTTGACTGTCGATGCTCAAACACCATATAATATTCTAAATACGTAACTAATTATTGATTTTACTTGTGAAAATCAGTGTGTATCGGTTGCCATGGAAATTTATCTAATTATTCCATTAAATAAATTATGTTGCTTCATTTAGTTTTTCATGTCCTTTTTTCAATCACTTAAATTATTATATGATCTAGTTGTCATGAACCTCATGCCATTGGTCATCTTGTAGTAACTGTGATAATGGGATGGTTTGTGCATCATTTTCATCCTTTAACTACACACAGCATTTCTGTCTCCAAAATTCCTTTCTTCTTCCTCACATCCTCAAGAATTAAGAGAGTAATGAAAGAAACGGACTTAGCCAGCTGACAATCCTTAGACTGTGAATTTTGCTTGAGGCAATAAAATCATTAATAAGGTGATTTGGAACTGAATTTAAATGAGACAGGAATTTCAGCAGGCAAAGACTCCTGGTTTACAACAGAAGTGGAATGATGTAGAAAGTGTGTTTTAAAAATGGTCTGTCTCATACAGTCTGGCTAGGTTGTCATGCCTGACAGATTACTTATTTTAGTGATAGAAATACGAATAGTAAGAATAATATCAGTGGTAGTGGTGTAGTAAAACGCAATGATAGTACTAAAGTATCACAAGTATGTCCTTTTTTTCTAAATATAGATACATCAAATGTGAACTTTACTAGATATAAACTCTTCAAGTTAGAATGGAGAATTGCACTTGTGGCTAAAAACTGTGAAGGTTTAAGATTGATACAGCTGTTCTTAACAAAACCTGTTTCCCAAAGTAAAGAAGTTTATTAGAACAGATGGATCGATGCAATTTTTTTTGAAAAGGCAGGTTAGAACATGAAAGAAGAATGTATGTTGTTGGATTTGCTGTAAATTCTAATTTAGTATTTATTATTGGAATTCTTTATATCAACGAAATGTAATAATTATAAAACTTCTTTTCCATAATGGAACTAGAGTTCATTTTATCGGTGCCTATGCCCCAATCTTAGATTCAGAGAAAGACAGCTTTTATTCTTTGTTGGATAGCATTATTACAGTAATATCATTAAAATATCAAATTTTGCTTCTTGGAGACTTCAATGCACTTGTTGGTACAAATAGTCAACTTTGGCCAAAAGTATTGGAAATAATGGTATTGGGGCTGTAAATTCAAATGGTTTGTTATTATTGAATTTATGCATAACACATGGATTGACTATGACAAATATTTTGGTTAGTCAGAAAACTGCTACAAAGAAATATGAGTGGCATCCACATTCAAAACAATGGCATTTAATAGATTACATTATCGTTAGAAGTCAGAATATGACAATTTCACATTATATGAGCACTTATATTCTCAGATTGTTGGACAGATAGTTTAAAATGATAGTTGCATTAAAAAAATAGATATTCCAATCATATTCACAAGAAAATTGATATTCATTCTTTAGAAGAGTCTATTATATGTACTAAATTTCACCAGTATAAACATTAAAATTGCTAATTTGGATCTTCACAAATATTATATTACATAGAATTCTCTTAAGGAGTATGTTATAAATACAAATCTATTCTTGAATTTTCTAAAAAGGAGAATCATGACAGGTTTTCTGACAATGATCATATTATTAGTAATTTAATTAAAAAGAAACGTGACATTCTCTGCTTGGCAAAATAATACATTAAGTGTGGAACTTAACGATTGTTAAGAAGGCTTGAAAATGATTTGTGGCTTAAAACTGCAAAGAAGATACAGTTATTCACTGATTATGGTTTTCTCGATTTTTTTTTTTTTTTTGATGCATTGAAAGCAATATATAGATCTGAGAAATGGTATTACAAATTTATTTTATCCAGTAATGATATTCTCTTACATGATTATAATATTTTGAAAAGGTAGAAAAAATATTTTGATCATTTTTTGAATCATGATACAAGAATTGATATGATGACTTCTAATGATATACTGTATATATATTTTTTATCTATTCATTTAAATTTGGGCAAAATTATCCAGATTAATGTAGTCAAAACAAGTTTTTATAATCTTAAAAATAGGCTGCAAGTCCTGATAAAATATTTGGAGAAGTTTTAAAATATGGTGTGATGTGTTAGTTTCAAAAATATTAGAAATATTTCAGGAATATCTGAAACCATGAAGTTGTGCCATCCAATTGTAAGGATGCTTTTATTGTTCCAATTTTTTAAAACAGGGAATAAATAAGATTGCAGTAATGATTGTGGAATATCATTGTTACCCACTACAGCAAAAATACTCTCAAGAATTTTGTTAAATAGATTGTTTCCGGTTATAGATGAATGGTTGGCAGAGACTCCATATTGTTTTAGATGTTCAAAAATGCTACAGATATAATTTTTGTTGCCAGGACAATATCAAATTGCAAGAAAGGTATCTGGAACAAAAGAATGATTTACATATTGCTTTTATTGATTTAGCCAAGGCATTTGATTCAATTAATAGGACAGCTCTATGGTATTGTTTGAAATTAGTTAGTTGTCCATCAAAATTTATATTATATAGCTTCAACATGATGGAATGAGAGGAAGTGTTTATTACTACAGATGGAAAATCTAAGGCATTTGTAATGAAAACTGGTGTTAAACAAGGATGTGTACTTGTGCCAACATTGTTTTAAATTTTTGTGACAGTGGCCTGACAGGAATCTTACAGCGCAGATTTGACAATGCAATATTTAAATTTGAATCAGATAAAAGCAAAGAAAGAACTTCATCTTTTTGGATGATTTACAGTAAGCTGATAATTGTACCATTTCTTTACCAATTCAAAAGATGATTTACTGAATGTTCTTAATGTTTTGAATGTAACTTTTAAAGATCTTAGTTTATTAATTAATGTTTTAAAAACTCAGGTTTTTTATCAGCCAATGATAGAAGAAAAAATCCTCAGCAATGTTTAGTTTGGACAGTTATCAGCTTAAAAATGTAAACCAGTTAAAATATTTTGATGATTTTATAAATAAAAATGTGGAATTTGATGTTGAGATATAACACAGACTCCAATGTGGTGCTGCTGTTTTAACAATTTAAAAGGCAGATTATTTCATAATAGAGAAATAACTACTGCAACTAAGTTAGCTATATATAAATCTGTTATTATAACTAATTTATTGGGTGGATGTAAAACTTGGACATCGTATCAGTGTAATATAAAGCCACTAAAATATTAAAAATACAATGACAAAGATCATGAAACCAATCAATATGTTCTTCAGTTTGCAGGATATGATGCTATTTAATCCACTATTGTAAAATCCCATCTTTGGATTGGATATGAAAAACAAATGAACAATGGAAGATTTCATAAAAGATTTTATGTTGAAATTGGATATGGGTTTTGTAGACCTGTCTACATTATAAGTATTATCTCAAAGACATTTTAAAGGAATGTGATGTCAATTGTAATAATAGAATACATTGGAGAGCTACAATTAGTCATCATGTTGAAATAATTTCAAAAAGGTTTTTGTTGACAAAACTAAAAGATAATATATCAAGTGAGCAGAAAATTTGATTAGCGTATTGTATATGTGGACATATTTGTTTTTCACAGATTGCAGTGTATAGTCACCTAAAACTCATTTCTAGAGTAATTATTCCCACCTCTCTTTTTTTTTTTTTGTAATTGAAATGGCCATATTCATTTTTAAGTGACTATTGTTGTTATTATCAATGTGAAATATTTTTAAAAAATCATTCATTAAGAATAATAATTTATTGCAGCCATTTGTGTAGATATGAGTGATGAATAGACTTCAGATGGTGATTCTAATTAAAGCTCCAAGTTTTTAATTAGTGGCCTTCAATGATAAGGACTACATTATATACATACATAAAGTAGTTACATTTAATTCCTTTATACAAGTCAATTTAACTGCTTAAACACTGAGTTTTTGAATGATATTAAATCAGAAATTATATATTTCAGAAGTCTCAAATGTAACTTAATGATGGATACTTTTGACACAAGACAATATTAAATACCAAACATAACATCACATGACAAAATTCATATTTACACATGCATCCACTTACATGTTTATGTAAGCACCCTAGATAGTAATGTCAATTTACCAACATAGTTTTATGTGATACCTTAGATATAAATTATTCAGTTATAGTTTATTTTATTTTATTCATTTAATAGCTATAAAAATGTGTAATGTTCTGAGATATTTAAAATCAAATCATAATTGAATGGTTAGTTACTTAAGATGTGATGTTTGAGTTTTGGTCCAGAATTTACTTCTTTTGAGTCCATCATTCTGCCAGGATAAACCATATAGGAATGCATTAAAAATAAATATTTTTCAATAAAATGTAATCATTATCATTTACAAACATTGTCAATTCATTGCAGAATGAAAATTTCTCCTGCAAGTTGAATCAAATTTCTCTGAACCATAGCTTCTCCATATCAGTCCGCCAAACTTATTTATCTCGCATATTGCTTTTTTAAGTCTTTACAATTTTTTGGAATCCATTTTACCACTATAGTTGTTTATTTATTATTATTTTATCTAGTAACAAGCCCAGATCTTAATTCTTTCAATATCTAGATATTTCAATTTCTTATTAATACCCACATACATTTATCCATATTTTGCAGTACAGTTCTTTTACTAATAATCCAAGCCTTAGATCTATAAATTAGCACAGACATAAATAATTTATTAAGACCCTTTTCAAGAATATGGGCCTATTTCCTTTTAATATTATTTTTACCGAAAATGCTTGAGTTTGATCCTAGGATGCCTTATGCGAAACTCCACTGTTACTATCCATATTAATAATCTGTGAAGTATTAACTTTAAATTTATTATCAGTCAATGTTTTCTTCATTTTAGAAAACCATTGAAATTAACTTTAGTCTTTTGAACATTTATATTTAGTCTTTTTTTTTTTTGCTTTAATTTATTAGCTCCTGTAATATTTCCTAAATTCTGAAGCTAATATATCCAGGGCCATACAGTTAGTTGGCAACTGGATAATTATATTTTATAAATAACCAAAGTTTAAATAAATTTCAAGAGTTTATTTACTTTGAATAATAATATTTAGTTTAGTAAAGATTAATAATTCAACTTGCTGTCCATATCTCTTTACTTCTGAGATTATAACTATAATTTTGTAAGCACATTAGAGCTCATATATTATTCTGAGGTAATCGAAATAGATTCTTGACTATAATCCTTTATTAATTTCCAGAAGAATATAAATGACCACATTAAATAGCAACTCTGTCCTTAGTACATCATTTTGATGCACTTTTCATTACCACTTTTACCATCATTTAAATTTTTTTGCAGACTCTATTCACTTTGTTAATTTGCATAAAGTGAACATTTCTTTACACGCAAGTTGCCACTTCCAGTAGGTAGTTTCTTTTTCTGCATATAAATTATTTATTCTATTTCTGGAGTACTTTAGAATATCAATATTAAAAGCTTGGACACATAAACATAGCAGGAGCATTATTTGAGAAAATATCAAGTTTGTTTTAAATATTTTTAATTTTTGATAATTATATTTAAAAATTAGTGATTTATTAGGAAACAAAAAGGTGAGGAAAAATTCAATATATTTTTTTTAATTTTCTAAATATTTAATATGACAGTAGCAAAATTCTCTTTACAGAAGCACCATTTAGTGCAAGCCAGAATAATCAATGGATGCAGGAAGGTTTTTACATAAAAAATGTTATCTAGTGTTTACCCATCCAATATCCCCAGACTTGTTTTTAGCTTGTGGCTTTCATCAGTGAAGAGCCTTGAATCTGAGAGCACTGCACCTAGATCTTAGGATCTAAGTCAACCTCCCAACAGCCAAAAACACTGTGTTTTCAATTCAAGCTCAAAGGTAAATTTAGAGCGTAAACTCTAACATGATGATGCTTTTAAAAATTTAAAGAACAAAGATAATTAGTTATATACATATAATTATTTTTAAATTATGTAGAAGTGAAACTTGGATATTCAATATAACAAAATGAGATTGTATTTTCTGCCATCTCATGTGTGAATACATTAATATTTAATTTAATAGTTGTTTTTAGTAATATCATTAGTTTTTTGTTAAATTTTATAAAAATATATTTAAAATGTGTTATCATAACTTTAATCAATTTACGTTTGTTTTTATCTCGCTGAAGAATCAGACTTCCAAGCTTGACTATTTTTTAATCAGTTGATTATAGTTGGAGATGAAATAGTTTTTTTGTATATGGTTTTAAAAGTTTTTTTTATATAAATTCTATTTTACTAATGGTATAAAAAAAGGTGGGATGGTGGAATTATAAAAATGCTACAATTAAACTTTATTGTTGAAAATCAATCTAAATACCAATTTAAAATTAAAAGAATTGTGAATGAGTCTCTATTGTATATTCTTTTAACTAGTCAAAAACTTTTAAAATGAAAATTCCAAAAGATAAAAGAACAAAAACATTTAGGTCGCAATTTTTGCTAAAAATAAACAAAAGGTGAGAATCCTGTTTGAAAAGAAAAATTAATTTAATTAAAGTGCAGAGGGGGGGTATTAAAGAAGAAAAAAGTATAAATAAAAATTTCTTTTGTTATGATTATTACTGCAGTTGTGAGAATCTACCATTGCTTTTGTAAGAGCGATAAAAAATGTTCTTCAGTTAGAAAAATCAAGGACTTCTATCCCAGGGAAACCCTGTCATTCTAGCTGCATCCATTCCGAGGAATTCCCATCTTCGGAGATGAGTGAGGCTAGCTGAGGATGTTCCAAATATCTAAGAGGACAATTGTGATTCACGCAAGAAACTATCGATTAAATTTGATGGTCTGATAGCCATATTTTTCTTTGAAATGGATGGTCAATGCCAATTCGCACTGCAATGAATGGGGTAACTATAAATTGTTTACAAATTCAACTTTATTCCATTGATATAGTGAAATACAATTAGAGACCTAATAAGTTTTGTTTTATTTGTATAGGCTACATTATAATGTAATGTCTCAACAATAGAGTTGGGGTTTCTTTGACATTAGTCAAATTATCTAGTTAAATTGATCTTTATAATAAAATAATTATTGACATGATTTTGGGGATAGACTTTAATGCTTATTTTATTTAAAAATTTATTATCATTATTATATGTGTGCATATGTAGATTTTTGATTTCATGAGTATGAAATGACTGATCTTTGAGCAGAAGCGGATTAAGTGGTAAGCAGCCACGTAAAGCCCTGAGATCTTAAAATGTTTTTTTCATTAGGATTCGAGGAAATTTGTTTTTTGTATACAATCAACCCTCCTATAACATGGTATTATTTAAGTTTTTGACAGGAATTTGAGTTTTGGTGGGATTCTAACTAGTATAGCATAAATAGGCACAAATTAAGTAAATATATATGTTTAATTACACAAATCTGCTTTTGAAAAAATTATCATAAATAAATTTTGCTGTTTTATCTATAGAGAGTTTTTCCTAAACTATTTTGATTGGAGAAGGTAAAAATGAATTTTCTCTGTTAACATCTTAACGCCAAAGAAATGTCTTGTATATTTTCAAATGTTGAAATATTGAAAACATTTTTAACAGTTCCATTATCTGATGGATCTGGAGATTGTTTTTTGTTTCAAAGTGTGCAAAAAATTATTTAAGGAACACTATGGGAAAAGAAAGATTAAATACTATGGCTATTCTGTATGTAGAGCAGGAAATTTTAAGCCGAATTGACACTGCAAAAATAATTGATGAATATGTAAATGTTTTTAATAAATTCATTTAATGTGTTATGGTATGAAATTTTCGATTATTTTTTGTTAATAACTTAATGAGAGTTTTCTTGATTTTTTTTTTTTTCTAACTTTAGTTTGAGGGCCCTGAAATTTTTACCACTTGGGGCCCCACTTGGTTTGATCTGCCTCTATCTTTGAGAAATAAAAGAAGGGTTTAGATAAAGTTAAAATACGGACTAAGATGCCATAATTTAATGGTCCAGAATTAACTTATCTAACATTAGCAAAATAGAGGTTTTGGGTTAATCTAGATTAGTGAAGGGCATATTTTCCTCAGGAAAAGAATCGTAAAAAAATGTTAGAATCAGGATTTAAATAAATCGTAAGCGATTGAGCTAATTTATAACAAATGTGATGAAGCTGTTTATGAAAATGTCATTTCAACATTTATCTTTCAAAATTTAGAATTTGTGAACCAGTATAAAAATAAACATTTTTAAAAGTATTAAAAATCTTTTTTTTTTCTTAATTTTTTTTTTAAGTAATGACTATTTTATCAGCTTTATTACATTCTTTCATATTTTCTCTTTCTAACAATATACATATTTTTATATTTATTGCATTCAAACAGAAGATATGTTCTAAATTATATTTGTTATAATTTTTTTTTAAATTCAAGATGGTGACATCAGGGGAATAAGAGTTGATTAACGTTTAGAAAATGATGTACACACATGCACCTATTACTAATGTGTGCGGATATTAATAATAAATTATACATATATGATAGGAGATAGGTTGATTTAAATGAACATGAAGCAGGTATATCTGCATACAGATATACACCGCTTCAATATATACATATATTTTAAACCATGTATTTTGTTTAAATTCTTTAGTTTCGATGAAATATTCATTGTAAAGGCTAAGGTCTTGATGACCTGTTAAGTAATAATGAGATTCAGTGTGAAATAAAGAGCAAGTATGCCTATATATATTTGATCGTTGATTATTCAGAATAGGTGGGTTAACAAAAGTTTCAGTTCTTACAGTTTTACAATTAATTGATTTCAAGTTGAAATTAATTAATTTAAATGCAGCTAGTAAGAAACCTATTTAGCTCAGATATATGGATAGTATGTTTGTTATATGGTCTATAGAAAATCCATCCTTACAGATATCTTAATTTTAATCATTATCCTGCTCATACATATTCTGCAGTAAAAAATCTTTTGATGAGAGCATATAGTTTGTCCAATAAAGATCATAATAAAAACAAAAACTACATAGCATTGATACTAAGAAGAAAAGATGATAAAATTGACAACTCAACTAGTTATAGGTTATTTTGCCTTATATTAAAGGTATCACTGAAAAGATCAATAGATTATTTAATTTCTATATTACTATTTTTCCACTAGCAAAAACCTAAAGACCAAATATTTTTGGAATACCAAAGTGTAAATAAAATTCCATGTTCACAAAGCTCAAGAAGCTTAATGTCAGAATTAGGGAATATAAAAATGCCTTCAATCAAAAGTTAAATATTAGCTTTTCCTCTGTATTTTATAGAAATTGGTCACACATCTGATTTTAATAATGTTAAAATACTTGTTAATTTGGAAAAGTATGATTTGAGAACCATAACAAAATTTATTGAAATATTAAAAAGATGAGGTGGTTTAAATCTGAAGCATGTTTTCCAGTCTTGTGGAGGCCACATTTTATTTTTTCTAAAATCAATTTGAAGTCAATTGTAAAACTGTGAAGAAATATTTGTTAATCCATCTATTCTGAATAATGAACCATTAAATATATATAAGAATAATTATTCTTTACTTCATGCTCAATCTCATTATTACTCTAGATCTAGCAGTTCTTCATTAAGACTTTGAGCATGATGAATAATTCATCGAAATGTTGGAAATTTAAACAAAATATGCTTTAATCCCAAAAATACTTTATATCATATAATCATGAAAATATTAAATATGTATATAACCTACAGAAAATATAGTATAGAAATCTATGTATGTAAACTATTAAATACAACAAATTAATATTATATATACACTAATGAGGATAAAATATTCAAAAAACTTTTGTATTAATATTTGTTTATTTTATATATCTTATTAAAATATTTAATTATATATATATTATACCGGTCAAAAATGCATCTCCATCCAACAAGTTTTAGAATCTGAGCACAAGTACCCCGAATCCAAACATGCCCGAAATACACAAGTCAAGAGCAATCATGAATTCTAACCTGTTTGCCCATTCCCCAAATCTATAACACTATGGAGAACACCTACTGTGATAAGACCTAAATTCATTCTATCCTGGCCTGGTGCTACGTTTTACATGAGAACTCAACTGGTGATGATGATGATGAGAGATTGAGTGAACCCAAGATATAAGTTAAAAACAAATATAAATATTATTAAGGAGATTCAAACAACTGGATTAAAATTTAAAAATATAAATATTTATTTGACAAAAATTCAAGATGATTTTTATATATATAATCAACTTCACACATTTAAAACTTTATTCTCATTGCAAACATTTAACAAACTTGATACAATTATTTTATTTAAACAAATATCAATTTAGTGTGGCAGTTATAATACTGAACGTATATTTAAAAATAGGATTTTATTCAATGTTACAAAAACAGATTTGTCTGGTTGGTTTGGTGGACGTTTTATACATTTAAAAATATTGTAATGGCATATAATATGCCGTTACATTATTTTAAATTAAAATAAAAAGATTATAAATAAAAATTGATTTATTGAAAAGAAAAAAAAACTTAACTTAAAAACTGAAAATTAAAAGTTGTTTAACGTATATAATATATCGCACAGATGGAATGAAAACTTTAAAAGTATTATTTTCTTTTTAAAATAAAAAAGTATTTGAACGTACTTTTTTATAAAAAAAAAGTACAAGATCTAAGGATAAAATATTATTGTTAAAAGATTCCTATGTAATCTCTGTAAATGGAAATGATTGTATTATAAATTAAACGAAAAGCAAACTAGCCTTTGGGGTTCTTATATAAAAAAGTCAGTTGAAAGATATAGATAAGAGAACAAAAAAAAGTTAGATGTCCAATAGAAGCAGCAATCAACGCTCGGATCTTAACGAAAATTTGGAACAGGAAATGTTCAGTGAATCCGGATGATTGGTATAAAAGGAAAAAATATTCAAATTAAAGGAGTTCCAGCTTGATTTTTTTGAGAAGGGTGATAAGATGCATTTGTTACCCTCTCTCACTTATTTCAAATGAAATGACTGTTGAATTATGAATGGTACTGTTGCAGATCCTGAATCATATGGATACTGCAATTAAATAGTACCAGGATTGAACCAAAGGCAGCCTCCAGATTGAGAACTACGGTATGAACAACAGACTAGTTTTCCATGAAATTATAACTAATAAAGTCTTCGTGGGAATTGGCAGCAGGAACCGGGAGCTCTTCTACTGTAAGATATGAACTGAAAAATTTTAAAAAATTAATTAAGAACTTTCATCAAAATTTGACAAGCTAAACCTAATTTTTAAAATGAACTTTAATCTGACTTAAGATTTCAAAATCAATTATTGATGTTTAATTTTAAATCTTTTGAGTTTGCTAATTTAATCATTTCCATTGTTTTTTATTTATTAATATTTAGTGACTAAATTATTTAAATGCATTAAATTTAAGTTGGGTATAGATGACTGCATAGATTCTTTAACATTTAATTTTTTTTTTTTCATATTTATTAAAATATATAGATATTCGGTAAATACGATATCTCACGTTGAGTATCTAAAAATGTATTTATTCGAATATCTTTTAAGTTATTGGTGTCAATGCAGCATCTTATGATGAATGCCATTGGGTTTATTGTAAATTTCCCTCTGTAATTATATCAGTGGCTTTATATTTTAATCGTTTATGTTTATTTTAAAGGGCTTTTATTTCAGGATATTTGTTTCGTAGTTAGGTCGATGTTGGTAGAGGGATATATGGGTGTTTATATCAATGTAATGTGAAGCATGTTTAGCATACAGGGCAACGTGCCCAACTGAATTCATGACCCAAAGTTGTAGTCATTGCATTGCAATGGACGCAGTCGTATTTCCTGTGCCATTGACCCCTTTTTTAGCTCTATGGATAGGGACTATAAGTTGACAGATCGCTCTCCCCCATACATAGCACTTTTCTTTAATTGTTTTATATACATGATTCCTTCACCAGACAGATGCACATTCCTGTACTGGACGAGGATCATGTCCTTCAAATAATATCACGCTGTCAGATGCACATTCCTGTCAGTGTGGTTTTATGCTAGCATCTTCATATTGCATTGGTTGCGACTATATATCTGGAAGCAACTGAGTTATCTATGTAGCCTATCTATACTTAACATTCTAAAGTAAAATATTAAAATGTCCATCTGTGCGGACTGTTTAAAAATAGTAATTTAAATTTAAAAATTAATATTAAAATCTAAAGATAAATTTTATTCCTCAGTTTTATTTATATGTGTGTTAATAAATGTTTGTATGTTATTAGTACTGGCAGTGATCTAGTTTATTTTTTTAAATCTTTATTAAAAATATATTTTAATAAATGTTTTAAACCTCTGCTACTCCATGAACTAGTGCCAAGGGCTGACGGTCAATAATAGATAAAAATAGGATCTTTAACAGCACGTATCTGCCTACTATATAAATTTTCCAGGTTCAAATAGCTGGTGGTGCCCTGTACGGCAGATATGGTAAGACTGGAAATTTCAGATCCTCCCCAACCGTTATAATATATATAAAGATACAATAGAGTTTTGCTGATTATACGATTTTAGTAGGATGCCCTTAGCGTTTAGTACATAAGTTTATTTTCATTTATAGACTTTATTTACAACAATTAAAATAAGGATACAATTTGATCAGTGAGTATACTAAAAACATTATTTTACATTTTCGACATTTAATGATAGAATATTGGGAAACTCTATAAATACAGGAATGGCTTATTTCAATAAAGGGGAGGGCAGCTTCATGAGAAGTTGGATCTAAACTCCAATGAAAAATATTACAAAGAGAAGATGTTTCATTATCACATATGATTTATTTTGTTAAACAGGCTAGAAAACTAACTATAAGAAGTTGTGGTGCTAGCATAATAGCCGAATATTTGCGGAGCCATTTTTTTTAGGTGCTTTATCATATTACAGAGGAAAACAGTAGCCGACTTGCCACCCCACATTTTGTGGAATCGGTTGACAAAGGGTCCTCAAACGGAGTTGCAATGGGCCAAACTTTGCTGGAATTATCCCATGCATTGCTCTCGTTATGTGTATATATATATATGTGGTCCAGGGACATTCATCACCCTGTTTACGACCTGAAATGAAGAGGAGACGACTCTGGCATTTCGACGCACATCTCTAGATAAAGCTTAATAACACAAAGAGTGGCCTATGCTAACAATGCTTTTATAAGAATATGAAATCATTGAGTTTAAATATTAACATAAAGCCTTAAATAGTTTAACAAATACGTAATGATATGCTAAAATAATGACTGATGTAAGATAAAGTCATTTATCATAAGTTAAATTATAATTAATGAAGCGTGCATTTCTTCCCCTTCTTGAATCAATACTATTTTGCTTAACATATAAAAAAAAACTAAAATTCATGCACTTAAAAGTGCAAACAACAAAATAGAATTTGTTCACCAGCCTTTTTGGCGATGATGATAAATAAAGAAATTAATAAAACTAATGGACACCAATATCCACCCCAGATTGCAAATTATTTATACATTTTGTATAATTTTACGGTAAAATATATATATATTTTTAAAAAAGCATATATTCATTTTAAAAGAAAAACTCAGTCTTATGAACTATTTAGAAATAAATAACCAGAAGTCATTAATTCCCCTCCCTCTTTTTTATTTCACAGCGGGATATAGAAGTTTGTAAGACTGGGTTTGATTGGCATTTACTAATAAAATTAAGTGAACATGTAAAAAAATACTAAAATTAAATTATAACCACACTAAATTATAAGAATAAGAAGCGTGAGTTGGATGAAAAGTTTTTACAGTAATATGATTTAGATAGAAGAGAATCGATACAAGAAGATAATTTTTAATTTAACATACTCACCGATTAGCGAGTTTAAAAAAAAAAGATTAAACATAAAGAAAACATCAATTTTACAGAGTTACAATTAGAATTAGGTAATATGATTATAATGACTTTGGGCTTGTTACCTCAGCATTTTATGGAATGAAGTACTGATGAATCTTCTGTGGAAGGCAGCATTCTTTGATGGCACGGGCACTTGTGATCAGCAGGAGCTACATCTCGACACGGTGAAGAGTCAGCCTGAAGATGGGGGGGAAGGTGGCTTAGGCCCCTCAAAATTAAACAGACGTGGAGTCAGCTAGCGACTATTGACCAACTCTGACACAATAGGTTTTTGGCCCTATTTATACCATTTTTGAATTATTCAAAGAATGTTTTTAATTAAACTTCTTAACTCTAATTGAATCATTAATTTACAGAAAGATTTTCTCTATTGTTATTGGAGATGCAATCACTAGATAACTGTCCAAAAATAAATTCAAGTCAATTTCCAGATTGGAAATAGATTTGATAAAATGTTAACAGCTAACTTAAATCAATTAGTTTTGTTTTAAATTTTACTTTCATTAACATTAATTTAAAAATTCCTTTTAAAATCATGAAACAAACTAATGTTCCTACCCTTTTAATTACTTTTGGACAGTTAGCGGTTGCATCTTCCATCTTGAATTATTATGTAGTTTTATAAAGAAAAATAATTACAAAGTATTAAAAATATAAGTAAGAAAAAAATACAAACTCATTTATAATATTTGTTTGTGCTTTTATATATATAAAAGCTCCGTTAATATACATATATATCTGAGTCGCATTTATAAAAGTTAATTTTTCAAATAATTAAAGAATATTTTTGAGATTTATATTTATAAATCTCATAGATGCTTCTCAGAAATATGCGTATAGTTTATATACATGTGACAAAAAAGAGCAGGATGAAACATGGGTTGTGATAGAACAGTGAAACTCGATCTTGAACTAAGGTCGACTGTTTCAATATATATATATAATACTGCCCATGCAATGCTATTAATTATGATCCAAAATAGAGATTCTAATAAAAGAACTACAAAATTCTCTTCACAACTGTGGTTTCACTTATTAAGCAAATAATTCTAAAATGAAAACTATTAACAAAATCTACATATAAATACAAGCAACTACCCACAATTCATTACAAGTGTTAACCATTTTGAACATCTAAAGAAGAATGGTTGGATTTATTGTGAATTATGAATAGGTTCATGTATGTATTTAAGTAGGTTTTAATAGTTTTGACTTTAGAAGGTTTATAGTTGTGAAAAACATTTTACAAAGTTATATTAGTATCTTTATTGTTATGTGTATGCATATTATACAGAAACATAACTAATCATATAATGATTCCATTTTATGAAATAGATATTAGTTTAAAATAAGAATTGCATAGAACATTTCATGAAAACATCTTTTGTCTAGTAGCTTTGAATAGTTAAAATATATTTAAAAAATAATCATAAAAAGAACTCCCTTTACAAAAATTTATTTTTAATAGAAGGATTTTTCTATAATAATTAAAAAAGTCAATTTATTTATATATAATTTCCTATCACATTAATTTTCCTATATAAATTAATTTATATTTTTTTAGACTCAAATCAAAGACATCACTGACTGGCTCGGTGAAAAACCCTTCAAAAAGCAGTCCAAGTGGTTATTCAAGTAGTGGTAAAATGTCATGACCCGATTACTTCATATGATTTTGCTGGCAGATATTGAAATGGTTATTCAAATCAAGAATATAGTTCAGGCATTAAAATAAGTCCATCAGATGAATAAGAGACTTAAAAATATCAAGGATCTATAAAAGAAGCCACCCAGCCAGACCTTTGTAAGTTCTATGTTTGATGTATGAACATCTATACATCATTTCTGTTATTAAAGCATATATACATTTCTGTTAGTAAATTTTATATACACTTATTTAACTTTGAAAACAAAATTAGAAAGCCCATACCAGAATAACATATTACAAGAATTAAATGACTTCTCAACAGACTTTTATAGCACCATACATTAAATATTTATCAGTAGCATGGACATTTCTATTGATGTAATTAGCATAGAGAAATGACTTGATGGCATGAGAGGCTCATCACAATTAGATCTATGTTAATATTTCTACATGTGAATTATCGATTGAACAATTAAGAATCCAAGTACAATAATTTAAGCAGGATTTAACAGATGATAAAGTTGATCATTTAAAAGATAATATGGTTCATCAAATTCAATTGAATGATTATTTTAATTAATGGAAGAAAAAATGTTGTAGAATGATGATGTTACTGTGTAATTATTGTAAAATAGTTACAAAAGGTTTTAAATAATTAGCAAAAAGAAAACATTGCACTTCAATTGGCAATATTTGTTTTAGAAAAAAAATGCATAGATGTCCAGTGAAAACACTATTTTGATGTGCCAGTTGAATGAATTAAAATTGAAAAAGTTACTTAAAGAAAAATGCCGAAAGTATTAAAGATGATTTCATTGGTTTGATAGTGAAGAACTATAATATAATTTCTTTAGGTTCATCGACCAATTATTACACTTCAAAATAATTTTTAATCGAAGTTGCAATGTTTTTTTATTACTTGATGTAGACATGGGATTTGTATTCAAATAGTATTTTCTACCATCTCATCTGTAAATACATTAACATTTAATTTCTTAGTTTCAGTAGTTTTATTAATTTAGAGCTAAAATTTTATAAAAATATGTATGCAATGTGTTATCATATATTAATTGCTGTGTCCAGTGGCACTCTATTGCTCGCTGGATTGCAAATATCAATAACACAAATATATAATAATTAATGAGGCAGCTCGGCAAGTAAATTTAAATAACGAGAATTTATTTACAGAGTTATATATGAGTTAATCACTCTTGTTAATTTATACAAAAATATGACTATTATACACACGCTATATTATATATAAATAACGACCCGAAGACGTAACAAAATAATAATGAGATCAATGCGACCTGTTACATAGTTCCTAGGTTTACTTTGGTACATCCGGAGGTAAACCTCTCCGCAAGGCTAAGTGAAGGAGGGAGCTGACTGGAGCACCCGAGGAAATGGCACATCTGCCTTTCAAGAGCTTCACTTAGCAAGTGACTGGTCTCAGTTCAATTCTAGATCTATTATTTCTCTCTCCTTGATTTTAGAGTAGCCTCCCTTGTTTGGCCATTTACTGTCCATGTGGTGGTCAATTCTTTAGTTACTATTCGATCCCTGATTAGATAATGCCATGACTTTAGAATTATCTATTTTAAGCAATGGTTTTGTTTACATTATCTTAATTCTTCTTGGTAAATTACTTTATAGTTTCTCCTTAATTAAACTATTTGGTAGTACATCATCTAATTTCCCATACCGATCTATGGCGCTGTTGCTAGTGAAAAACAATTAGATATAAGGTTACCGGGCTGTTTTGAAATTTTGTTTGTTTTATGTTTTTCTTTTAATTTTTGGATTTGCTTGATTTTTATGATTTTTTTTTTTTTTGTTGCTTTTTTTTTTTTTTGTAACCTGTTTGATGTATATTTCTTTAAAATAAATTAATTGGTTTTTTTTTATTTATTTATTATTTTTTTTGGCTTTTTAAAAAAAAATATTCTGTCTTTTTTTTTTTTATTTAAAAAACAAACATTTCTTTTTGTCCGGTCTTTTTTTTGTTATTTTTTTAAAGAAACTTTTTTGATGTATATTTCTTTAAAATAAATTAATGTTTTTTTTTTTATATTTATTATTTTTTTTTGGCTTTTTAAAAAAAAATATTCTGTCTTTTTTTTTTTATTTAAAATCAAACATTTCTTTTTGTCCGGTCTTTTTTTTTTGTTATTTTTTTAAAGAAACTTTTTTTTTTTTTTGTTCCAAGTCTTTTTGAATATTGTTTTTGAAGAAACTTTTTGTTATTTTTGATCGAGAAACAACAAGGCTTTCTCGACAGACCTCTCTAAGACCTGTTGTCATATTCCTTACGGTGTTTTGACATCTTTCCAACTCAGCTGTAATACGCTTCACTGTAAGCTGATCCTGGCTTCAAGAATCAATTAGCCATACTGCTTGCGAAAAAGCGATTCAGCAGCCCTCAAAGCCCGTTCCATGAGCGAGTGAATGGGACCCCTTCATCGACATTGACGCGATTGACATTCCATTTCAGATGTTTGACAACACCTTCATTTCATTAAACCACCACAAAGACATTTTTTCTGGGTGGGTAAAATATTTTTCTTTTTGGGGGGTTGTAGGAAGGTCACTGCCATATCTGCTTCTGTAGCAGGTCAATCTCAAAACTACAACACCAAACGACTGTTGTCTGCCATTGAACTGTTTTGATCTCAGAAAGTGCGTGACTTGATCGTGAACTTTTGTCGAATCGTGATTTACACTCCTCATTTCGTGAATTCTGACTCCTGGCAATGAAAGTAGGGGCGTTTGACAATTCGTTACAATTTTTACTAACTCACATCAATTACAATACATTTAAGCAAAAAAAAAAAAATCCGTTCTAATAGACTTTTCGTCATTACAACTACAGAAACCTTCATATCATACGCTGTCCAATAGTCAAGAGTAATGTCTATAGAAAGTGTTGCATACTCGTCGCTAATAATGTTCAACATGCTAGAGATGTTGGGGTAAGGGTGCACTTCAACATCTTAGTGTTTGAACAGTTTACAGGCCGTAAGATCTATGAGCGGCCTTGTAAACAGCTTATTTATGTGCTTTAGCGTAGAAACAGTGCCATTGGGTGGTGTGGATTAATAGACGATGTATTACCAACTATTTAATTAGTCTAATGCCATATCAAATATTGTGAATGCCGTTGGAATCCACGCACATACTTTTAGTTTAGCGTTAATATATCATTTATTACTTATAATACACAATTAGCAATTTGTTTAGTATTACATTTATAATTATTAACTAGTTATACATATTTTGTGTATACATAAATATACACACACATTTAGCATACCTCCCCCAAGTTCAGAGATTCATGTTTTACTTTTTTTCTATTGTCTGAACTTAAAACATAATAAGTATGGCAGGGAGGAATTTTTCTTTCCAGGTTTATAGTAATTTCGTTTGGGAGTGCACTGCTGTTACAGTTTTTCCCAAATGTACACTTGCTGTTGTATTTTTCCTGAAATGACTGCGGCATTTGTTAGCTGTATTCTTCTTTCCTCAACTGGCTGATATGTTTGCGTAACATTCTTCCGTCGGCCATTCGGATGGATACCACTTACTTGGTTAAGTGGCGTACAATTTCAGCCTTATTCCAGTATCGGTCAGTTTTGTTTTTAACCCATACGTGTTCTTTAGATACAAATTTATAGTTAGAAACAGGTACTTCATATTCTTCAGATGACCTAATTTCCACAGGCTTGGTCCGCAATCGATGATCTAGATTTTTCTGTGGGGTTGATTTCTCGACTATGGCTGGACGTGTTTTCGCACACGATTGACAGTTTTTACATTTTCAATAAACATTACGATGCCATTAATTTTGCTCATCGATAATTTAATTCCCAAGTGATTGAACCAATCGCGGCCAATAAGGGGATTCATCGGGGCGTGAATTATATATAATGGCAATTTTAATTTTTTTGCCGTTGTATGAAGTAATTGGAGCCTGAATTGTTCCTTTAATCTTTATGGCCTTTCCGTTGATGTTCCAAGCTTTAAATTTGGTATGCATAAGTCTAGGTGGCTGTGTCATATCTGCCATGATGGTTTTCCAATCTTAAAACGACAGTAAAGACACCCCACTACCACTGTCAATTTCCATCGATAAGGTTTTTTCCAAAAATTTTGACATTCATTTTAAATTTCGGTGGTTGGTCCAAAGACACATTATTAATCACTGCAAATTCCTCTTGCTTGGGTTTTCTAGTAAAACATTCTTGGCTATTAATACTTGTATCATTGTCAAATTTCTTATTTCGGCACATTTTTTCAAAATGGCCAACTTTATTACAGTGTTTACAGCGTTGGTCCTTATAAAAACACTCACGTGCCATGTGACCTAATTTTCCACAGCAAAAGCACTTAATTCTACTTTTCTTAATGTCAGTTATTCCACTTATTACAGTGTTTACAGCGTTGGTCCTTATAAAAACACTCACGTGCCATGTGACCTAATTTTCCACAGCAAAAGCACTTAATTCTACTTTTCTTAATGTCAGTTATTCCACTTTGGTCAGGCACCCTTCTATCTGGTTTGTCAACTTTGTGGATTTCATAAGGATCGTTGTTTGCTATTTTCATGGCCGAAAATTCTTTTGATTGCTGTAACACAAGTTTGTGAGCTATGCTATGTTTGATAGCTACTTTATAATTGATATCCATATCTGCTGTCTCAGACTGTCACTGCTCATTCCACATAAAAATTAAATTGTTCGAGGAGAGCTTTCTTCAGGTATGAATCGTAGACGCAGTTTTTTGCGAGTTCACGCAGGGCAGTATCAAAATCTTGTGTCCGCTCATTCTTGCCTTGTCGGCGATTTCTAAAGTAGAGTCTGGCAATATGTCTAGATTCGCAAGGATTAAAATAGTCGGTCAAACGATCTTTGATCTGTTCAAATGTTAATTCTTTCGGGGTTTTAAGTTCACAAAGCCTATTTGCAATTTGGATTACTCCTTTTCCAGCAAAACACAATAAAGTCGCTGTTTTACTTTTATTGTCCTTTACTCTGTTAATAATTAAAAGGTTTTCTATTTGTTGGACGTACAGGGGCCACTCACTTGCCTCTCTGACGTCAAATTCAGATATTGCCGGCTGCATTACGATAACAGTCAATTTAACAAAAAAATAGAAATATATATTTTTAGTAGTTTATTTCCTCATGAAATCAATTAATTAGATGCCAATGTATTCGTCTCTCAATGTGTTGATTGTTATTACTGTCAATTCCGCGATTTGCTGGGATTAAGACTGTTGAGGTTCGTAATCAAGACTGCACCAATTGCTGTGTCCAGCGCACTCTATTGCTCGCTGGATTGCAAATATCAATAACACAAATATATAATAATTAATGAGGCAGCTCGGCAAGTAAATTTAAATAACGAGAATTTATTTACAGAGTTATATGAGTTAATCACTCTTGTTAATATTTACAAAAATATGACTGTTATACACATTCTATATTATATATAAATAAGGGCCCAAAGGCATAACAAAATAATAATGAGATCAATACGACCTGTTACATATTTCCTAGGTTTACTTTGGAACGTCTGGAGGTAAACCTCTCCGCAAGGCTAAGTGAAGGAAGGAGCTAACTGGAGCACCCGAGGAAATGGCACATCTGCCTTTCAAGAGCTTCACTTAGCAAGTGTCTGGTCTCAGTTCAATTCTAGATATATTATTTCTCTCTCCTTGATTTTAGAGTAGCCTCCCTTGATTGGCCATCTGCTGTCCATGTGGTGGTCATCTCTTTAGTTACTATTCGATCCCTGATTAGATAATGCCATGACTTTAGAATTGTCTATTTTAAGCAATGGCTTTGTTTACATTATCTTAATCCTTCTTGATAAATTACTTTATAGTTTCTCCTTAATTAAACTATTTAATTAGTCTAATGCTTTATCAAATATTGTGAATGCCCTTGGCATCCATGCACATACTTTTAGTTTAGCATTAATATATCATTTATTACTTATAATACACAATTAGCAATCCGTTTAGTTTTACATTTATAATTATTAACTAGTTATACATATTTTGTGTATACATTATACACACCCATTTAGCATTAATCAATTTAAAAGTTTGTTTTATCTCAATAATCATTCTTAAGTTTGATTCTATATTTTTTTTCCATTATTGAAATAAAAGTAATATGTTTTAATCCTATTGCTTTTTACTGATGGTATAAAAAAGTATGAAGGGAAGGAATTACAAAAATGTCACAATTAAACTCTTATTCTTGAAAATGAATTTAAATACCAATCTTAAATTAAAAGTATTGTGAATGAGTCTCTTTATTGTATGTTCATTTAACTAATCAAGAACTTTCAAAAATTAAAATTCTAAAAGATAAAAGAGTAGACATTTAAGTTGTCAGCTTTTGCAAAAAATAATTAAAAAGTGAGAATCCTGTTTTGACAAGAAAAGAGAATTAAAAGGGAGAAGTGGGGGCAGTATTAAAGAGGAAAAAAGTATAAACATTTTTTTTGTATTAATTAATTAGATTGCTACTGGAAAGATTGTGAATCTACCATTATATTTTTAAGAGTAATAAAAAATGTTCTCTGGCTAGAGAACATCAAGGACTTCTTTTCTGAAGAAATCCTGTCTTTTTACCCATGCCTGAGGGGTTACCAGCTCCGGAAAAGAGTGAAGTGAGCCAGCTATTGGAGGGTGTTCAAACATGAAAGAGAACAATTGTGAAAGATACAAGAATGTCAAACCCATAAACTTACACAATTGATTAAATTTGATGGTCTGATAGCCATCCAGTACTTTGGAAATGGATGATCAATACCAATTTAATTCATTTAATGATGCCTATTTGAGTAGGGTGTTTATGAACTGTTTATGTTGTGTTTGGTTAGGCTTACAAGTTTGGTTCCGAACCAACAGACACACTACTCAACAATTAATATGTACAATTTATTAGTACTAAAAAATATACATACTTGTTAGTTAAATAATATACATATATGGTTTATACAAGTTAATGCTGAGGTAGTTGTGCCGAATACGGAACTCACTTTCAGCTAAATGATTAGCCTGCCTTGTGAGCTCTGGTAAGACTCTTCCAGCTATGTATTTAGGTGACCTCGAGTCGAGTGCGGATGTAGAAGATTTCCAGTCCATAGGTGGACTTGCCTCACTGCCTGGACATTGCGATAATGAATAGAGAGACTATCCTTGCTGATGGCAGAGTGTTTATTAAAGAGCATGTTCAGTCATTCAAGTTGACAGAAATAATTGCTCTCTCTCTCTGTCTTACCTCCAAAAGGCTAATTATTTAATGGCAGATTCCCTACCTTACTGGAAACATGCGGATTTGGTGCGCGAACCCCAGTGAAAGATTTAATTGCTTTGGAACGCAGCTGGGTGCTAACCAATCAGGTAAGAAATCTGGAATAGTCCACTTCTAAAGGCAAGGTCAGATATGACACACACACACCCCCGGCTAAAATTAGCTCTGGAGGACATAGTCATCGAGATGCGCTGGACAACGTATTGTCCACTTTCTTGGTTTCCTCAGTTGATTGCTGTTCTTGTCTTCATCTTCTTAGCTTGATGAACTTGTTTCTGGTTGTTTGCTGCTGTCTTGATTTTACTGTTCATCTTCCCTGCTTGAGATACTTGTCGTAGGTTGACCACTGCTCTTGTTAGCTTCTGACGTGTGGTTGAGTCTTAGCTGGTTGTGATGGCGATGGTGTTGATGACAATCTTCTGTTTGCACAACAACCACTGCTGATATCCATTTTATGAACCCATAGTACATACGGCATAGTACTTGTGTACCTATTTGAAGTTTTCATTTTGTCTTTTCTTGTTTAGGTTTGGCATCAGGCTTCAGGCTTGATAGGATAGTTCTTGAAGGTCTGTTGAGTAACAGTTCTGCTGGAGTTTTCTCTGTTGCTGCGCTTGGTGTGGATTTCTGCGCTAGCAGACTCCTGGCCATTCTGGTGTTCCAGTCACATCCATTTTTGTGATCAGCTTTTTTTTGAAGACTTCTGAGTCATTAGACATCTTTGTTGTGAGCTGGCACTTCACTTTGGTCATTTGAACCCTAAGTGACTGATCACTAGATGCCACTACCAAGTTGTCTCATCTTGTTAAGCATAGTAATTTTAACTCTTGTCTGACCCAAGAGTTTTATTTTCTTGCCCTAATAGTCTGATATTGACTTGCTGCTAGGATGCAGTTTATATTTATTCCCTTTATTAATGACCGCCCAGGTCTTTTTTGAAACTATAGACACTGTTGATCCTGTGTCAAGTTTCATCTTAACTGGCATATCATTAATTATGACAGTGTGTGTAAACCCAGACTTGTCATCTCTGATATGGTCTATACAGGCAACTTGCTGATGTTTCTTATAAGACTCTTTACTGTTTTTATTAATAGGTGTTTGTATTTTTGACTGTTTGTCTTTTTAATTTCAGATATGCTGCCTTTATATGTCCAATTCACTTGCAAAACATGCATATTGCCTTGCAGTATGGGCATTCTGTATGCCTGTGCATGTGCTCATTGCATCTATAACAAAGCCATGGGGTATTTGATGCTGAGTTCTCTGAGCTGACTGCGTATTTGGGTGACCCAGTGTTATGCTCAATTTTTTGCACTTCATACTTAGTAAGTCTTTTTAATGGGGTATCTTGACTACCTATTGTCTCTGCTAGTCCTGCCTAAGCTACTGCTGTCTCAAAATCTAGGTCCGGAAACATCAACATTTTCAGTTTCAAATTATGATCGTTTATGCCACAAACAAAACTGTCACGAAGTGCTTCATTCATGAATCTTTGAAATCGCACTTTGTACGGATTCGTGTTGCAAATTTGATACCTGTTTCATCCTACTCTAGTATGCTGAGATTAAAATGTTATCTCTGCATTATTGTCAAGGATTTAGGGGGAAAATACTCTGTGAGAATTGTCAACGCTTTGTCAAAATCTAGGTCAGTTGGAGTTTCTGCCCTAGATTGAGATTTGAGTATGTCATATGCTTGCGGACATGGTCATTAATGTGGCTAACTTTACCTCAGGCTTTTTTATCTGGTTAGCTTGTAAGTAGAATATCAAGCACTCTTAATAATTTGATCAGCTCTCAGGTTGAGCTGAGTCAAATGTTCTATAGAGCCAATTGCATTAGCCATCCTTATTTATTTATGCGAGTCACTACTCGTAATTATTTTATAGTACTGTTATAGTTGTTTAAAATAGCTTTTTGTATTTTCCAAGTAACCACTCATAATTAATTTTGTACTACTGTTTGTAGTTGCCTAAAACCAATTTTTATCTTTATTTGTCCGAGTAATCACTCGTAATTATTTTTGTTTTACAGTTACGTTATTGTAAGTAACTTAACGAAGCTTTTATTTCTAAAATGAACTTTATTTAAAACTTAAGATGTACATAGGGTTGAATTACAATGAATTACATAGATTGACTTCTCTGAAATTAAGCAATGGCACTAATGTTATAATAAAACAGCAAGTGGAAATATAGATGTCAGAACAGAGGGTAGGTTTTCTAAGAGGGATGCAACGGGTCAAGTTAAGAGTACATGAGATTGTTCTCCCTGGACAATAGAAGAGTTTGAAGTAGTATCTCTTCAGTTATTATTCCAAGGACAGTCACTGAGACTGTTGATGAGATAGTGAAAATCAGTAGTTTTAATCCAAAGGTTTA
Organism: Epiperipatus broadwayi; assembly: GCA_028023455.1. Taxonomy (NCBI): domain Eukaryota; kingdom Metazoa; phylum Onychophora; class Udeonychophora; order Euonychophora; family Peripatidae; genus Epiperipatus; species Epiperipatus broadwayi. The sequence continues at coordinate 212,647 of JAQFVV010006197.1, read as the reverse complement.
ATTGCAGTAGAAAATTCCAGGAATTTCCTTGGCTTGCTTGTGAAATTTTCCTTCATTCTTAAATCAGGAGCCTTAGTTTATATCCTCAAGGTTATTTGCTTACATTATGTGTTATATAAAGATCAATTCTTAATCCTAAGTACCACTGTTGATTTATATCATATAATACAAACCTGCCTGCAGGAATTGAATTTTGTCTATCTTGTTTCAACAACATGAGATCCAGTGAAAACCAGGAGCATTAGTGCATAGGCTGATTAACCATTGGTGTCCTTATTCCATGAGCTAATTAATAATTGATGGTAATTGATTGTTGTAATTAGAGATGATCTATGAAGTTTAGACTTAAATAATGAATAACGTTTTGAGAGTATTATATGCGATCCAATTTCAAATAAGTGAGTGGGTGAATCCTAAGACAATGTTCAGATGCAGACCAAAATAAATTACTGTTCAGTGAAATTATTCTTTACTAGATAAAGTCTCCAGTTTTAATAACTGCATCCAAACCACTATAAGTAATGCCACTATTGCTTTCTTATGAATGAAGGAATCAGAATTGGCAATAATCCCCTTAACATTCTCCTTACAGTTTTCTCCCCAAAGAACTGTGATTTAGGCTCCCAGGGACTCTCCCAACCCCATATCCCATTCAGAAAGCAAAGATAAAATGTTTGGTCTATAACAAAAGCGGCATAACCGCAATGTTTTAATTGCTTCCTTATGAATGTGACAGTCTAGATTGTTTATAATCCCCTTAACACCCTCCTCATGGCTTCCCACACTATAAGAGCTATGATTTAGGCTCCCAGGAACCCTCCCAACCACCAGACTCCCCCATTCAGTCAGCAAGGAGAAATCTCTAGTTTACAATAAAAGCACTAAAACCGCAAGAGATAACATTATGTTTCTCCTACTAACAAGAAAGTCCAACGGTAATGATCCTCAAGGCGTCCTTTTCCCAGCCCACACCTCCATAAGAACTGTGATTTAGACCCCAAGGGACCTTCCCAATATCCAGACTCCCTCACTCAGTCAGCAAAGCGAAGTGAAATTTAATTTCTTCTTAAAAAGCAAAATTCCCATAGAAATCTCTAGAATTATTAATGGCGGTGATCTAATTTTGTTAGTGTTATAAAGAGCGGTTGTAATTATCCTTACTTGTTAATAGATGGTGAGATAATTATTGCATGGAAAGAGTTAAGAGATTGCTCTTTAAACTTTGAATAGTTTTAAGAAAGTTTAATTTCCTAAACTAGGAAAATGGAAATGAAAAATGGGGAGCCATTAACAGAGTTAACTAGAGTCCCTAGTTCCCTCAAGCAGATTGAAACAAACCACTAGGGTGAGCTTTTGTAACTGTCTTGTAAGTGAAACTCTCGTGGTTGGTTTAGCTTCAAATTGACACGTCTTTATGTTTGCAGTCAACTTTTATTCGACAGTTTTAAGTGGTTTTTAAAAAATCACCGTAATGAAATAACGACGAACGTAAATTTTTTTAAAAAAAACAAACAATAATATAACCAAATACACACTCGCATATTTATTTTAAATGTTTGACTTTAATTTTTTCAGCCATGAGGGAAATTTTTTATCAAACATCTGACTGCACCAGAGTTGTTGTGTTTGGTTAGGCTTACGGTTCCGTTCTGAACCAACAGACACAAAAAGAACAACTACTCACCAATTAATATGTACAATTTATTAGTACTAAAAAATATATACACTTGTTAGTTAACAATAATATACATATATGGATTATACAAGAGTACGGAACTCACTTCCAGCTAAATGATTAGCCTGCCTCATGAGCTCTGGTGAGACTCTTCCAGCTATGTATTTAGCTTGCCTTGAGTCGAGTGCGGATGTAGCAGTTTCCAGTCCATAGATGGACTTGCCTCACTGTGTGAACATCGTGATAATGAGTAGAGAGATTATCCTTGCTGATGGCAGAGCATTTGTTAAAGAGCATGTTCATTCGTTCAAGTTTCCAGAAATAATTGCTCTCTCTGCCTTGCCTCCAAAAGGCTGACTATTTAATGGCAAATCCCTACTTTACTGGAAACATGTGAATTTGATGCGCGAACCCCAGTGAAGGATTTAACTCCTTTGGATCACAACTGGGTGCTGGCCAATCAGGTAAGGAATCTGGAGTAGTCTACTTCTAAACGCAAGGTCAGATAGGACAGTTTACATATAGAGAAATATAATTAGACTATGAATTTGTTTTGTTTTATTTGTATAAGCTAACATATACTATAATGTTTCATCAATAGCATTGGGGTTTCTTTGACTAATCTATCAAGTTAAATTGATTTTTATGATAGAAGAGTTTTCAATATTTGATATGATTTTAGGGGTAGACTGGGATGATTATTTCATTTTTAAATGTTTTATTATCTTTATTATATGAGTGTGTAGATAGATTTTAATTTCAAGAGAGTGAAAAGAATGATTTTTGAGAAATAAATGAAGAGTCAAGTAAAGTAAAAAGAACTGTCACCAAATCTCATGTCCGATACTTAGTCTTCTTTCACCTAATAATACTTAATAAAAAAACAATTACCGTGAAATAAATTTTTTTTTTTTACAATTCCACTTCATTTCCAATTGTAACACGTATACATCCATTAAATTTGATGACAGTTATTAAAGTGGATACCTAGTATTAGATGTCATTCAATTTTAAAATAGAAGCTGCGGCAAGTTAACATTACATTATTTCTACCTGTATAATTATGGAAAATATATGATTAGTTAGATCTAAAATTATTTCTTCAAAATTCATATTAGTAATCGTAATATTACAGAAAAATTTCAGTGTTGTCGTATTACTTTATATACATAAAAAATCTTTGGTTATTAATACAAAAAATGTTTGTTGGGATCACTGCTTTCAAGATTTATTTAGATATATTCAGGGTCATGTGAAAAGTGGTTCAAAGTTTCATGTTGACGTACCATTTTATATAAAAAAAAAAATTGTTGGGGTCATTCATTTCTGATTGATATATGTATATGTGCTCTGAGTCATGAGAATTGGTTCAAGAGACCCATATTTTGTGCACCATGTTATATATAAAAAAAACCTGTAACAGTCAAACGTGTAATTTGCTAAGAAGACTGAGAGACCAAGCAGACTTTCTCAAACAGTATGCATAGTGGTACTCCTACCTGTGTGATCCTAGTTTAAACCGCTACCCTTATTTTCTAGACCAGACGTGGCAACAGTTTTTGCCCATGGGCTAGATTAGAAAGAAAACTTTTTTCACAGGCCGGACAAAATATTAAAATTGAAAAATATTAAATACAAAAACGATTTGTTTAAGTAAACAAATTTTTATTATGTAATTTGTTTATGAATAAATGTAAATAATTTAGTACAACAAATTAACAAAAAGATTAATGTGACATGTTGAGGCACTTTGCAATGCCTATTATTTTAATAATATCTGGCTCGATACTTGTAGTAGCTATTCTTAACACAGCCTCTAAATGTAAATCATTCAATCTTGATTTTCTTGTATTTTTATTTAGATTCATTAAAGAAAAAGTTTGTTCACAAAAATAAGTTGAGTTGAAGATTACTAAATATTTTTTGGCAAGTTTTTTTTAAATTTCCATATTGTCTAGCATTCAATTGCTTATCAAAATTGCGCAATTTTTTTGCTCTTCTCCATATTTCTCATGTAATAATTCATCACATTGTAAATTAATTATTTGTAATTATATATCAACAGGAATGTAATCTACATGTACAGAAAATGGATTTCGGATAATAGGTAAAATTTTATCAATTTTCTTGAAGCAATTGAATCGCTGCTTGAAATCTGTCATTAGTGCAAGGATATTGTTATCAAATTCTTGAACCTTTTCTCTTGAAATATTTAATGATACGTTCTCTAACATTGGAAAATGATCAATTGGCATTCAGCCAGATTTCTAGAAAAAAGACTTAAGCTTCAGTTGAAAAGATTTTAACCTTTGTATTAAATCAAGAGCATATAAATTTTTTTCCTGTAAACATTCATTGAATTCATTGAAATATGTAAGAATATCCAAAGAAAATGCTAAATCACAAATCCAATTTGGTTATGATAATTCAAGAAAATCCTCATGTTCTTTAAGTGTTCAAAATATTTTTATTTCCTATTGAAGATCCCACACTTCTTACAACTTTTCTCAAGCTTAACCCATGGATTTTATTGTGATATAGTACATCTACATAACTGGTACTTAGTTCTTCAAGGAGTCCAATAAATTGCCTGTGTTTTAATCCTTTTCATCAAAGGAAATTCACTAATTTCACAACTATGTTTGTAACATGATCAACTTTTAAAATATTTTTACATAATGCGTGTTGATAAATAATGCAGTGAATGAGTATAATTTTATGATTTCGATCAATTTCAGAAATTTTGTCTTCAATTCGTCTTATGAGATCAGTATTTTTTCCAATCATATTTGGTGATCCATCTGTTGTTACATTCACCAATTTTTTCCAGTCAATATTTTATTTAAGAAAAACATTTTTCAATCTTTCGGAAAAGATATTCTCCCTTTGTTGTTTCTTTCATAGGAACAATTGACAAAAGTTCTTCTGAAATTTGAAAATCTATCAGTGATAGCTCTGATAAAAATTAATAACTGAGCAGTATCCTTTCCATCACAACTTTCATCAAGAATTATTGCATAAAAATGGGCCAATTGTAAATTATTCAGTAACTTATCATTTAAATTAGCATTCATATTGAGCAGTATCCTTTCCATCACAACTTTCATCAAGAATTATTGCATAAAAATGGGCCAATTGTAAATGATTCAGTAACTGATCATTTAAATTAGCATTCATATCTTCTATTCTTCGGGCAATAGTTTGTTGAGGTGGGCTTACATTTTCAATTTTATGTTTAGCTTCTGGACACATTACATCACAAATATCCAACATGTACTTTTTTACAAATACACCTTTGGCAAAAGGTTTTCCACATTGAGCAATTCGTTTTACTACTAGAAAACTTGCTTCAGTAGCAGATTCATGTAATCGATTTTGCTGTATAAATACATTTTGCTTCCGGGTCAATTTTACTATGAAATCTGCAGCTTGTTTTTTTTTTTTGTTTTCTTCATTTAAATTTTGTGCATAACTTGCATGTTTCGTTTCAAAATGTCTTCTCAAGTTATATTCTTTTAAAACAGCTACACTCGAATTGCAAATAAGACAAACCGCCTTATTATTGTATATAGTAAAAAAATATTTCCTTTCCCATTTATCATTAAATATACGACATTCAAGATCAATTTTTCGTTTTCTGGAAGTCATCCCTAGAGTGAAAAAAATTTTTAATATACAATAATATTTTAATAAAAATATAATTACATACCGTATAAATATCCAAACTGTATCACAATCAATCGAAACAATATTTAATTAATAGAATGAGCTTGAAGGGATTATATTGCAAATAAAACAATTACTTCATTTTACAAACAGCCTGGACACGTTTTCAGTTATCAACTGCAGCTATTGTCTATGCTACAATGCCACTTGATTCAGCACACTTGACCACAAAAATAATGAATTGCTTGACCTTGACCACAAAAATAACGAATTGCTTGACCTTGGATGTACACTGGCAAACTCCACCTACAAGATCGTGGGTTTCAGATTGCTGCTAAACGTCAAACAGTTCATATCGAATACAGACAAGTACAAAAGATGTAAATCTTTGAAATGGAATTTTTTAAAAAAAATAAAGAAGTATCGTGAATCCATTGGACCAATTATTGGAAGTTAACCCTTGATTAGTCATATGCAGAATTCTTTTCTGCGTATCATTATCTTCTTAAATATCTCAATTTCCAATAATCAAAGATACCTCTGCTTCTGAGTAGCTGAGATTTTAACTTTCATAGTTGTAGAATGGTTAGATATCGTAGTTTACGTATTACAATTTAAAAGTATCATTCATTTTATTTCCATAATGCGTCGTGCAGAGAATATTAAAAATTTAATCACGGGCTGTATGTTGGCCATGCCTGCTCTAGGCTCTACTAGGTAATTAACACTTTTGATGTTAACACAGCTTCTCATTTTATGTATCTTATGTAGATCATGGATAAGCAGAGACTATTATCTAGTTCATAAATCTGTGATTCTGATTAGCAATGACTAGATGACAACAAAGTTGTTAAATGATATATATTTATAAGAAAGATAATTTAAATACTAACAGTGGCTTAAATATTTACAGAAGAAAGTCTATGAGCATTAATTATTTTTATTTTATTTACATTATTATTATGGGCTTTATTCTATCCAAGCAATAAATGATGTGGCATTGGGGTTATGGCTACCTTTCCCTGGTGCAAACATAATTAAAAAGGGTAAACATGATGATCACAGGACTGCATTGGATGTGGTTCATTGGATATCATGTTATGAATGATTGGCTTTGCAATTTTGAAGCATAATTCACTATAAAAATGGGATCCTCGGTTGCAGGGGTACTTGGCAAATCTGAAGAATAAGATATATGTGTGTCACACCTAGCTTTACAACTTGGAACATCAGCCCACTGGCACTGCCTAACCTGATAAAAAATATGTTTTCATAAGTATTTTAAAGAACTAATTGGGTATATATATCCTAAAAAGCAGATATTGGATTCTCTGCATATATAAAGAAAATCCAGATAGCTTTTGAAGACACATACCCCATGCAGTAACACTATAATAAACTCAATAAAAGTTTTAATTTAATTTATGCCTATGCTAAAATAATTTAATGAATATCTATATAAATAGTAATAGCTCATATCCCAATACAGCTTTATATCAGGAATTTATAACATTAACTCATATACTTAACTTATTTTAGCATGATTAATAGTGCTAACTTATTAATAGTGCTAACTTATTACAATAAAAAGGTATTTTACTAACTCATAATGATTGATGCTTAATCCAGTTTCTACCATATTATTTTAATAAGACAGTTCTTAGTATTGGTATTAACTTTATGGTTGTAGCACAACTACATATAGGATATATATTGAGAACACAGATTGTTGTTTATGATAAAACTTACAAATCACAGACAATCACTACCATATATAAAACATACTTTGAGAAAATGATTATTTATTAATTTGTTTAATGGGTGGACACCTAATATAACATGTAAATCATATAACTAAATGGATCACTCGTCAGGAAATTTATTGACTTTGTTTATACATGAACTACATTTTTAACACAGTTTGAGAAAAATTACTCTGTATTACTGTAGAGTGGAGTCTTGAGGTGACGGAGTACGTTCTATGATTCTTCTTCTTCTATTAGGATGACTTTGGACCATGTTTCTTTATACAGTCAATCTGGAGCTAACATTCTGTCTCTAATGCTGATGCTCTTAATCAATGTTTTGAAGGTATCCAGGATATTGGTTGTCATATAACTAATTACATGTTTGCATCTGGTTAACCAGATTGCAAAGGAGAGAAAGATTGAGGGTCTGATGTTTGAGAAATTTCCGTTCTTGATTAAATGTTGAATCGAAAACAAGTCTGCATTTTGGTTTTTGGCTTTATCATTGATAAATGTTTTTAGTGAGCTGAGTATCTGGCAGTTATGAAAGATGTGTTGGATCGTTTCATCCTCCATAGCACATAAGTGACATCGCGAGTTAATTTTGGTAAATTCCCTTTTCCACACTAGAAAATGGCTGGTGGGTAATGAGCCCAGATTTAATTTTATAATAAAATCTATATATTTCGGTTCTAAGAACCAATATTTTGCTTTCTTAATCAAGATTCTACTGTTGATAAGATTCTACTGTTGAAGCCAAGAGCACTTAGGAGTGCAGTAGGAGTGTTGATCTTGAGTTTGTAGACATCCCAATATGACTTTTTGCGATCTAGTGTGTTTTGCATTAGGCTAATGCAGTTGTTGACAAGATTCATATTTGTGTCATCCATATGCTGCTTTTAGGTGATGGAGTGTCCGTGGGTGGAATAGTTAGTATTATATCCAGGTGAGCAGATTTCAGGGAGAAGGCACGCAGTGCTGTTAATGATTTTTGCAGATATATTGTGGAAACTGAGTGAAGGCCAAGGTCGTTAAGTTCTTTGGGCATTTGTGTTTTTGCAATGCTTATGGCGACAACCTTTCCTTTCCATAGTAATTTAGAACATAGTGAGTTGACTGCCTTTTCAAAGGTTTTGGTGGGTTTAATAATTGGTAGATAATAGTTTAGTCTGGAGAATACTAGCATATTGAGCAATGTAGCTTTGCCTGGAAGCGACAGTGAGATCCCAGAAAGTGATTTCACTATTTTCTTGGTTTTTTCGAGGATTGTGTTTTGGATTTCTTTAATCATGGCAAATTTAGTTTTGGCTATAGGAAAACCTAAGAAGTGTCGAGGTTTTGATGTGAATATTGATTGAATTATAGTACAGATTTAATTTTTCTTATTGATGATTTACTGTTGTTGATTTGAAGGTTTAATTTTTTTGTATGTTTATTGATGATTTTCAGTAGTGTTTGCAGATGTGATTTATCAGGAAGGAAGGTAGTGGCATCATCGACATATGAGATGTGATTAATTTGTTGTTTTAATGCTGGCACATATATGCCAGGCATGTTGTGTTCAATATCCTTTAGCATTGATTTATATATGTTATGAAACAGAGTGTAGCCAGAGGCGAGCCCTGGGGGATTGAAAGATGTGGTCTGAACCCAGTAGACAACTTTCCATCTAGAGAGGTAAATATCGATCTATTTAAAAACAAGTTGGCAATTATTCTGATATACACTTGAGGCACTTGGTACTCTTGCAGTATTTGAAAGAGGATTGAAGGGATTACTGTGTCGAATGCTGAAGAGAAGTCTAATTGGATAGCTAGGTGCCTTGACTTTGTGCTTTGTCTAACATGTTCAATTATCAGTAGGAAGCATTGCACGGCTTCGATGGTTGATGAGCCTTTGCGTGCATATTGATATGTTGAAATGTGTGTGTAAAGCTGGTCTTGTATTTGATCCTTGACTAAGGATTCGATTGTTTTTATAAGCAGAGGTATCATTGAAATGGGACATAGGTTAGTAAGATAGGATGGGTTTGCTTGTTTTTTCAAAAAAGGGACCAATGCCACTGGATACAAATTGCAATATTTTGGAAGTCACCAGCAAGCACATCATTCATCATCCTCAGTATTGGTATGGTAAAGTGGCTGAGGTGGAGAAGTACAAATCTGGGTATTCCATGGAGTCCGGGATATGTGCTTTCCGGGTATGCAAGTAGCTTTTGGACTGTTAGATTTTTTGTAATGTTGTGGTTGGAAAAGTTGCCTGTATCTTTCCAGATGTTACCTGTTTTAAAGTTATGATTTTGTAGTTTTTGTTTAAAGTGATTATGGATTTTGGAGAGCATCCCTGGACCACTGTAACAGTTTTGATCTACTGAGATCATCAATGGTGTAGGCCGCCTCATTGCTCCCAGTGCCTATCTGATATAACTGCGAGTCCAATTGTGCTTGTTTGCTAGAAAAATCTTGGATCTTTTTGTGGCTATATATTGAGCAAGTATCTTTTGAGTGTTGTGGTATTGGATTTTGAGATCCAAGATGTCTTGTATGTTGGTGTCTGTGAGGGAGAGCGTACTCAACCTATGATTGATGGTGTCCAATTTTTTTAATAGCTGATTAGGACCTTTAGTCTTCTTAGTATGGTGGTCGATGAGTGAGCTCAATATTCCTACAAATGTTGACGATGCTTGAAGAGGTGGAAGTGTGAGAATTTTTATTTTATTAAAAAGGATGTAAGCCTCAGAAAAAATCCATTCTGGAGTTGCTACTTTATTTAAGAGTCTTATGGAGCTATTATGGTTTGTGTTATGGTGGAGGAGTCTAAGTGTAGTGAGATTAACATGGCCAGGTGGTCAGAGAAAGGTACTAGTTGAAGTTTTGCATTTAGATTAAAGTGTTCAGATGAGTAGTAGAGCAAATCTATCAGAGATTTTTTTTGTTTTGTGTAGAAGGAGAAAGAGTCAGGTGGAAAGCAACCCTCCCCACAAAGCAAGACTCTGCTAAAGAGATGAAGGTGTTTCACTGTAAATTGGTGATACGGCATATTAAAATCACCAAAGCAAATGATAGGTGAGGCATCTGACGAAAGTATAGAATTGATTTTGGTTATTACTGAGTGAATTAAGTCATTATCTTCCCTGAGGTAGAGATAGATGATGTTAATTTTGTTATTGGTAATGTGTATATTGATTATTAGTAGCTCTTTGCTGAGGTACAGAATTCTAAGTTTTTGATAAGACAAAATATAGCAACTCCAGATGAGGCCATAGTTGAGGGCAGATATTGAAACAGGCCTTATTGTTGCATGATTTGTTGAATTCTGTAATCAGATTGTAAGTGTAATTTTGTCTCGGATAGACATACTATGTGGAGGTTTGTTTTTTCAAGCCATCTTCTTATTGCATGGACACGCTCAATGGAGTTGAGCCCCCTTACATTAATACTCACTATTTTTAGTTGCATATTTGAGTGATAAATGATGTGATATGAGTTGAGGTTATTCATCCGTAAGAAGCTTATTCTTTAGGATAGGTTCTTCATTCGGATCTTGAGTTTCTTGAGGAAAGCTATCAGAGGCCAGAGACTTTGTATTTGACTGTGTTTGGTCTGGTGCACTGGTTGTCTTGCTTTGATTTGAGATAGTGGTGTTTTGATATTGGCATTTTGTGAATAATGTATCCTCCGGTGTGCTTTGTTCACGGATGATTTGAGTTTCAGTTGGTTTGGATCTTTTCTCTTTTTTTTCTTCTCTGAATGAATGCTTTGTTTGTGGTATGTTGGGAGTAATTTGATTCGTAATCTGATTCAGCGGTTAAATTATTTAATTCATCTGACTGTGATCCAGAAGAGTCTTGAGTTTTCCTTTTATTGTTTGGAATTTGAAATTCCATTTGTGTTTTATGCATGGAGTGTGTTTGTTTAGACTCCTGTTGTTTATTTGTTATGTGTTGCGATTGCTGTGTTTCCAACCCTGATGTTCCAAAAGTGGTTTTGGAGAGCTAGTTTAGCATGAGTGATGATGAGTGATGAAGTTTGTTGAAGGGTGTTACACACCTCCTTGTAAGCTTCTGTGGATTCAGCATCAATATCTTGTTCTGTTGTTTGTGAGGTGCCTATCTCAACTTCAATAGACTGATCTTTCTCCTCCTCTAGAACTTCATGTGCTGATGAATATGAAGAGTGTAGTACGTTTTGGGAGCTTTGATTGCATTTGTGGTTTCTAGCTTTCCTTGTGTTGCAAACTTCACACATCCATTTCGGACATGATTTCATCAGGGGGTTACGATCTCCACAGAAGAAGCATTGTGGCTGTACTCTTTTGATTGAGATGTAGAGGGGACATTTTTTTTCCTCGAGTGTTAACGGAATATCCAGTGGAGAGTAATCTTTATTAAGTTTGAGAGTGAAAGCTGCATTATTTGATGGTAATTCAAGGTCTGCCCTCTTTTCTTTGAGATACTTGAAGGTTGTGATGGTACCATACTTGGCCAGGAGTCTTTGTAGATCTAATTCATTGAAATTTAAGTAGCAATTGCGTGCTAGGCCATGGATAATTCTGGGTCTATTCATTTCTATTTTGATAAGGTATCTATTCTTTAAGAAGAGTTGATTCCGTTTGAATATCTCTTTTTGTAATATGTTGTTAAATTCTATTATGAAGTACCTTCTGTTTGGATGATGATAAATTCTTTTTATTGCATCTCCTAATTGGTGTGATTTTTTAGAAGCTCAAAGAGATCATCCATAGGGAAAGTAAACAGATGACAGTTGGTGGTGGTAAGTATTAAGGTGTGTTCACTATGGTAATTTAGAAAGGAGTTAAATAGAAATGGTGGTATAAGTGAGTTGAATTCATTGCTAATTTTTTCGTAGTTATTTAAGGATGTTTGAATGTCCTGAGATATCAGTTCTTCATTGGTATGTGTGTAGTTTTCATCATCTACAAAATCAAGTGTTTTGGCTTGAGATGTCTGTTCAACTGGTTTTATATTTTGTGTTTTGACTCTATTCTTGCAGAGTGCAGTAGTGTAAGTTTGATTATTTGTTTGTTTTGAGAAATTTTTTGTGGCTTGTACTTGGCCACAATGGATTGCTGCTTGATTTGTTATTGTGTTGCTTCCAGATTGTGTATTGTTTGTTTTTAAACTAGGCATAAGGCATGGAAAGTCCGAGCTAAAATGTATTTTGCTCGTTTCATGGGTTTTGCATTTGTGTTCGATTTATTAGACAACTGTGTGTAAACTCGCGATTAGCTGTATTGTGATCGGATTCATAGTTTTTGTTCAATTTTTGATTCAGAGGAAGACCTTTGTCAGTATGGGGTTTGGACCTGTTTTTCCATTTGTTTCTCCACTGTGGAACTCAAATAATAATTCTTTATTGGTTTTTTCTTCATTTAAAGTTTCTTTACGGTGAAACGTGGCTGCTTCCGGAGAAACGCCACCTGCATTTTTAATATTTTTTGGATTTTCAGTTTTGTAAGTAAGCATTTGATTTTTTGTTTGAGGTAATTTTATTTTAGATATTTCACTTTGATTTTGATCATTTTTTGCTTTGATTTCATGGCAGGACTTAGTTTTAGTTGTTTTAGCTTGGGAATCAGTGTTTTTCTCCGATTTTTTGCGAAATAGTGTCAACTCGATCGTATCGACCTTTTGATTGGTGTTTCTTTGTTTATGGTCTATATCTGAGTCTTTTTTGATTTTGAGAGACTTTAACTGAATGTTTATTATTATTTGGACCTTCCTGACCAATTAAACTAGGTTTGATATTGGTGTGAGCTTACCTAGAACTTTCCTTACGTTAGAGTCGATTTGCAATCTTGTGATTGGGCTTGCCCGCTGTGTTACCCAGTCAAAGAGATCAATACCTTTGATCATTTTGTATATTTATTACTAAAAAAAAGGCTTATCTTCTGGCATTCACCACTCAAAATGGGAAAAAGTTTTGAGAAAACAATTATAATTTGTTTTTAATATTAGCCGATGTGCAAAGATTGTCACTATGGCACCATTAAAATGGAACTCACCACTCATTCACTTTCATTGTTTTCTTTGCAATCAACAAGAAAAAATTACTTAGTGCAATAGGAGTAAAAGACTGCATAATAAGAAGATAAAAATAAACTAAAATGTTTACCTTTTTTTATACATTTTTTTTGTTTCCTATCCACTTGGGATCTCATGAGGAAAGCCAGGTGGTGTTCACACATAAATTTAACCCCTTTATCATCCGATTTCTTATAAGTAAACATATGTATTAAAAAACCAAATTAAATAAGTTGGACCAGCAAACATATACATTAGTAAACTAAATTTTTAAATATCTGAATCTAGTGTGTATATGTATAATTTAAGTTTACCATTAACAAGTGAACATTCTAAAGTTCATGCATTTCTTTCTGTTGGGAATTATTAATAACACATGTAAGATTTTACTGGCAAGTCCAAGAGTATGGACTCAGCACATGAATTAAAACATACAAAGTGTATGTCTTCAGGATCTTATGGAGTGACGATAACTTGGAAAGCTTTCCCTTCATCATAGTGAGTTGATAAACTAAGTTTGATGTGGTGGTGATAGGATTATTGGCACAGTGGATAGATAAGTAATTCTGGCTCGCATTAATTATTTTGGCATCTGGAACACATTGAATGTTTCTACAATTATACTGGACATGTCATCTTGACACCGCTCTTCCCTTCCAATTTCATGGGAGAAGCCATCACCAAACTACTCATGCATTTTGGTAAGGTATTTCATTACTTTTGTTTTATTATTTACCTGCCTCTAGCTTTGGCTCTCTTATGACTTTCTGGCTCTGGATTTGGCTCTCTTATTATCTTTCTTGCTCTAGACATCCATTGTTCTCTTTCTGGCTCTAGACCTCAGCACCTGAACTCTGTGTTTATATAGTAATTTTTGAAGCCCTTTAGGGAACATATAATTACAAGACATGAGTTTCTTAATGGATTTTATATTTATCTAATTGACTTTCAATTTTTTTTTTTACACAATGGCTTTTACTTTTCCATTAATTTTTGTGTTTATTTCTGGTCCTATATCTTCCATTGACATTCTTGAGTAGTATATTTGTTCTTTTTACCACAAAAGTGTCTTACCATAAGTATTTTTGCTGATTTTTTCTCTGATATCTAAATAAGGCACCAAATATCACTATGCTTAATGCATTATTTCCACTACTGAACCCCTTGCTATTGTTCTTGCTTCTCTATCCTCTAAAGTCATGCACAGAAATTATTTATTTAACTTTTTAAATATTTTAATTTCCCCACTTTTACTTTGCAGTATTTCCAATTAAAAACATTGTATAATTACACTATACACATTCACCTATTTATTTATGTCAGTCTAAAGGAATTTTAGTATCTCAAGCTAAGTGGCAGGAAGTGAAGAAAAATGAAGCACGCATATATGACCTGCTTCAATATGAATTGGAACAATTAATTTCAAAACTTGTGGAAGGGATTTATGAAACCCAGGTACCTCATATTTATTTAGAGTATTGTATTAGTTGGGCTGTGTATGTATGGTCAGTTGAAAGCTCGTTCAGCTTTTAGCAACAAAAGAAACATACATATGAATCGGAACAATTACATTTCAAAATATTAGCTCAATACAATTATTTGGAATCAGAAAGCATTAAATATATTCTTTTTTATATCATTATGTAAGTTCAATGAAAAATTAATGAAACTTTACAACATCCTAACCCTGATTGTAACCGGACCAACAACACAGAACCTTATTATTACTTCATTTGTATTTAATTTCCTGATGAGCATGTTGCAGGAAGGAACTATCAATTGGCATTACCCAATGCAGATGTTAATCCCACCCCCCACAACAATATTTCCTGCTCATCAGAGGATGTAGTACCATAGAGGCTGGAAGCATCTAGATAGACATTTATATGTTTGTTTTTCCAAATGGCGCCACTAGAGTTCCATCTCACTACAACCTTACTTACCTAGGTTTAGTTATGCCAGACGTAGCTCAGGAGGCATGAGATTCTCATGAACAAGTGCAATGAATGATGAGTGATGAATAAAAACAAAATAGAATTGGACAACTGGAACCAAAATTAATTTTAAGTAACAATTTTATTTAATAACAATTAATATGTAAGGCCCTCTAATATATTTCCTATAATGAGAAGAAGAGTAAAAGAATACATTTCAAGTACATTATCCAAGCAAAAATTCATTTTCAGATCATATGCTGAGAAGAAGATTGCAAATACATTTCAAATAGATTGTCCAAGCAAAACTCATTTTTCAGTTCAGGTGATGAGAAGAAGATTACAGACACATTTCCAATAGATTGTCCAAGCAAAACTCATTTTTCGGTTCAGGTGATGAGAAGATTACAGATACATTTCTAATAGATTGTCCAAGCAAAACTTCTTGAACATTTATTTCGGGGTTTTTAGAAGTGTTTTAAGCATTATGCATTTTAAGTCCATAGAATCATTAAAATAGATATACGTACGATATTACTAAGTAAATATTTTAACCATTTATTCCGGGGGTTTTAGAGGTATTTTTAAGCAGTACACATATATAATTTATATGCACATACTTATTGACAAGTAATTTTAAGTCCATAGAATCATTAAAATAGATATACATACGATATTACTAAGTAAATGTTTTAACCATTTATTCCGGGGTTTTTAGAAGTATTTTTAAGCAGTACGCATATATAATTTATACGCACATAATTAGCATTTAACTAATGAAATATACATGAGTGTTTTAATTAAATAACACGATTTTCATTTCTTGTGTGTTTTCAATTAAGGGAAAGCAAAGAAACAAAAAACATCGTCAACTTTTTGACTAAGTTAATATCTTTTGCAAAGAAGTTTTTCTTGTTTTCTTATAAATATATATACGTATCGAATATTTATGAAATTGTTACCTTATCTTATCCATTTCTTCCTTTACTTCAAGTAGCATGCTAAAGCCTACACAAAAACAAAAGAAAAGGGCATTGTATTTAAGCTGAACGGCATTGGTATTTTTCATGATGTTCAAACAGGCAAGAATGGAGGTTCACGGTGCGGAGAAAGAGAGAATGCCAAGGGATTATTCTTTCATTAGTATGATTTCCATACTAATTCTTTCCCCTCTCATCATTAATGGTGACTGTAAATATAATCTTCTAAGGTTATGATGTTCAGCTGTTAGTTAAATAGTGAAGTAACTAATAAAATGAATTTTTCATTATTCACTTTTCTTACAACGAATGACTGAACGAAAGAACGAACATTCTTAGCCTCCACTTCACTATTATGCACTAATCTTCAGATTGATTAGACAGCTCAGCCCGCTATATTTTATTTGTTGCAGCTTTTGTTTAAACCAGTGCGCCTGTTTTTTAAGGTGGGAGGGTAAAGTAGTTTTTTTTAAAAAATACATGCACATGTGAAACAAGCATGCTTGTTTCATTACCCCCCCACCAAATTTTGGGATGAAATCGCCTAGAAGTACGGATTCATTCCACATATTCTACACTTCATCTCTCATTACTGCATCTCTATTGGTTTTAGATGTGCTGATGAAATAGGTAAGATGAGCTGGAAAAGTGAATACATGAACTGTAGCCTCCAGTGCCAGGATAAATAGATGGCCAAGCACAAACTACTAGTATGCACTGCCCCATGACATCACAAGAAAATATCTCATTTTTAAGCACTACCTCTCTTGTACCTAGAAGGATCATCCACAAAGAGTAGAAGCCAGAAAAAAAACAATTTGGCACTCAGCCAGCCCTGCTCAACTTCTGTGAGTCTTAAGGGCTTATTCATTTGGTCTATTCATGAGACCAAGGCCTATACAGGAGGCCTATATATACACATTGCAGGACTACTCTCGGAGCACAACATCCAGGTCTGGATAGTGCCGAGCATATACTTAGGAGCATCATAAACACAATGCATCCAAGCAGCTCCACTCAATCATCCACCCATCTCAACATGAAAAACATAAGTCCATGCATCACTACATCACACTCACAAACTTTTTCCATCAGCTTTCTTTACTTTATTGTTCTGTATTGTAACTACAACCTGGTTTGGGAGACTGATAATCGTGATCAGTTCTCCTATCGCATCTTTGTTTTGAGGTGATACACTTCTGTTTTGTTCTATTTTCAGGCATTTTTCAGGCCATACGTCATCATGATGGCTTGCATTTCTAGCCACACTTTCTTGCAGGTTATGATCACTATTTGATCTTCTTATAACCCGGGTTTGGTAAGAGCTCTGCGCATTGCCTGTTGAATATCTTCTTTGCCTTTTCCACGGTGGTGGGTTAGAGTTGCTATATTGCCGAGGAGGCGTTTTCCTTTTGTATCTGATGGCTCCTATTCTAGGCCCATCATCTCTTCTATAAGGAGGTTTGTTTTGTGGTTGCTTTGCTCCTCCTTCCTTGGCTGCTGATGCACCAAAGCTATCATAGGCTGTTAATAGTTCAGCAACCTGCTCAATAGATCTACGATCATTCCCTATCAGCATTCTTTCTATGTAACTTGGGAAGCTGTGCCATATCAATCTAATAATCTGGAGTTAGATAGAGGGTCAGATGTCAAGGCTCTCAACCTGGCCACCTGTCTTCTAAAGAAGGGTGTATAAGGCTCTCCAGGTGGACATTTCTCCTGGGACACCTTATATTTAATCCCCTCCTGATAATCATCACTCCAGTAACAGTTCATTAGTGCTCCTTTAAACTCATCAAAATTTATAGGTTGGGTAAACAGTGAATCCCACCATGCTTGTGCTGCACCTTGGAGATGACTACATGCTATTGCCAGTTTTACCTCTTCTGTCAATACATTAATACTAAAGTATCTCTCAAAACTTTTTACATATTCTTTCGGTGCTTCATTACAGCTCCCTGAAAAAGTTCTAATTTTTAAAAATTGGTTTACAATTCCAGACATCTGGTTGGTTGTAGGAACTTCATGACTAACTTGGCAATTTTCTTTTTGACTTTCTTTTGGGACTGTCTCTGCTTCTTTTTGTTTAGGCGATATATCGCTATTTTTTATTTCTATCTCTTTCATCTGGGTGGTCAATATATCCACCTTCTCCTGCATGGATTCTTTAATTCTTATTATTTTTGTATCCATGGCCTCACATATCTGGGTCATTTTAACTTCTTGCTCTATTAATGAGCCTTTAACTTCATCCATGACCTCTTCCTTTATTTTTAATATTTGATCATTTGTTTGCTTAATTATTTGCTCAAACTTTTCATTCTGATTTTCCACTGCTTCTATGATTTGTTTTTCTATTCTTTGGGTTGCTTCTATTGCTTGCTTCTTATCTTCTTTTCTTTGTTCATCTCTTTTTTTGTCATCTTCTTCTCGTTGTTTGTTATCCTCTACTCTTTGTTTATCCCTTTTTTTGTTATCATCTTCTCTTTGTTCATCTCTTTTCTTGTGGTCTGCTGTTATAATTTCCATTAACTGGGCTAACATGGACATCTCCCCTGTTGTCTCTGATTGCTTTTGCTCATCCACTTTGGCTTCTTGTTTATCTTCTTTCTCAGGAAGATCCTCTATACTTTCTGTATTCATCATTTTTTTTGTTTTTGATCTGGTTATCATCAATATTTTATTCTACAGTTTATTTGTATTTGATCTGGTTATCATCAATATTTTATTCTACAGTTTATTTGTATTTTTTTTATTTTAACTTTGATAAGCTTCTCTCTCCATCCATACCATGATTTAACTCCATCTTCTTTGAGATGCCTGTTTTATTCTCTGCCATTAATTTTTGTGTTGTTTTTCTTTTAAACTTTTATTTTTCCACCCTTCTTGAATAAATCACATCACTGCATCATATGCACTATTCATATCACAGAATCGTGATCTGCTTATGCCTATGGATAGGCTAGCTGGATAAGGCCTCACAGTAGGGTGAAAAATGTAACCCACGCCTCCATTCCAAAAGAATTATTCAAAAATCATGTCAACGATCTGAGGGGAGAATTATCCAGTCATTGGATTGTGTTTGGATGGTCACTCCAAAACATGCTCAACAATTGGCAACAAAAAAAACCGATACATATTGAAGCAGCAAATCTCTGATACAGATTTTTGCTTCAGGGTCTGACAATATGATTAACCATAAGGTGGGGTTCAAACCCGTATTCCGCTTGCTTTGGGTGGTCAGAGAGCATAATAAGCATGCAAATACATGTAACTATTTCCATCACCCCATAATAATTTTAAATATTTATATGTAAGTGCTTGATTTCTAAAGATAATTATAGCCCAAACATGGTATATTCAATTCCATAAACATAAGAGTCATGTATGTGCATCTATGTATTACGAACACCTAAACATTATGTAAAATATTATTGCATTTATTTTATATTTCTTAGCATTAATGAGATGGTTATAGAAGCTGATGCAATATTTGAGAAGGTTTTGGAAGGCAATTAGCGTAACTTAAATTTACCAAACAAAAGAGTGACACATTAGTTTAATAATAGGAAAATCGCTCATTTAATTAATTTATTTCAAGGTTTGGTTCAGTCATGCTGTGTTTGTATGGTTAGTCGAAAGCATTCTCAGAAGTTGGCATCAAAACAAATTGATTAGTATGAATTGGAACAATTAGATTTCAAAACTTAAGCGCAATACAATAATTTAAAATCGGGAAATATGAAATTATCTTTTTATACCACTATGTAAGTGTAAGGAAAAGATAACAGAAATTTACCACATTTTAACTTTGTTTATCGTTTATGTCAATATTGCATTTCAGAAGAATTATTCCAAAATAATGTCAATGATTTGATGGCATAATTATTTAGTCATTCAAGTGTAAGGAATTTATAAAGCCCACATACCTTTTTTATTTAGAGTATTGCTTCAGTTGGGCTGTGTTTTTATGGTCAGACAAAAGAGACCGATATGTATTATTTAGAATCATGAGTTATTAAATGTATTTTTTATACCATTATTTAAGTTTGGTGAAAAGATATTAGATCTTTACCAAATTCTAACCTTGCTTATCATTTATATCAATATTCCATTCCAGAATAATTACTCAGAAACTATGTCAATAATTTGAAGGCAGGTTTATCCAGTTCTTGAAGTGGATCAGATATACAATAGCCAGGTTTTCTATTATTTAGAGGTTTGGTTCAGTCATGCTGTGTTTGTATGGTTAGTCGAAAGAATTCTCAAAAGCTGGCAACAAAACAAATTGATATGTAAGAATTGGAACAATTAGATTTCAAAACTTTAGTGCGATTTAATTATTTGGAATTGGGAAGTAAGAAATGTACCTTTATATACCATTACATAAGTGTAAGGAAAAGTTAATAGAACTTTACCACATTTTAACTTTGTTTATTAATTATGTCAATATTCTATTTCAGAAGATTATTCAGAAATAATGTCAATGATTTGATGGCAGCATTATCCAGTCATTGAATGATGTATGAAACCCAGGTACCTTTTTTATTTAGACTATTGCTTTATTTGGCCTGTGTTTATATAGTCAGATGAAAGCATTCTCAACAGATGGCACCAAAGAAACTGATATGTATTACTTGGAACAATTAGATAGATTTCAAAACCATAGTTCAATATAATTATTTCAAATGAGTTCTCAAATGTATCTTATAAAATTACCTAAGTTTGGTGAACAGTTAATTGAACATTGCTATGTTCTAACCTTATTTATTATTTATATCAATATTCCAGTTCACAAGAATTCAGAAATTATGTCAGTGATTGGATATCACAATTATTCTTTCCTTTAAGTGGATGGATATATGAAACCAGGGTGCTTCCTTTATTTATAAGTTTAGTTTAGTCATGCTGTGTTTGTACGGTTAGTCGAAACAATTATCAAAAGTTGGCAACAAACCAAATTGATACTTTTGAATTGGAACAGTTAGATTTCAAAACTTTAGTGCAACATAATTATTTGGAATTGGGAAGTATGAAATGTATCTTTTTATTCCATTCTGTAATTGTAAGGGAAAGTTTATTGAACTTTACCACATTTTAACTTCGTTTAATCATTTATCTTAATATTCCATTTCAGATAAATTATTCAGAAATAATATTAATGATTTGATGGCAGAATTATCCAGTGATTGAAGTGGTATTTATGAAACCCAGGTACCTTTTATTTAGAGTATTGGTTCAGCTTGAGTTGTGTTTTTTGGTCAAATGAAACATGATCAACAGTTGGCAAAAAAAGAGACTGATATGTATTATTTGGAATCAGGAGTACTGAAATGTATCTTTTTATACAATTATTTAAGTTTGACAAAAAGATAACAGATCTTTACCACATTTTAACCTTGTTTATCATTTATATCAATATTCCATTCCATAATAATTATTCAGAAATCAGTAATTTGATGGCAGGATCATTCAGTCCTTTAAGTGGAACAGATTTACAAAACCCAGGTGCTTCTTTTATTTAGAGGTTTCTTTCAGTCACTCTGTATTTGTATGGTTAGTCGAAAACATTCTCAAAAGTTGGCAATGAAACAAATTGATACTTATAAATTGGAACAATTAGATTTCAAAACTAGAGCGCGATACAATTATTTGAAATTGGGAACTATGAAATGTATTTTTTTATACCAGTACATAAGTAAGGAAAAGTTAATAGAACTTTACCACATCATAACTTTGTTTATCACTTATGTCAATATTGCATTTCAGAAGAATTATTCTGAAATAATATCAATAATTTGATGACAGAATTATCCAGTCATTGAAGTGGGAAATATGAAACCCAGATACCTCTTTTATTATAATATTGGTTCAGTTGGGCTGACCTCTTTTATTTAGAATATTGGTTCAGTTAGGCTGTGATTTTATAGTCAGGTGAAACCATGATCAACAGTTGGCAACAAAAGAAACTGATATGTATTAATTGGAACATATAGATTTTAAAATGGTAGCTCAATACAATTATTTGTAAGCAGGAGTTATGAAATGTATCTTTTCATACTATTACTTATGTTTGGCGAAAAGATAATAGATCTTTACCACATTTTAACTTTGTTTATCATTTATATCAACATTCCAGTCCATAATAATTATTCCAAAATCAATAATTTGATGGCAGGATCATTCAGTCCTTTAAGTGGAACAGATTTACAAAACCTAGGTGCTTCTTTTATTTAGAGGTTTCTTTCAGTCATTCTGTATTTGTATGGTTAGTCGAAAACATTCTCAAAAGTTGGCAATGAAACAAATTGATACTTATAAATTGGAACAATTAGATTTCAAAACTAGAGCGCAATACAATTATTTGAAATTGGGAACTATGAAATGTATTTTTTTATACCAGTACATAAGTAAGGAAAAGTTAATAGAACTTTACCACATCATAACTTTGTTTATCACTTATGTCAATATTGCATTTCAGAATAATTATTCCGAAATAATATCAATAATTTGATGACAAAACTATCCAGTCATTCAAGTGTAAGGAATTTATAAAGCCCAAGTACTTCTTTTATTTACAGTATTGGTTCCGTTGGGCTGTGTTTTTATCATTAGACAAAATCATTATCAACAATTGGCAACAAAAGAAACCAAAATGTATTATTTGGAATCATGAGTTATTAAATGTATCTTTTTATAACATTATTTATGATTGGCGAAAAGATAATAGATCTTTATCATATTCTAACCTTGTGTAACAGTTTCAACCATTTGCGACTTTTATTTGCATTTCTTTGGATCTAGCTGTAGTCAGAAAATTATCTTAATCTGAACTAATTCTAACAACTGTACTTTTTTTTTCCAGAGGGTGAATTTATATGTAATATGTGTATCTTATTAGACAGCCCTTCCTGTACAAAGTTTTTCCATGTTCTGAGTCATTCCCCTTTTTGACGAAAATTTTCCCTGGCGGTGGGTCATTCAAAAGGTTAGAGAAAGAACTGACTGCAAAACACACAAACACATATATATATATATCTGTAAATTGAGATAATCCAATCCCTCCCAGCTTTAGCTTCCTTTCTGGATAGATTTCTACGTTTATGAATAACGACTTTTTTTTTCATTTTGTCCATTACCAAGCGCCAATCTTGCTAATTAGAAAGAATCGTAGGGTCTACTAATAATTTGTCTAACTCAGCAATTTCAAACTTATGCCCATCTTAAAGCTAACTCGTGCTCAGGGGGTGGTAGCATAATACGCTGAAGAAGAAACGAAGAGTGAATTAACTTTCAAACTAAATATTCTCTCTGAATTCCTTTTTATTTTAATTCCCACTATAATGTGGAATGAAACTTTTAAAATCCCCTTACACCTTTCTATCTAACTTGTTTTACTTTAAATATTTATTGGAGGCACGCCAACACATACACTAAAGTATTACTAAGTTAATGCTAAAATACATAAGAAATTGCATAATACATATAAAAAAAATGAATTAACAGTTTAATGGGTAATCTATCAATATTTATTATAAAAAGAAATAAAATGGCATAAATCATATATGCGATAAAATAATTGTTAGTATTTTTTTTATATAGAAAATTACAATCAGAGAGCAATAAATAAAATAATACACACATAAAAGTTTTATTAATATATGGCTTGATGGGAATGTATTTAAAAATTGGAAATGAGACAAAATCTATATTTACCAGCATTTATGAATCGGCAGAACCTCTAGGTATGTTTCTAAGTGCACTCGTTACCTTTAATCCTGGGATTAGCATGGGCAAAACTTGGCATTCTTATTATTAAGTCTATCTTCGAGTAGCGTATTTCTTTTGATTTCCTTTTTATTTAATTTCCAGGGATGGCGGACGTCATGCACTAGATCCAGTGGTTGTGGTTTCAGATGGCAGGCAGTATGCTTAGGGCAATGGATATCCTAATGTCTTTCGTGGCATATATGACGAAGAGAGCTGGAGTCCGAATATAAACCCCAGCTTGATTATAACTTTATCCCATGCAATCCATGGAGTTTTTCTTTAAAATTTTATTTTCAGTTTCACAAACAAATTCTGTACCGCAATGAAGGCAATAATAATAGTTTATTTCATGTCTTCTCTTTTTAATTCTACTGCCAAATTATTTATTTTCTGTTCATATGTTTGTCGACAGATTTTTAAGGGTATTGCTTCCTCATTGGTCGACTAATCAAGAAGAATTAATTATTTCTTTTCCCATATCTCTGGCATTTCTTCTTTGTTCAAAAAATATATTTTGACAAGAATACATAAACAATTAGCAGCATCAATTTTTTTTACTTATCTTTTTTTTTTTCTTTTTGAACTTTTAAGGTACACGTTTTTTGGTTAATCTAAACTTGGACAAAAGAAGCCAAAAAAATTTAATTTATAATGGACATTCCGCATTCCTTTTTCTTTCTTTAATTAAAATTTTTTTTTGACATGGTCTGCATATTTAAAGAAAATTAATTCATTAAACTAGAACGAGCTAGCCAACGATTAGTTCCATTTGTTCCTAGAACAATAAGAGAAACATTTGGCTAATGAATTCATGGAATCACAACAGCAAAAAAAAATTACATGCTCTTAATTTTTTTTTTTTTTTAAAACAACATTTATCTATATAATGTATACCAAATAAGAATATTAACCCATAACCACCATGATTCTTTATTACCTCAGTAAATACATATGCGCTTCTCTGTGCAACTTCTCCAATAAATAAATAATAATAAAAAATAATAAAAAATTATATATATATATAACAATAGTAATAGTAACCTGCACAGAAATGAAAAAAAAATTCTACCCTCTTTCTCTTCTTTTATAACAGGGTTTGAACTCAGTTCCTGTTACACTTGCTTATCATTTATATCAATATTCCATTACAGAATACTTACTCAGAAACTGTCAATAATTCGATGGCAGGATTATTCAATTTTTGAAGTGCAACAGTTTTACAATACCCAGGTTTTTATATCATTTAGAGGTTTGGTTCAGTCATGCTGTATTTGTATGGTTAGTCGAAAGCATTCTCAAATGTTGGCTAGAAAACAAATTGATATTGTAACAGTCAAGATTGTATAATCAATCAACAAAACCAAAAGGCCAAGCAAGGAACCAGTTAACATGGGGAAGGCCCATGTCCCTAGTTTAAACCCCTACCTAGACTTCCAACCTTCATCACCTAATTAACATCTCTGAACTCACATAGCTTTCCCTTCTTTAACTGCTCAACATAGCTGAGGGACCAGGCAAGAATTCTCTCTCAGGGTTTTCCATTACTAGCCATATCTCACAAGGGTCCTGTTAACTCTATTTTATTACATAATTATCGGATATATAATTATCTTTATTTCAGGGTTCTGGGTTTGATCTCATGGTAACAAGATGTGGATTCATTTATATTTTATCAATGTGATTGATTAATAATATTTACTATAACAATGCATTAGTTAAATAAATAATTAAATGAATAACTCCAAATTCCAAGACAGACATACACGTATTTTAATTAAATATAATATGAATTTATTATAATACGATATAATATAGAGATGAATAGCTCACAATCATAAGTATTGTCTATTGGCTTTTACAATATGTTGGAAGGTAATGGCAGCTTACAATAATTACATACACTCTATATACTTTTACATACATAATTAATCATTCAAAGCTTAAAGTTATATATAGTGATTTATTTAATATGGAGTCACTTGTGCATGGGTTTAAGTTTGAAGTTACATGGGTAGCTAATGATTGCTAAAGGCTAATATTAACTAAGAGGTTGCAGTGCTATCGATAAAGTAGAGTCAATGGCATAATAATGAGGATGACCGACTTGTCGATCTGAAGGCTAGGCTCATCGCTTAAGGAGGTGGATATCCCTGGCCAAAGTGTGTATCTGCTTCCAGAACAGGGCGCATACCATAGAAGAGCACTAAGAGGTACTTGAATTTGGAATTCGGGATCACTAAGAGTCTCCGGCTCTTCCAGAATCTGGAATGGGGCTAATCTGTGGATTAGGGAACCCCGGCACAGTGTCGGGTCTGTCCTTATACCATTTGCATAAACCGCATTGACATATGAAGATTATAATCATAAGATATGCCCATTGCTGCACATATGTTCAGATAGAAATGCAATGTATACTGAAATAATAAATAACTAAACCTTTCCTCCATACAAGAAATATTAAGAATAAACAAATTTATAGATAAATCATGAGTGTCCCATTTAACTGATTATAAGCACTTTAATAATAATATAACCATTAACAATTTATTTCATTCCTTTTTAATTAACATATATAACCAAGAAAGGTTTAAGTAGTTGGAAAGAATTGATTTCACAATTCTTTATTTCTTAAGAGTTATGAGTGAATTGCAACTTAACTTTATACAAATATTTTAAGAAACATTGAATAAGTTACTTCTTAAATTATAGACGTGAAATTATAATATTGCCATAGTTTATAAATTTTGTTACAAGAATCATTTATTTTTATTACGGCAATAATAACTTAACATATGCGAAGTAATTATGTACAGAATTATGCATTATTAGTGTTTAATAATATTATTTCTAACTCTTCGGTTAGATCTCATATATATAGAGCAATATTAATGAACAAAATAATTTAACACTTTAATTAAATAAATGTTTGCCAGGCTTCATTTATTTTATACATATAATTCTCAGAATATAAAATAACTAGCTTTGACATGATGGGGTATAAGAAGAGAAACTTTGAAAGTTAATCTATAGAACTTATCATTGTTTTCCATTTAAAAAATGTTTTCACTCTGTTCTCTTCCTCGAGACTTTAAGAGCAGGGGAAAATGTAAACATGTTAATTAATTGAAATTTCTCCCTCCACTGTTCAAGGTAATATGCTATAACGGGTCGAGCAGTCAAGTCCAATAATGGGCTGGCCTGAACATGATGAGTCTAAAAACTCATAGTGAGGCTATGTGTGATGATAAACCTGTTATTCAATACCGAACTATTAGCTATGCCAGATGTCACGGTCTGGTCAGCTACGCGCAAAGAGAAAACTGCATCTAACGACAGTCGGACTTGGGGGTCTTCATGTAGAATGCTAGAGACAATGTGATGAAGTACTCGACCCATGATAGCACCCATCTACAATAATGATAGTTTAAGACTCTCATACCAAATCTATGTGTTATTTAGATCAGTTCACCTATGTCTCATCGCTTTCTTTCAGGACCATTGCCTCAGAATTTGAACTCGGGAAGAATTCGCGTTTGCCTCTTTTAACAGGGAACATTTCAGCTGCTACAGCCAAATAACTCTTGTGAAACCTATTTCCTAAATCAAAATCATTAATAGCAGGATATTTGTGTGTATACATATGTGTAGTTTAGGTTTGTGTATAAATGCAAAGACTGGGTCAATAATTAGAAGGTTTGATCAATTTAACTAATATCACATAATATTTATTTACAACATAAATAATGTATAACATTAATAAAAAGCTTGAAATATATATAAACAATATGTCAACGATTTTTATAAAATAGGTATTTTAAGAAAATTAATTGTGTTCATGATTTAGATATCACTAATGAGGATCTATCATATTAGCAATTCAAAAGAAATATTCAAAATTGCCACCACCGTGATCCCAATGATAGATACTCCTATCATAGATATCTTCAAGTAAAAAAAATAAAATAAACATATCATTTTTATGATAGATACTCCTATCATAGATATCTTTAAGTAAAAAAAATAAAATAAACATATCATTTTTAAAAGAGAAAGAAAAATCAAAATGAATAATCATGTACATAATATTTTACATGATACTGACTAACTAACTGTTTAATTACCTAGCGTATGTATTAAACTTATTACTACATTCAAATCATGAAGATTTTATTTCTTTAAGACCCTCCCATCATTCATTGTCTTAGTATAATAAAATGAATAAATATAGATATGTCAGGATTATAAATTTACACAGAGAGTTAATCATTTCTACAGAATGAACATTTAAGAACTATTATTAATTTAACGATTAACACAGAAGAATTTTGTTTCATCAAATGTGTGTCATTAGTTTTTTTTTAAAAAAGAAAAAAAAAATCTTTACCTTTTTGAGACATATATATATAGCAGTGCAAAAGTCAAATGGTTGAGGCGAAAATCAGATCTAGATTTTATTTAAAAGAAAATGCTTCTGATTAAATTGAACCTCCCCTCCTTTGCTCTTATCATGCTCTGTCAAGTTGGAATTTTGAGCCAAACGCTTGGTGCTCCCACAAATAAGAATGAAATAATAAAAATAAAAACATATTAATAATACATTTAAAAAAAATTGATTATGCATGACAAAAAAAATCAATAAATAAAATTTCAGGAATACTTCATGAATCAATATATGGGCTTCATATGTCGACATATAGTCTTTCTAACCTATAGTTCATACATTTTTCCTACAAATATATCACCGTTGTTATGAGTGCCACCCAAGAACTTCTACCAAAACATTTCATGTTATATGGAATCAAGGTATCAGGGCTTCAAATACAGTTATCTAGCTATCAGGCTTCCATAGCTGTAGGGACAATGCTGTCACCACATGTCAATCGGTTTCTCTAGTCAGACTTCATTCTGCTATTTCCAGACATAAATTTGAAAATAAATACAGTCTGCAATTAGATGGATTATTTTCTTGATCTTGCTAAAAAGAAAACATTTATTGAGATGTTGATAGTACTGACTACAGATATACTTCTATTTCAAATTCACATTCAAAAGGAAATGTCCGATTCTAACTTGCCTTTTCCTAGATGAATTTTGAAACAGTTTTACTTAAGTTCTCCTAGGTATTTATACTTGTCAATTTGTAATATAAATTAATAAAGCTACTAATTTGATTTCCTAGAATTTAGAGCTCAGCTTATTTTTTAAAACTTAAGAATTTTGACTAATATTTCCATTCTGATGGCATTCTGCTATGTCTGAGGGTTTCTCTCTTTTAGAAACCAGTCAGAAAGCATAAGCATGCAATTTAATTTTTATACATTTTTAATAACATATAAAAATAATAAATCACTAAAATATTTACATATATGAATGAACACTTATAATCCATCGTGAATTAATGTTAGCAAAAGTTCACTAATTATTTACAAGTTTATTATACATAGTTTTCACTTTACCATTTCCATTATGACTTCTTCTTGGAGTATTATATTTTATCCAAGGCATTTGACAAACTGCACGAGGGAACCAGGACACAAGAGAGAAAACAGTTCTCCGCTATTTATTTAAAAGCACTTATCGGTCAGTACTGTCTGGCCAGATATGATAGTAGCGCTCTTTACATTTATTTAGCAGAGTCTCACTATAAGCAGGTATGTAGCTTTACGTTATAATATTAGTACATAGCACTCCTCCCCTTACTCCAGAAATAAATGGGCTTTAACTACAAATGTAGTCTTTAAATTTAACAGGTGGGTGATGTGCTTTGGAAACTTGGTTTTTTTAATCCTTCTTGCACTGGGTCGCATGGTATTTTCTCCAGCTCTTTATCCTTCAAAGTATTTTCACTCAATACATTTTCCAAATTAGTTTCCTCTCCATGTTCTTCTATTTTGGTATCAGATGGGGTTTCAAACTTGTCCTCTGATGTAGGGTTCTCCTGATGGTGGCGAATATGATTTAGGTGTTTTCTAAATGACTTTCTGTTTTGTAACTCTACCAGGTGAATTTGCTTTGACAGTAGCTGTTTTACAATTCCTGGGATCCATCTACATTTCAACACATCGTATATCCAAACATTTTCACCGGGTAGCAATTTATCTGATGAGAAATTTTTGGTTTTATGTTTTTCAGGAAAAAGTTGTGATAGGTGTGTCCGGCACTTCTGACCCATTAACAACTCTGCTGGGGGTTTTCCCATTGCAGTACTTGGCATGAAATGCTGTGAGTACATGGTTTGCACTAAAGCATCTGTCATGTTCACTCATTTTAATTTCTTTAGGGTATTCTTTAAATGCTGCACTCCTTGTTCAGCTATACCATTGCTTTCTGGGTGATATGGTGGTGTAAGAGTATGCTTTATTCCTCTATCACTCAGAAAATCCTTTAATTTTGTTGATGTAAATCCAGAACCATTATCAGTCACAACACTTTCTGGGTAACCATGGGTAGCAAACACTTCACTTAGAACACGGATGGTACTCTCAGCACTGGTTTCTTTAACTAGTCTGTATTCTGTCCAACGTGAATATGCATCTACTAATAACAATATTATATATCCATTTAGCGGTCTAGCATGGTCCATATGAACTCGTGACTATGGGGCAGACGGTGCTACCCATGTTTCAAGCTGTTTCAAAGGCAGTTTAGTTATTTGTTGGCAGTTTATGCATTCTTTTATCATGTTCTCGATATCCTTGTCAAGTTTGGCCACCATACATATCTAGCCATAGCATTCATACGTACTACTCCTGGGTGTCCTTCATGCAGTAACTTTAAGATTTTTGCTCTGCACTCACAATTTAATTTATATACAATTTTAATAACATATAAATATAACAAATCACTAAAATATTTACATATACGATTAAACACATAATCCATCGTGAATTAACGTTATCAAAAATTCACTAGTTATTTACAAGTTTATTATACATAGTTTTCACTTTACCATTTCCATTATGGCTTCTTCTTGGAGTATTATATTTTATCCAAGGCATTTGACAAACTGCACGAGGGAACCAGGATACAAGAGAGAGAAAACAGTTCTCCTCGCTATTTATTTAAAAGCACTTATCTGTCAGTACTGTCCAGGCCAGATATGATAATAGCGCTCTCGTTACATTTATTTAGCAGTCTCACTATAAGCAGGTATGTAGCTTTACGTTATAATATTAGTACATAGCATGTTCAAAAATTCTTGTCTTTTTTAAAATCAGCATTATTTCCATAGCAATCTATAATAACAAAAAAAAATAAAGTCATGAACTATTACTTCACTTCTACCTGTGTTGCTTGGTTTTGTATTTGATCTTTGATCTAATCAGTGTTTAGGTTGTCATTGTTTTAAGTTGTTTAGTGATGTTTACCACATTTAACACACAATGACTATTATTACACATATATATATAACTAATAAAAGCTATTACTGCTAATTTTAAAATTTAGCTTTGATACGTTATAATATTAGTACATAGCATGTTCAAAAATTCTTGTCTTTTTTAAAATCAGCATTATTTCCATAGCAATCTATAATAACAAAAAAAAATAAAGTCATGAACTATTACTTCACTTCTACCTGTGTTGCTTGGTTTTGTATTTGATCTTTGATCTAATCAGTGTTTAGGTTGTCATTGTTTTAAGTTGTTTAGTGATGTTTACCACATTTAACACACAATGACTATTATTACACATATATATATAACTAATAAAAGCTATTACTGCTAATTTTAAAATTTAGCTTTGATTATCTTCTTACAAGTTTATATGTGTGACTTGTCTATTCATGATTTAATTTTAAGTTGTGTAGGAAAGTATTCTTTTAAACAAAAGAAAAATTATATTTAAGTGACTGTTTGTATTTACTTCTCCACATGTAGAAGATAATCTGACCTCTAAACTAACTGTTGCTTGTGATGGTCATTTTACTTTAAAACATACTGTAATGATTTGGGTGGCTAAAGACTGGTGAGGGTGAAGTTTTAATCTATCCTCACAATATGTAAACACATTTATAAAATATATAGATTCTAAAGTTATTAGAAATAATTAAGCCAGTAGTTTTTAAGTTTAAGACTATAGTCAGTGAAACGGTCAGATTTGTACACTCGCAATAAAATCCAGAGTCCAGACAAAGTACACCAAAGCGAGGTGGTGAGACCTCTAGTCTGACTAAACTTTAACTCATTTGCTAGTACTTCATGATTTAACACCTTATGAGTGGCATTTATGAGGTCACATTCAGTTTCAATTTGATTTGTGAGCTGGTTTAGAACAGGGAGAAACATGAGACTCAAGGGATAGCAAAATTTGAAAGGTATAACTTAAAATTACAATTTCATACATAGTTTCATCACATTTGTCATAAAATGCTGAAAAAAATGATATATAACACGACCTACCTGAATTAGATTTTATTGATGAAATGTGTCAGGAGACAATGTGTATTTTCATTTTCAACTGCCCAGCCCAGATCTTATATTTGGATGCAAGGTATATCCTAGACTTTCCATGCAGGATATCTATTAGAAATGCTTGGTTTTAGTGAGGGTCAAAAAAAAATAACAGTAAGAACTTTAGTAAATTGTAAGTTATGGGGGGAAAAAATTAATTACTATATTATTAAATAAACACAAAAACTTATAAGTAAAGTTTAAAAGAGAAGTTATATGTAAATATAATAAGCTGAAAGTTTTTGAGGATCCATGCCTCTTAATCATAGCTTTCTTAAAAACATATAATAAAATATATGCAAAGATATTTAAATTAGCACGTGTTATATGGCCCATTTCTTCAATATATCAAAACAAGTGTCTTCTATTTATAGCATTAATATTTCCATTAATGTAGAATGCTTCTTTTATTTTTCTCTTATGATAATTTGATTCTGTGCATATAATTACAGGTTTAACAGTTGTAAAATTGTGTCCAGATTTCATGGCATGCTCCAAAAATACAGAAGATGTATTGTTCTTCTGAACTCTATTGTAAGTGCATGGGTGTTGGGCAAGTCTAGTAGCTTTAGTTTCACCATAATATACTGCTTGGCATCCGTCTTGAGAGCATGAAATGGAATATACTACATGTGAAAACTGAGGGGGGGGGGTTAAAATATGTATTCTTTTTAAGCAAAGTATAATATCAAACAAATAAAAATTTATCTACAATAATATCAATAAAAGCATAGTAAATAAATGAACAACAAAATCATAATAATTTATAAGTTATGGGGAAAAAAATTAATTATTATATTATTGAAAAATGAGGGGGGGGGAGCTAAAATATGTATTCTTTTCAAGCAACGTATAATATCAACCACATAAAAATTTATCTACAATAAATTGAATAAAAGCATAGTAAATAAATGAACAACAAAATCATAATAATAATAGTTACAGGGGGAAATCATAATAATAATAGTTATAGGGGAGGGGGATTTAATTATATTATAGACAAATGGGTGGGGGGGAGATAAATATGTATTCTTTTCAAGCAAAGTATAATATCAACCAAATAAAAATTAATCTACAATAAAATGAATAAAAGCATAGTAAATAAATGAACAACAAAATAAGCAAAAGTATTACAAGCACTGTGGACCAACTGATGACTTGATTCAACATTGGGAGTCATTTATCCTTTTCACAGGTGTAGTCATGTATATCAGTTGTATGAGTTAGAGTGGATGAATTGAGGGAACTTGGAAAGTCTTTTCAAATTCTTTATTAAAATATAAATACATGAAGAAAATTAAGAGAAAATAACACTGAAGATACATACTGTAAACCATAAGTAATGTGAGACCTTGAAGTAAAGTTGAAATTGTCTCACCTAAAACTGAAAAAATCAAGAATTACAAAATTGCAACAAATGAACAGCAATATAAATAAAATCATGATTTATCTTACCTATTGCAGAACCAAGTACACATACTGTTCTTTGTCAACATGTTAAGTAGGGCAGCTTGAGTTGCAGGAGTTGAAGCAATTGAACTGTGTGAGTATAAAACTGCAACAAATGAATATATAATATTACTATAATCATACAATAAATATACAATAATATAAATAAAATCATGATATATCTTACCTATTGCAGAACCAAATAGAGATATGCTTTTGTCAATATGTAAAGCAGGGTGGCTTGAGTTGCAAGGGTTGAATCGTGACTCCAAAATTACAAACATGAATATATAATGTTACTATAATCATCCAACAAATGTACAGCAGTATAAATAAAATGTTATATCTTACCTGTTGCAAAACCAAGTATTGATATGATTCTGAGCGTGCATGTGGGCCATAGGTGTTGTAGTTGTGTAGGATAGAAGATTTACATAGGCAGTGGACTTGTGCTGCTTCTCGCATGGTAATCAGCCTCTCTTCACTCATACACAGGGGGATGTATCCACATTCCACACAGCCAAGTAAGATGCATGTCATGCTTTGTTTTTCAGAAATACAATGCACCTTTTGATGGACTTGTTATGACTGTGCAGATCAGCTATTTTATGGCACCTAGATGGAGACTGAAGATGCTGTATTACTGAAGGCTTCCTGGTTGTGAAGTCACTAATAAGGCTGTCTGATAAAGCTCCTCTATATTCCAGGTGTGATTTAGGCTGCATTTGCTTTTGTGCCATGTGTAGAGTGTATATAATGTAGGAATTAGTGATAGCTGTATCAAAACAATGCCAGAATAAGTGCCTAGGCCAATGCTTAGACTTCCTATCCCAGCCATATGCAGATCGCTTCTGGTTTGTTAAATCAACCCCACCCATGAAGCAGTTATATTTTTTGATTGCATTTGGACATGGATATGTATGACATGTACCATCCTTATGTGTTCTAACAGCAGTACCTGCTCCAGTTGGTGGCTAAGCATTATTGAGCATAATAATTGGCTTCTTATCCATCCACACTAGAAACTCAAGACCACTGTCAATTACAGAATGGAAGTCTCCTCTCTGCATATCTCTATAATATTTAGCTTTCTCATGGATGCTAACTGGAATATCCTTCCTATCAGCTTTCAATGTGCCACAACAAGAGATTTTACTTGCAGACAGCTTTTCTGTTAATTGCACACTAGTAAAATATCTGTCACAAAAAACAATATGATTCTGTTTAGCAAGTTGTGGTAAAATCACTGATAGCACTGCTCGAGTTCCCAAATTTAGGCCAGCATCTTCGGTTGCATTTTTGCCTGTATACAACTCTATATGGTACACATATCCATTATGGTTATCTGCACAGACCCACCATTTGAATCCTTGCTTTATTGATTTTGAGGCATCATACTGTTTCATCATGTTACAACCCTTGAATTTAGTAATTGCTTCATCAACAGCTACTTCTTTGTGCATCTGATGTGCAGCCTTAAAGTTAACATTACAGTGATCTATGATTAGCCTTATTTTATAAATTCTATCATGCTCTTTACTAGTAATTTGTGCCATGGTTTTATTATTATTGAAATGCAAATTATTTAGAATTAAAAAAATCGATCTCGGGCCATAACTTTAGCCAGTACTGGTTGACGCAGAAATTCCTTTTTAGACCAAATATATTTGAGTTTTGGCACGTGTTATATGCTACAAACATCAATTACCATGCCTAAAAATGCATTCAAATCAGTGGAAGACAGATTGACCCACTTCGGTACTGCTTTCCACTCTGAGGTATACCTATTGCTTTATACCTATTGCTTTCAGTACATATATGGTCATAATTTTCTATCAAAAAATAAAAGATTAGTAATTGAGCACTCTCGGGTGATGAGAAAATTTAGACTGGAGATTTTATAAATGTTCCAATTGACATTCATGCTTCATTAACATTACCAAGAAACATCCGAATCAGGTTGAGATGAAGGTCCCGGCATTTGGCTGAGTCACCATCCTCACCACCCTTACAGATGACTTCACTAAGCTTTTCTTTTGGAAACTACAGCTTCTTGATCATCTGATAAATTATCTGATGAGTCACTAGAAGAAGAACAAGAAACCTCAGATACACATACATCTTCATTGGGAAAATCCTTGTCCGAATCAGACTCAGAATCAAAACCAAGTTAGCTGGAGAAAGAAGCCATGTTTTACGATTAAATTATTTTTTGTTCACTTAATCTAAAAAAATGAAAAAAATAAAAAAAAAGTATAAAATGTACTTTACATAAAAAGCTATAAAAATCAAGCTTTCATCACAGAGAAAAAATACTTACACTTAACAAAAGCTAGAAAGATGGCAGAAAGAATGAAAAAGGACCTGTAAGTGTGACTTTTAGAGTTTCTGCGCAATCGCAGTTAAAAGTAAATTTTTGTGCAGAGGTGCTTAGGGGCTCTTTGGGCTCAAGGGGATATAGCATTAAAGGCAGGCTTTTACATCAGAGGTGAGACTATTATTAGTACAGCAGTCTCATCTTAACA
Source organism: Epiperipatus broadwayi (assembly GCA_028023455.1). Classification (NCBI taxonomy): domain Eukaryota; kingdom Metazoa; phylum Onychophora; class Udeonychophora; order Euonychophora; family Peripatidae; genus Epiperipatus; species Epiperipatus broadwayi. Next base: position 176,407 of record JAQFVV010006197.1, on the reverse strand, counting down.
TATTAAATAAATGAATGTGCGGTTAATAAATCATGCCCATAATCATGTAATATACCCACCCATCTTTTCATGGTTTGCTAATGGCACAAGATAATAGCCTAGAAGAGATGATGATGAATACATACAACTCTAAGATGGCTATTTTATATATTAATGGTATGAGCAAATATATACCACGACACTATATAAAATACTAAATAAGTTTGCGGTGCAGTGAGTAATTGTTCAAGAGCTTCAGCACCAAATGCTTGATTGTTCTGAGACCAGATGTTTTGCTGCAGTGAATATGTAAACATATAAGCTCAGGAACTCAGATAGACTTTATAAACATTGTCTGGATCCTCGTGTTCCAGTTCTAATAAAGATAGCTATATCCAAACTAAATAATGGGTCAGCCTGTCATAATGAACCCATTTAAAAGGTGCAGCAAAATTTAAACACATGAATGTGTACTGTATAAAGACACAATGCACACACAAAAGACCATTATGTATGCATACAATTTATTAATTTCACATAAAACAGATAGCTTCTCTCTGCCAAACTAGCAAAATGAATTCTTAAACTAGCGTTATAACTATGCTAATTAAAAGGACTTAAATTATAATCCAAGTTAAAATCCTGAATCTGCATATATATATATATTCTAACCTCCCCCACCGCTCGTCCTCCAAAATTTATATATTGTTTAAAATTTATTACGCATATTCCGGGTTCTAGCTCAGTTAACAACTAAATAAATGAAATATTCAGCATTAATTAAAATGATTACTAGCTCTAATTTTTAAAATACAAATACGGTTATATTTTTAAAATGAATTAACAAATATTTACTATTTTCATGAGACATGAAGTGACGATACGGGGAACGAGATAGACTACATTGAGATATTATCCACACGATACTATCTCAATGGCATAAGAACACTATACTCCCTTTTTACTATACCAAATAACTAGCTCATAGTATTCTTATGACTTTCTAAGATCTATTCACTACGATTAAAATAATAATTATGTCTTAATATTCTTTGTAATAAGAATCTAGCTCAATTAAATAAAATGAAGAAAATAAATAAATAATATAAAATAAAATCTCAGGTTCATAACTTGTATTCTAACTGATTTAAAATTACGGTAGCAAACTATGAAAAGGGAATTTTATGTCATAATTTACTACACAGCAACTAACAATAATAAAAAATAATAATAACAACAATAGTATAATATAATCTTATTTCTTCCTAAATGAAATAAATAAATACGTACGTGGTAGTATTTTAATAATCTGACAACAAAATACGTGTGGCAACATTAGCATATAATTTAATGTAATATTGTGGTAACCGACTTATGACCAATAAATAATATCAAATTATGATCTCTTAATTTTAACATACCAATAAATTCTCAAAATTATAATAACACTTTTATGTTTACCTTTTTGTGCAAAAACTATATGTCTGTTTCAATTATAAGTGTATCGTGATATCATGCATCCATGTGGAGAAATAATAACGAGGACACAAAACTTTAAAATAAATTTACAACAAAGTTTATTAATAACATAAACAAATAACAATATTTTACATTATGTACATTGGATATCCTTACTCTCCCATTACAAATTAATTTACTAGTTTATAAAAAAAATGAAATCAAACTTCTACTTATTTTTTTCTAGTTAACTCTTATCTTTTAAATGCTTAAGAAAATACAGTATTATTATTATTGGATTTCTTATTATGGTTAGCTTGTTACAAAATGTATTTCTTATCGGATTATCATTAACAATTTGTATCCCTACTATTATTAAAATTATATTTTTTACAAAATTACATTCGTATTAAAAATTCTACAAAACAATAAAATTCTAGTTTTATATTGGTTGTATGGAATCCTACAAATTCAAAACATTCTTCTACATTCGGTATTAAGTTTTATAGTTCATTATCCGATGTTTATTAGTCCTAATATACTCATTCAAGCCTTATTTCGGATGATATAATTACAACCATTAACACACCATGCACACGTATATGTTTATTATACATTATTGAATTATTTTCTTAATAAATATGCAATATTTATTTTCTAAAATATTATTTAAAACATTCAAATTTTATTATCACTTAAAAAACTTTGTTTAGATTTCTCTTTAAAAAATCTTATATTCATTTCCGAATTAATTTTAAAACTGTATTATATGATTCTTTCTCTCTTTATGATATTTTGGACTTTCAATTTTAAAATTACACAATTCTAGACATTCCAGCAAATAAACTATTCTTACATAAACGATAACATATCTTCAGTTCTATTTTATTCATTATTTCTTTAAAAATATCTTTCTGACGATGCAGATTCACAAAATAAGGATAGCGAAGATAGATGCATAGGATCAAAATATAACTAGAATATTACTCGTCATAAACCTTGACAATAATGGCACAGTGAATTAAAAAACACTATAGAGGAGTGACCTTTACCTGTCTACCAACCTCTATTATAGGAGTGATGCTAAAGCTATTTCTTCAGCTTTATTATAGGATCAAAAAAGTTTAAAGATATACAAAAAACACTGTCCAAACTATATGTGTTCAGTCATAGGACTTAGTTAACTATACTGAAATCACACAAACTAACTATGATCCAAATACTTTATTTTTCTTATTTCTTAACAAAACATCATCTTGGTTTCCTCTCCACTAGTACTTCCAAGTCACTATCCGATCTTATTTCTCAAGATTTTTCTATACGGTACATCGACAAATACCTATCTGCATTTCTAACAATAATAAAATTCATTTATTTCAAAACTATTCCGCTGTTCTTTAAGAAAATCTTTTTACTACTTTCCTCGTATATTTTATCATATACAAACTATTTTAAAATATTTGAATACTTTATCACATGAAAGTTCAAAAGAATCACACAATTGTTCTGTCGAATTATATTATTAATATACTTTAAATAACTTATTGCATGCATATTCAGAATTACTCCTATCTCATAATATGTTTTAAAATGTTGTATAAAATGTGTACATATAATTTAAACTTTCACACATCATTCTTAATCAATAGATGATCTAAAAAAAAATACATTATGCATTATAAATAAATATCAAAATTACCAAACGATCTTTATCTTCTAGATCGCGTTCCGTAGGCTTCACCATCCCTTTGATTCTTGTAGATATAAGACTCCCATACACACACTTTATTTCAAACACTATATTTTTATAATTCTATTAAGCTATTATATTTAATTTTTTTTTTAATATTACTAAATTTATGTTTATATGTTTCCCTAATCTCACATAGCATTTTATATTTAAATATAATCATTAAAAAATATTTAAATTATATTTACGGTACTTCTTTGTCGAATTTTCTTGAAAATCGTTCATATTAAAGCTAAAAAAAAAAAATGTATATTATTTCTTCTTCAGTCACTTAATGTTCTATTTTAAGGTAAAGCAATTATTGCTCTGTTTAATAAATATTCATAGACGACAATCCTTGGTTTTATAATATTTAATACTATTATTAATTCTTGATATCAATTAATCCCGTAAAGAAAAACGTCTCCATATTCTCTTCTAATAGTGTCTGCTAATATTTTCCCGCGCGACTTTTCCGATGCATCTTCTAGGTACATTTATTTAAATATTTAATAAAAATTTTCTATTTCCATGGATCCATTTTCATTTAGTAATTTAATTTTATATTTTTTTAAAATCAAGCATTTCTTCCATTGAATACTTTGTAATATTTTTTCTGATTAGATAAAGTTTTTCGGTTCCTTTCCATAAAACACCCAATAGCATTTTCATATTATTCTATAACTTTTTCTTTCTTTGAAACTTCTGGTACTATATTTTTATAATGTTTCTTTTAATTTTAAACCTTATTTCCTATAATAAATATACAAATTAATATACCTATTTATCCTTTACCTCATATTATTGTGTGAGCTGCGAAATTAAAAAATGGAGCAGGAGAAGTGTAAAAATCAAATGACTAAATATCCACGTTTAGAGATGTTGAACAGGTGTCACTCTATTGATTGAGTTGTTATTGTTATTAATGTAGTACGCTTCTCTGATCTTCCGCTTAATGTCGTTTTTCTCGATACAGACTATTTTAGGGTGGGAAGGTTCAAATAAATGTCCAGTCTTCTTGGAGTGTTCCAAAAATGTTGATGAGTTATCGTTGTTTTTCATAGCTCTATTATATGTATCTGTGTTGTGTGTCCGGGTGATTGTGCCTGCCTTGGTTTCTCCAAAATAAATGGCGCGCAACCGGGTTGTGGCAAGTTATGCTGTAACGACATGGGGGGTCTGAGAAGGTTCTATTTTGTCCTGGAGTTATTGATGAGACGGTTAGTGCAAGGGGGTGTATGAAAGCTGATTTTAAATTTATTGTCTAAAATCTTGATTAGTTGGTGGGAGATTTTAGGTATGTGGGGAAGAGGATATATGGAAGTTTAATGTTGTTTTTATTAATGGTGATTTTGTATGAAACTGTTTGATTTTGTTGTTGATAGTGTGGAGTTTATAGCCTGCCTGTAGTAGATCTTTGGTATAGAGATGTATGTTGTTCTTTCGATCTGCTCAAACTCACAGCTGCATGCTTCTGTGTAGGAATGCTTGTAGTCCTGCTAATTTGTGAGAGTTAGGAACTTAGAATGTGGATGTATGAAGCCTCTGATTTCAAAAGGCTTTATAATCATTGAATAATTTATACATGGTTCATCCGTTAACTTAGATCCAGATAATTTAGTTTGGGATGCATCCTCAGATGTGAATTAATGGTTGATCCCCCCTCCAAAAATTTTGTTTTTAAAAAATTTTTTTCCCCACCCCCCAACCACTTTTTGCCACAAAGGGTTTAGAAATTTACAACGTTTTTTTTTTTTCTCCCCCCCCCAAAAAGGAAAAAAAAAAACCCCCACCCCCGCGTTCAAAGTGATAAAAAAAGATAAACATTCTTTCTTCATTATTATATTTTTTATATAATTTTTCTTTATAATAAAAATGCATATTAAATTTTCCCATAGAGAAGAATAACATAACTTCAAAGTAGCCTTATAAAATTTTGTGCGTCATAATTTTTTCTTGACGGCAAATAACTTCTCTTTTAAGTTTTCGCATAGCGTCCCAATTATATTTCTTTGAGTTATAATAATAAGTTTCTGGTTGAGCATAAATAAAGCTGTATTAAGGCACTTTCCAAATATTTTTCCCTTGGCAACATTTTTAGGTATTTTTCCCTGTACTTCCATTTTACTGTAAAGTTTTGGCTGAACTTGAATAAAATATCCTGGTAAGATAACTTTTAAAATTAGCAATCCATCTAGAGGCAGTCAAAATATTATATGTTAAAAAAGAACTTTTAAAATAAATACAAAATTTTAAAATTTATATCACATTTCTAGCTACGGTGTTATCAGCTAAAAAAAATATGTTACTTTCTCTTTCACTTACACATTACTTCTCTTCCCGCTCCGTCTAATTCTTATCTCTTGTCTGCTAATTTACCTCCGTTGATTGGTTAATGACTTTTTAGCGCGAACAGATTTACACATTTTAGTTTTATAACATACTAGACTGTTAAAAATGAAGAATTGATGACGTCATGTCTTAAATATTATTTAGACTAGTATTTTTTTTTTTTTAACTCAATTATAATTTTATCAAAATCATTTAAACTTTAACAACAATTATTAAAATAATATTTAATATTTTAACTTTTACTTTACTGATCGATAGCAATTATATTTAGTTTCATATTCACAAACTTTTTTATTATTCTAACAAGTGTGTGTGTGAAGGTATATAATATACAGTCACATGATTACTAACTTTATCAAATGATTTTTTATTTACGTCTCGGTCTAAATTACCAAAACTGATATATTTTATAAAAAATTTGGAAAATAATTTAAACTTGTAGAACTAAATATAATTCTCACCATCATAAAGTCTATTTTAAAATATACTCTATTAAATTTGACAATTAAATATAATTATACACTACAGATAGCATTTATTTAATTTATTAGTTTTAAAATATTATACTCAAATTATTAATATACTTTTAAAATATTTATAGCTGTGTTATTTTATATGGCCAGCTTTTACAACCATAAGCAAGGATATAATTAAGCTTTATTTAACTGTTTTCTTTTAAAATAATCTATTACATTTTTATATACCAGGTATTTTCAGCTTTAAATTGTACTATAAAATCTAATTATCCTACTATTATTTATATATCATACAAATATATCTTAAAATTTAAAATTTTTTAGTAATTGACCTTTCTACCTTATTATGACCTATAGATAAGGGCACAATATATAGTCACAATTAAGGAGGGAATGTATATTTGATGGGCATTAATAAACATTAACAATTATACTTTAATATCATCCCTAGCTAGCATATCACTTCTAACTAACAGATATCAAAAGTCATAAATTATAATAATTGATTAAGCAAACCTTGCAAAATATAATGCAATTTATAACATATATAGAATCCTCATAATAATAAGCATGTAGCGATCAGTTATTATCTATCAATATATTATTTCGAAACAGTGATTTAATATGCCAAGTAACAGTCTTAAAATATTTAAAGTGGAGATTTTAATTATCTCTGTTGAAAGTTAGTTAATAACATATATATAATAAACTTAATTATTAAATAATTGCTTTGGTTCTATATTGTAATGAGTAATATATTTGCGATATATTTTCCACATAAATAAATACAATAAATAACTAAGCAATTGGCTATTTGAGTTTATTTCTCTAAGTACTTTCAAAGGAATATCTTCAATATCAAAGCTGTGTGCCAAATTATGCTTGCCATTTTCTGCAAATTACGTAACCCATATCTCTTATTCATCGAATTACAGTCCAAGTTAAAATAAGCTTTGATCTTTCTCTTCAAGTCATGGCATTCCCTGCACACAACTCGAGAGTTGTCTGGAATGCAGGGGTGGCTGTGGAAGTATTGTGCTGTGTGAAGATGGAGGTGTGTGTGGAGTCTATTTGTGCTATCTGGTAAGCATATGTGTGCTGTGAGACCCCTGTGTGTAATGTTGCCTTCGTTTCCCCATAATATGATGCGAGACAGTTGTATGGACATGTTATGTTATACACTGCTTGCTGTGTGTGTGTATTGAAGGAAGCTGATCTTTAGTATTGTTGATAAGTCTATTAAAATTGGGGGGAGTGTGATAGCATAAGCTGAAATTATAAAAGATTCGGTATAAATTCTTCTGTGTGTTCCTTATATATGGGAGAAGGATTCAAAATCGACTCTGTGTGTTTGCTGGGTTGATTCTAATTATTTTATCTATGTTTTTCTGTTATATCTCACCTTTAATAAGTCTGCTCAATATGTTTTGATGTTAGCATTTATATCGGCTTCAAAGCTACACAGTTTGGCATTTCTGTAGAGAAATGCCTTTAATCCAGCCATTTTGTAAGTGCTGGTGGTATTTGATTGATAATGGATGTGGCCTCATGTTTAATGGCTTGATTAGCATTTTGTAGTGGAAGTTGGGGTACCCTCTCCACTTTCAAGTCTAGATACTTGACAGAGTTATGAACATCTTGATGTGTTGTATTTATAATCAGACCCATGGCAGTTTTTAAGTCTGTCTTTATATCTTCTATAGTTTCAAGGGATGCCACAATAGAGATATCATTGATGTAGTGGGTATACAATATGAGATCTATGGACTGATATCTAGGGATGATGATCTGCTCATATGCATTGAGGATGATGCTGGATATGATTCCACTTATAGGAAGACCCATTGGCCAACCATTGCCCATGTGGTACCATTGCTGGTTAAATATAGCATAAAAGTTTTTGTTTGGCAATTCAAAAAGCCCACTACAAATTGTATGCATTGCTGATGCATGCCATGTCTTGTTAATTCTTTTTTTACTATGGACTTGGGTCTATTAATGGAATCATATAGTTCTGCTCTATTCATTACCATCATCTTTTGTGTTATGTGGGGTGTGATTTTCTCGATTCTGGCACAAAATCAAATGATGATTTGTTTGTGTGAGCCATGCATTGATTACTTTGGCTGTGTTATAATAGTGCACCCCTCCAAAATCCATCATTAGGCATAGTAGTACACCTTTATGCATTTTGGCATTAGAAAACATTCTGAGGGGGGGGGTGTTTTTTAACAAAATACTTAAACCAATCTAGGCATGACCACAGTTTTTAGAAATTTAAATATAACTGTTTGCAGTTATTTATAGTGAATAAATTACTTGACGGTCTAAAAATTAATTTAGGCAAGTTACATAATTACTTTAGAAATGATTAAACAGGTTTTAATAAATAAGATTAACAATAACTCATTTTACAGAATAAAGATGAATTCAAGCAAATTTAATATAGTTGATTTTATAAATGATTTAATTTAGAGTTTTAAGAAACAGTATTGAAAGTTCATTATAGTAAATAAGCTAGCTTAATGTTAAAGTTTTAAAGATATTAAGTTATAGAGATCTGCAGTCTTTGAAAGGAATCTTACCAGTCGCCTTGGTGGTAGCTTGTAATACAGGCACATCAGATGTAGGCATAGTGGCATTCTCACGATAGGCAGCGTAAGATCTCTTGTGGTAGACTTCTGGATGGTTTCCCATCTCTGATGATGATTATGCTCTCAGGCATTCAGGGATGAATAGAATTTGACATCTTCTGTTGGAAGACAGCAAAATCTAAGTTTGGGTCTAGCCAGAAATTATGATGACTACTGGCATGAATTCTGGTAGGCAACGCTTCAAAAAAACAATAGGTTGAACCCTTGCAGCAATAATCAGGCCTATTTATATCTAATTCAACTTTTAGACCGCCTGCTGTCAAGAAGATTATTCACTTCTTGCCCATCACCAAATGCTTTTTTGAAATATAATAACTCGATACATTTTAAATTTTCCTCTCATTTCTTTAATAGAATATTTTTCTTTAAAATTGATCTTTAAAAAATACTAGTGTTTAGAAACAACTTAAATTACCTTGTCAAGCTGGGTTTTGTTTGTGATTTATTTAGATTAAAATTAAGAATTGTTCTAGCTTTTAACGATATACCTCTCTACATATAACAGGGTCATGTGTAGACCATGCACAATTTAAAAGGTAAACCCTTCTTTTAAACAAAACAAAATATGTAACAAATTATTTTAAAATAAATATACTCGCTGTCATGTTAAATTGATATTACAGACAACCACCCAGATATATGTGATTATACCTATGCAACTGTGTTGATGCTTATATACATGTGTACTCAGAGACGGTTTAAACCTGGCATAGATGAAGCCATGGGAAGAAATAAGTGAAACAGTTATGAGAAGGAATATACTGTTTCATATCCCCACAAAAAAACCAACAATAACATGTTTTTACATCACTTCTGAATACAATCATGACTTCAAAATGAGATTGATGATGATGAAAAATAATTTGATTTTTACTCTGCTAGGCTACTTCTGTTTTCAAGACTGCTGCCCTATAATCCCATACCACTATGATTAAAATCTAAGATTGCAAACAAATCTACAAATATTAAATGCCTACTCTACCTGGATAAATATATATATATTCTAACCTCCCCCCGCGCATCCTCACCCCAAAATTATATTGTTTATTATGAATATTCCGGGTTCTAGCTCAGTTAACAAATAAATAAATGAAATATTCAGCATTGATTAAAATGATTACTAGCTCTAATTTCTAAAATACAAATACGGTTCAATTTTTAAAATGAATTAACAAATATTTACTATTTTCATGAGACATGGAGTGACAATACGGGGAACGAGATAGACTACATTGAGCTATTATCCACACGATACTACCTCAATGGCATAAGAACACTATTCCCCCTTTTTACTATACCAAATAACTAACTCATAGTATTCTTACGACTTTCTAAGCTCTATTCACTACGATTAAAATAATAATCATATCTCAATCTTCTTTATAACAAGAATCTAGCTCAATTAAATAAAATGAAGAAAAATAAAATAAAATAAAATCTCAGGTTCATAAATTGTATTCTAACTGATTTAATATTACGGTAGTAAAACATGAAAAGGGAATTTTATGTCATAATCTACTACACAGCAACTAACAATAATAAAAATAATAATAACAATAATAATATAATATAATCTTATTTCTTCCTAAATGAAATAAATAAATATGTACGTGGTAGTATTTTAATAATCTGACAACAGAATACGTGTGGCAACATTAGCATATAACTTAATGTAATATTGTGGCAATCGACTTATGACAAATAATATAAAATTATGATCTTTTAATTTTAACATACCAATAAATTCTCAAAATTATTATAACACTTTTATGTTTACCTTTTGTGCAAAATCTATATGTCTGTTTCAATTATAAATGTATCGTGATTTCATGCATCCATGTGGAGAAATAACAACGCGGACACAAAACTTTAAAACAAATTTAAAACAAAGTTTATTAACAACATAAATAAATTAACAATATTTTTACACTATATACATTGGATATCCCTTACTTTCATATCTCACTTAGTTTATTAGTTTATAAATGAAATCAAAATACTATTTATTTTTCCTAGTTAAATCTTTTTTTTTTTAACACTTAAGAAAATACAGTATTATTACTTGATTTATTATTATGGTTAGCTTATTACAAAATGTATTTCTTATATGATTATCACAAACACTTTGCATCCCTAATATTATTAAAATTATACTTTTTTTACAAAATTTACATTCGTAGTAAAATTCTACAAAACAATAAAATTTTAGTTTTATATTGGTTGTATGGAATCTTACAAAGTCAAAACATTGTTCTACATTCGGTATTAGGTTTTTATTGTTCATTATCCGATGTTTATTAATCCTAATATTCTCATTCAAGCCTTACTTCGGATGATATAATTACAAACATTAATATACCATGCACAAGTATATGTTTATTATACATTATTGAATTATTTCCTAATAAATATGCAATACTTATTTTCTAAATATTATAAAAACAAAAAAAATACTTAATTGTAAATATTAATTAGAGAAAATATAACTTACTATTAAAAATTTTCGGCTGAACGTTTTCGAGGAACCATGCCTCATACTCATAGCCTTCATGAAAAGTGTAATAAATATATGCAAATGTAAATATTCAAATAAGCTACTGTTACGTAGCCCATTTTTTCGAGATCTCGAAGCATGTGTCCTTTCTGTTAATGGCATGGATGTCTCTATTAATATAGAATGCCTCCTTTATTTTTCTCCTGTAATCATTTGGCTCTGAACATAAAATAATGGGGTTGGCAGGTATGAAGTTGTGCCCAGATTGTTTACTATGTTCGAAAAATACTGAGGATGTGCTGCTGTTCGTTTGAGCTCTGTTGAATGTGTAACGATGTTGAGCTAATCTGGTATTAATTGAGGCTTTCGTTTCCCCATAATATGTAGCGTGGCATCCAGCTTGAGGGCAGGAAATAGAGTACACCACGTGTGGGGTGAGCGATCGATCAATGTGGTATTTAGAGTTATTGATCAACCTATTGGAACTTCATACCTGCCAACCCCATTATTTTATGTTCAGAGCCAAATGATTACAGGAGAAAAATAAAGGAGGCATTCTATATTAATAGAGACATCCATGCCATTAACAGAAAGGACACATGCTTCGAGATCTCGAAAAAATGGGCTACTTAACAGTAGCTTATTTGAATATTTACATTTGCATATATTTATTACACTTTTCATGAAGGCTATGAGTATGAGGCATGGTCCCTCGAAAACGTTCAGCCGAAAATTTTTAATAGTAAGTTATATTTTCTCTAATTAATATTTACAATTAAGTATTTTTTTGTTTTTACATATAAGGAGAAATTAAAATCATATTTATTAAATATTATAAAAAAAAAATTCATTCAAATTTTATTATCACTTTTAAAATACTTGGTTTAGATTTCTTTTCAAAATCTTATATTCATTTCTGAATTAATTTTACAATGTATTATATGATTCTTTCTCTCTTTATGATATTTTGGTCTTTCCATTTTAAAGTTACCCAATTCTATACATTCCAGCAAATAAACTATTCTTACATAAACGATAACATATCTTCAGTTCTATTTTATTCATTATTTCTTTGAAAATATCTTTCTGACCGATGCAGATTCACGAAATAAGGATAGCGAAGATAGATGCATAGGATCAAAATACAACTAGAATATTACTCGTCATATATCTTGACAATCATGGCACAGTGAATTAAAAGACACTATAGAGGAGTGACCTTTACCTGTCTACCAACCTCTATCATAGGAACAATGCTAAAGCTATTTCTTCAGCTTTATTCTAACATCAAAAGTTTAAAGATATGCAAAACACTGTCCAAACCATATGTGTTCAGTCATAGGGCTTAGTTAACTATACTGAAATCACACAAAACTAAATATGATCCAAATCCTTTATTTTCCTATTTCTTAAAAAAAAAACATCATCTTGGTTTCCTCTCCACTAGTACTTCCAAGTCACTATCCGATCTTATTTCTCAAGATTTTTCTATACTGTACATCGACAAATACATATCTGCATTTCTAACAATAATAAAATTCATTTATTTTAAAACTATTCCACTGTTCTATAAGAAAATCTTTTTACTACTTTCCTCGTATATTTAATCATATACAAACTATTTTAAAATATCTGAATACTTTATCACATGAAAGTTCAAAAGAATCACACAATTGTTCTGTCAAATTATATTATTAATATACTTTAAATAAATTATTGCATGCATATTCCGAATTACTCCTATCTCATAATATGTTAAAATGTTGTATAAAATGTGTACATATAATTTAAACTTTCACACTTCATTCTTAATCAATAGATGATCTAAAAAAAAAAATACATTATGCATTATGAATAAATATCAAAATTACCAAACGATCTTTATCTTCTCGATCGCGTTCCGTAGGCTTCACCATCCATTTGATTCTTGTAGATATAAGACTCACATACATACACTTTATTTTTAAACAATATTTCTATAATTTTATCAAGCTATTATATTTAAATCTCAATATTACTAAATTTATGTTTATATGTTTTCCCTAATCTCACATAGCATTTTATATTTTAAAATAAATCAGTAAAAAAAAATATTTAAACTATATTTACTGTACTTCTTTATCGAATTTTCTTGAAAACCGTTCATATTAAAGCTAAAAAAAAAATGTTTATTATTTCTTCTTCAATCACTTAATGTTCTATTTTAAGGCAAAACAATTATTGCTCTGTTTAATAAATATTCATAGATGACAATCCTTGGTTTTTTATAATATTTAATACAATTATTAATTATGATATCAATTAATCCCGTAAAGAAAAACGTCTACATATTATCTTCTAATATTTTCTGCTAAGATTTTCCCGCGCGACTTTTATGATGCATCTTCTAGGTACTTTGATTTAAATATTCAATAAAACTTTTCTGTTTCCATGGATCCATTTTCATTAAGTAATTTAAATTTATATTTTCTAAATCAAGCATTTCTCCAATGAACACTTTATAATATTTTTAATTCTTCTTAGAGAAAGTTTTTCTGTTTCTTTTTTTCATAAAAAACACAATAGCTCTTTCATATCATTATTCGGTAATTTTTCCTTTCTTTTAAAGTTCTGGTAACTATATACTTTGTAATGTTTCCTTTAAAAAGGACAAACATTTTTTTTTCTCATTATAACTTTTACATAATTCTTTATAATATACGCATCTTAATTTTCCCATAGAGAAGAATAAATAAAAAAACTTTAGAGTAGCCTTTTAAAATTGTGCATCATAATTTTTCCTGACGGCAAGTAACTTCTCTTTTAAGTTTTCCGTATAGCGTCCAAATTATATTCCTCTGAGTTACAATTATAAGTTTCTGGTTGAGCATAAATAAAGCTGTATCAAGGCACTTTACAAATATTTTTCCTTTATCATAACTTCTATATACTGTTTTCTGTAGTATTTCCATTTTTACTGTAAGGTTTTGGCTAAACTTGAATAAAATATCCTGGTAAGAAAACTTTTAAAATTAGCCCTTCATGTAAAGGCAGTTCAAAATATTATATGTTAAAAAAAACTTTTAAAATAAATATAAAATTTTAAAATTATATCACTTTTCTAGCTTACGGTCTTATACAGCTAAAAAAATATGTTACTCCCTCCTTCACTTACACATTACTTTCTCCCGCTTCGTCTAATTCTTATATTTTGTCTGCTAAAATACCTCCGTTGATTGGTTAATGACTTTTAGCGCGAACAAATTTACACATTTTAGTTTTATAATAGATTAAACCTTTTTAAAATAAAGAATTTATGACATCATGTCTTAAATATTATTTAGAATGTATTTTTAACTCAATTATAATTTTATCAAAATCATTTAAACTTTAAAAACAATTATTAAAATATCATTTAATATTTCAACTTTTACTTTAACGATAGATAGCAATTATATTTAGTTTCATAATTCACAAACTTTATTATTATATTCTAACAAGCGTGTGTGTGAAGGTATATAATATACAGTCACATGATTACTAACTTTATCAGATGATTTTTTATTTTACGTCTCGGTCTAAATTACCAAAACTGATATATTTTATAAAAAATTTGGAAAATAATTTAAAAATGTAGAACTAAATATAATTCTCACCATCATAAAGTTTATTTTAAAATATACTCTATTAATTTTGACTATTAAATATAATTATAACACTACATATAGCATTTATTTAATTTATTAGTTTTAAAATATCATACTCGAATTATTAATATATTTTTAACTATTTATAGCTGTGTTATTTTATATGGCCAGCTTTTACAACCATAAGCAAGGATATAATTAATCTTTATTTAACTGTTTCTCTAAAATAATCCATTACACTTTTACATACCAGGTAATTTTCAGCCTTAAATTGTACTATAAAATCTAATCGATCATACAATTATCAATATATTACACAAACGTATTTTAAAATTTAAAATTTTTTAGTAATTGACCATTCTACCTTATTATGACCTATAGATAAGGGCACAATATATATATATATTAAAACTCAAAATTTATATTAATGCTGCTATTGTCTAAATATTGTTGGGGAAGGAGTAGATCCACAAATGATAAGGATCATTCTATTTAAATGGAATCTGGGGGTAAGTTTACAAAGAGTTTCAAGCCTTCTGCATTATATGCACTTATTAAGGTGCCTCAGTCCTCCAATGTGTATGCATTATTTCCATGGTCCCACCCGATCAGATATGGGTCCTTGTACAATGGGAAAAAACTTCCTGTACTTTTTTAGGTGTTTGTTACTGGGCTATGGTGTCCTGACCCATACTTGGTACTCCACCTTAAACCTAGGTGACCTTTTCCTTTGTGTCCCTTTTGATCATCTGCTCCAATTTTGCCTTAGTGGTACCCAGATCCTTTTTTCTTTCAATGCCCACATTCCCAGCTGGTAATGGGGTCTTAACCAGTGGTTGGCCTAGGTTCCCAAAGTGTAAACATGATGGAATGAATTCAGTGGACTTGCTCCTGGTGTTATTGATGTACTGGAACATTTGTTTCACTTGGTTCACCCAATCCCTATGATTAGCACCCAAATGAGTCCAGTACAGTTAGTTAATTTCTCTTATCACCCATTTACACAGATTGAACTGGGATTCCTTATGGACATTAAGGTATGTGTGATGTCTTGGCACTTTACCCATGCTCTTCATTCCTTTAAGGTAAAAGGAGATCCATGATTGGAGAAGATAGTCTCGGGTTTCCCAACTGTAGGAAACTTGGTCCTGCAAAGACTTGATTGCGCAATGAGAATCCACTCTTATGACTGGGTAGGCCATTGCATATTTAGAAAATAGATCATAGGTGACCAATAAGAATTGGTATCACTGGAAAGCTGGAAGGGGGCCATAATGGTCGATTGCCAGTATCTCATTTGGTCTTGAAGGAATGATAGGACCTCTAGGATTTATTGGGTGGTTTATCATGAGCACAGATCATACACCCTTTAAGTGTATTTAATACATCAATGTATAGGTTGGCCAATAGAATTGTTCCCTTACAGCCTCTTCAAGGATCATCATTAGGTCTCACTCATTTCTGTAATACTTTATTCTGGACATGAAAACCTCTGCCCATGCTTCCTGCATTGCCACATGGCGCTCCCTTTTTATGTCCTTGTCTGTCTTTAATCTCTTCATATTTGAGTATCTCTTCTGCCAATGACCCAGGTTCTGGAGGTCTTTTTCAACTGAATCATCCACTGCATTAGTCATGATGCATAGTGGGTTGCTCTTTACTGTATAGGGTAGCATGGCTTAATCTCAGTCAGGGCAGTATATTACCTGGTAATTGAATTTCTGTAAAGTGATGCTCAGCCTGATGAGTCGATTGTTGTTCAGGTAGCTTTTATTTAGGAATTCTAGGCAGCAATGGTCAGAGATGATAACGTCAGGCCCAATAAGAAATTTCTTAAACTTGTTACCAAGCCCAGATGATAACCAGTGTTTCCTGTTCAGTCACTAATTTAATTTGACCCTTCTCAGACTGTGCCTGCTGAAGTAAAGTACTTGGGTATGCTGCAATTGGTAAACCTGGAACAGTACCACCCCCAAACCCATTCTGCTACTGTCTGTTTGCATATAGAATGGTCTGGAAAAATCCGGGTGATATAGTATGATAGTCTCTTATAAACTTCTGTCTAATCTTCTGGAATGCCAACTCTTGCTGTTCACCCCACACCCATGGTTGGCCCTTTTTTACAATCCTAGGAGAGTCAAAGCATCTTGTGCAAAACCAGGGTAAAACTTATGATAATAGTTATATAATCCCATAAACGATCTCACTTGCTTTTGGGTTGGTATATTGGTGGAAAATTTCTATCATGTGTATGTTATCTGAGTGTGCCATGATATCTCTCATGCGGTGCTCCAAAAAGAAAATGAGATCAAACAACTCTTTCTTAAATTGACTCATATTCTTCGTGGCATACTCGACAAAGAATCCTTTAAATATCTTAAGTTTTCACCCAGATTGGACAATGCAATTACCATATTGTCCATATAGCAAATGGTCTGGACTTTAATTTCTTTGGATAACAAATCCAAATGGCACTCTTCAATATGAGTTTGTCCCTGGTTCCTGAACATGATATACTTCCTAACTCAAGGATCCAGCACCGTCTGCCAATATCTAGCTATTATATCGATTGTTGAGAAAATACGCTTCCCTATAAACTTCACAAAAATCTCAGGTATCAGGGGTGGCACATCTATTTAATTTGTAGGCATCTAGACAGAGTCTCACTGATCAATCTTTTTTTACAACCACCAATAGATTGTTGTATAGTGATGATGCCTTCTTGATGACTCCCCAATCTATTATTTGTTGAATCTAGACACTGACTTCCTCTTGGTATTGAAATGGTATTGGGTAGGTTTATGTCTGGAAGTGGGTCTCCTCTTTAACCCTTATCCAATGACCATAGTCCTTGATATATTCTCCTCCAGCATTACCCACAACCTAGCCTTATCCTCAGGATTATCAAGGGGTGACTCCTCAATCTTTTTGGTGACCAATTTTTTATCTGCAAACCTCCCAACCCTATTTTCTCTTGGTATAGGGAGATTACAATTTGATCATAGTCAATAATGCACTTATGCTGCTTAAGAAAATTGGTCCCAATTTCTATATCTTGGATCAGCCCTGCCATGAGTAAGAAAGAGTGACCAAGGGTCATCTGGCCCCAATTGAGATTCAGCCACACTGGGTACCTTTAATTCTTTGTTTTATGGCCATTAGCTAGTCATTTGAGTAGTACCAACTGGTAATTTAAATACCAATGATGACGTCTTTCCAGCTGCATTAACCATTCCCTCCAGCTAAATGATATCTGGCTTCCAGGGTCCATCAGTGCTGACACTTTCATAGTGTCAATTCCAATGTTGATCACTGGGCACAGACCAGTCTGGACATCAGATCCAGGCTCATCTGTTTCCATAATAGTAGACACAGGGTTCTTCTGTTATGTTTTGTTCCTGAACAATTTTCCAGGATTCTGGTAGGAGGAACAATCTAATGAGATCCCCTGTAGTCTTCTGACTCCCCATATCCACAGGGTTCCTTTACCCTTGTTTGCCCCTAGGGATGTCAGTGAGAGATAGTCATGGCCTTGCATCTAGGAGGCTCTGTTCTATGGATCTTTTCTGTGGGTTCCTTTGTGAAACGGGTGTAGTTGACAATGGTTAAAAACTCAGCCATTTCATTGATGGTTTTGATTCGGCTTCCTGCTATCATCTTCTGCACTTGCAGGGGCATATTTTATTGAATGGCCAGGATAATAATCTGGGCATCTGTGAAGGCAAAATCAGTTAGGGATTGAAACTGCATGACTTGATGAAGAATTGAGTGTGGGTCTCCCTGGGATCCATAAGTCTTCTGCAGGATAGTATGCTAAATCCCATTGTCTCTTCATCCAAAAACTTAATTTGGGCCTCAGCTCTCGAAGATTGGTGGTCTGATCATCCGACCATCCCACCATGACTTTGCTTATCCTTGCAAATAATGGGCTGCAAAAGCAATTTGGTCTGCAGGTGCTACCTTATGAAAATGGAATTGTTCTAACAGAGTCATTTATTTCTTGCCCAAATTTGCAATCCTTAGCTAAATTTCTCAATGCTTGATCATAATCCACGTATTTTTTCTGCAGAAATTGCATTCTGTTTGTTAGTCTCAGATGCACTATCCATTTTGAAGTCTTTGGTACGAAATATGCATTTAACCGCTATAACGTCATGATAAAGCATGTCTTCCGGACGTTTTGGGTCGGTCAGCCTGTTTTCCAATTTTATCATATCTTGTCTCGCGAAATGTACAAGTGTAGCAATTTCATATCGGTCATCTTCGATTTTATTTATGAAGAAATGGTAATCCACTTGTGTTATGTAAGTTTTCCAGGAGTCACTGTTATTCACATTGAACTCATGTATTGTTTGAGCACCTGCCATCATGTTTTTTTCTCATCACTTTACGTACAGTTCTATCCTGTCAGACTGCACCACTCTGCTACATCTGAGGGTTTCTTTTTTAGAACCAGTCAGAAAGCATAAGATTAACTTGAACACACAATTTATCTTTTTGAAAAGATATTAATTTCACATAAATATAATTTAAGCGTCTACCCATATTATTGTGGCATAACTCATGCGCGTATAATGATATCTCACGCAGCTTCAAGAGGGCATATTTATGAGCATGGTTTAAATCCCGTATCAAGTGCCAAACTTACACTTTGATAAGAATTATACCCACCAAAAACATAAATAAGGGTTCTGTAGATATATATATATATCAAGCGTAGCGCATCCAGACTAGCTCTATCTCAAGGCCTGGGGAACAAGGTCTAACAAGAGAACAAAGCAAAGATAATTCCCGATTATGTCATATATACATATACCCATGTATACCATACGATAGTTACCCATTTATAAATCATTTTACCCAGCCCAGAAATTATAATAAAACTAGATTAGAAGTTACTACACTACCATCATTTAATCCTAAGCTTTATACACCTATATACATCTTAATATTCATGCGCACAACCCATTTATTCCGATACACACATATATGATTCATATATATATATATAGCAACGAAAGAGTGCAATTATACATCAGAGTTGTTTGTTTAATGTTTTTTATTTTATTTGTTTAAACAATATTTATTACTGTATTTAATATAGAGGTAACACAAGTCCCTCCATTACTGCGCATTCATCAAACACATATATAGAGCAAAGATTAATTTACCTTAATCACGATCGAATGTCCACGTGGTCACTGCTAACAGTCTACACATTTATAATCCTAAAGAAATACTGACCTCGATATTTGTTGATTCTAAGTATGGTAAACGGTCCGCAATGTGATACCCAAGTAGCTTATCATAGGGTGGGGTAGATGATTTCACTCGCTTAAGAGATCCTAGCTGCATGTGTTTCGTCGCCATTACTTGATCGAATTTTAGCAGCGAATTTCATAATCTGATTCAGGTGAGTCCTACAATAGCAATCCACTGGGATGGTCTAACGAAACACACTATTTAATTACCCCAACATTATGATGGCATATTACTAAAACTTCTTAATCAATTATACGTTAATCCAATCCAAAATTCATGCACCGTCCTCTTTTCTTTTTCCTTCTGACTGACGCACTACACTTTTTTTCCTTCAGAAAAAAAGTTCTTTTCTTTAACCTCGCATTTTCTCTTATTGATTCGTATGCTGCAGACCGGATCTTCCATTGTTTCAGAATACCAACTCGATCAGTTCTAAGACTTCTGGCAGACAGAATCATTAATTTAAGCTGCCCGCAGTGACTAATTCATTCTATTTCTGTAGCTTTATATGCCCAATGGATTCATCAAGAAACATGTGTTACTGCCAATATTATTAAAATATAGAACTTAGAACATTAACGAACAACAAAATATATATGTATAATCAATAATAAATTTATACAACTCCGTATAAATTACCTCTCGTCAATCCCACATATACCTATACCCACTTTATCATAACACACATATCACTATCCTTTAACAGATTACGTATTACTTTCACACTCTTTGTAACAGGGTTCGAATGATTATTTATACATCTTTTCGCATATACACAATCAACCCATATCAACACTCGCAATTAGCACTCTATGTTATATTATCTCTTGTATTCGAACCCAGCTACTGTTACATACCCCCTGGTGCAGTAGCCTTCAAATACCTTCTGGGTATTTGAACGGCTTCCTAAATGACTTGTCTATCCTTTATTCCCTTCAGTACCACCTTTCTGTTTCAGTGGCAACAGGTCTTTTCCTTGGTCAAACTTCGGCTTGTCTGGAGGATGACGAGCTTCCGGTTCGTATTGCCATCTCAGTCTGTGACTATCGTCACCACCTTTCTAGGTGTGGCGTGCCCATCGGCGTGTTTTTCCCTCCCAAACTTATTACCTTGCTGATCTTGGACTTCCTTTCATCGCTCCAATGGTATGCTATGGTCATATATGCTCATGTCCAGAGCATTAACCAGTTCTGCCACTTTTCCGATGGACGCCTTTTTGACCCCCAACATCATTTTTTCTACATTCATAGGCATATTGTGCCGTACAATATGAGTTATGTGGCTTTCTGACAATGGCACGCATCCAGTGTTCTCAGTCTCGGCACTTGATGGTGAAAGAATTGGGAGAAATTTTCTTGCTTCCCTTCCTCATATTTCTCTCGCATCACCTGATACTACACGAGTTCCTGGCAGTCTTCAGACCAGAAAGTCTCGTATCTTCTGGTACTCTTCGAAGGTTGTGGGCTGTTGGGACAATGAGTCCCACCACGCTTGGGCATTTCCGCTTAGATGGCTGTACGCTACCACTAATTTACCTTCCTCTGGCATAGGATTCATGCCAAAGTATCTTCATAGGCTTTGCAGATGTTTCACAGGGCTTCCCCCATTAGGTCTTCAAACTGTCGTATCTTTAAGAAGTGGTTCACGTGGGTGTGTACTGCCATGCCCATACATTTACCCATATGCTCTGGTCTTTCAGTCTCACCAGCCTTCGGCTTCTGTTTTATATTCTCCTCTCCTTCATCTAAATCTCCTACTTCCTTATCATCAGACTTGTCTGCCTTTTCCTTGCTTTCATCTTTATTTTCCTTACATCCCCCTTTTTTGCCTACCTTTGTTTTTTATCCCCATTCTCCATTCTATCTCCTGAAATCTCAGTTCGAACCTCTCGTCCATTTCCTGAAATCGGAGTTCTAAACTTTCTAATTTTTCTAGAATCATCTCCATTATGTTTACTTCTTTCCTCTTTTGTCACCTTCTGTTTTTCCCCTTTCTGTTTATTTTTTGCCCCATTTCCTCTGTACCTATATATCACTGTTTTTATGTTCATGTATATCTATTACTATTTTAATTACGTGTCAGGTTCACCACCCGGCTTCCAGTGGTCCACTGCATGACCCACCTGATAGACCTTCCTCCCTCATTACTAACATATGGAACGATATTGTTTTGTAAATCGCAATGTTGATAAAATTCTTAAACTCCTATTTTATAAACCACGTGACTATATATATATCACAGAACAGCCATCAACGCTATTTTCCCCTCTGACCACTTGAGAACATTTCTATACATACCCACACATCACAAAATATTCCAATATTTAACTGTATTTCCAATTATGTGTTTATACTCTTTCTGTTTTCTCTGTTGTTTTCTTTTAAATCATGATCGGATATTCTTTTAATGCTCATTCTCTACTATTTGCAGCCCTCTTTGTTGGGACGCCATTTTAAGCATCTACTCATATTATTGTGGCATAACTCATGTGCATATAATGATATCTCCCGCAGCTTCAAGTGGGCATATTTATGAGCATGGTTTAAATCCTATCTCAAGCGCCAATCTTACACTTTGTTAAGAATTATACCCACCGAAACCATAAATAAGGGTTCTGTAGATATATATCAAGGGTAGCGTGTCCAGACTAGCCTATCTCAAGGTCTGGGGAACAAGGTCTAATGAGAGAACAAAGCAAAGATAATTCCCAACTACATTATATATATATACCCACGTATACCATATGATAGTTACCCATTTATAAATCATATTACCCAGCCCAGAAGTTATAATAAAACTAGGTTAGAAGTTACTATGCTAGCCATCATTTAATCCTAAGCTTTATACACCTATATACATCTTAATATTCATGCGCACAACCCATTTATTCCGATACACACATATATGATTTATATATATATATAGCAACGAAAGTGTGCAATTACACATCAGAGTTGTTTGTTTAATGTTTTTTTTATTTATTTATTTAAACAATATTTATTACTGTATTTAATATAGAGGTAACACAAGTCCCTTCATTACTGTGCATTCATCGAACACTTATATAGAGCAAAGGTTAATTTACCTTAATCACGATCAAATGTCCACGTGGTCACAGCTAACAGTCACCACATTTATAATCCTAAAGAAATACTGGCCTTCTCGATATTTGTTGATTCTAAGTATGGTAAACAGTCCGCAATGTGATACCCAAGTAGCTTATCATTGGGTGGAGTAGTCATGTGTTTTGTCACCATTACTTGATCGAATTTCAGCAGCGAATTTCATAATCTGATTCAGGTGAGTCCTACAGTAACAATCACTGGGCCTGTCTAATGAAACTCACACTATTTAATTACCCCAACATTACAATGGGCATATTACTAAAACTTCTTAATCAATTATACGTTAATCCAATCCAAAATCAGCGCGTCGTCCTCTTTTCTCTTTCCTTCCGACTGACACTACATGTTTTTTTTCTTTCAGAAAACTTTATTTTCTTTTACACCTTTTAACCTCGCATTTTCTCTTATCGATTCGAACGCTGCAGACCGGATCTTCCATTGTTTCAGAATATCAACTCGACCAGTTCTATGACTTCTGGCAGACAGTCATTAAGTTAAGCTGCCCGCAGTGACTAATTCATTCTATTTCTGTAGCTTTATATGCCCAATGGATTCATTAAGAAACATGTGTTACCGCCAATATTATTAAAATGTAGAACTTAGAACATTAACGAACAACAAAATATATATGTATAATCAATAATAAATGTATACAACCGTATATAATTGCCTCTCGTCATTCCCACATATAACCGTTAATACCTATACTCACTTTATCATAACACACATATCACTATATATATATACATGCATACAGTCCATCCTTTAACAGATTACGTATTACTTTCACACTCTTTGTAACAGGGTTCGAATGATTATTTATACATCTTTTCGCATATACACAATCAACCCATTTCAACACTCGCAATTAACACTCTACATTATATTATCTCTTGTATTCGAACCCAGCTACTGTTACAATAACAAATCACTCAATATTTTACATACATTACAAAATGATTTAAATCCATAGTTGAATTACGTCAGCAAAGTTCACTAGTTATTTTGAGGCAAATCCTTATGTACATTTTCCACTTTATCGTTTTGATTATGGCTTCTTCTTGGAGTCTTATTTATTATTTCAAGGCATTAGCTATCAGTGTGAGGAAAACCAGGACACTAGAGAGACAAAATCAGTTCTCCTTTCTATTTATATCAGCTCTTATCGATCACATATGTCCGGGGCAGATAAATGATAGTAGTGCTTTCTTTACATTTATTTAGCAGAGTCTCACTATAAGTAGGTATGTAGTTTATACATTTAAAACCCTATAAATCTATGTGAGTACATAGCACTTTATTATTTTAACATATTAACATAGTTTTTTTATATATTTACTACTCTCACTTTACTTTAACAAAGTTTTAAAAATCTTATCAATATTATACAGCAGATATACTATTTAAAATGTACTCATAATTCAAAATTTTTCAAAAATTGGCTCATTAAACCTATCTGGACCTAGTAGAAAGGGCACAATATATATATATTGTAACTTAATAAATATCACCAATGATGAGTAGTCCTTATTACCATTGTAAATAAGATTATTATTGTTAAAATGGCATTGTAACTTAAATAATATAAGATCAAAATATTAATTATCAATCAAAAGATTGGTGGCTTAAATTCATCAATTTCTACTTAAGATTTTAAAAATATCATAATATCAATAATTAGAAACTAGTGCTTGATACAATAATGCTTAGGCAATAATAATGCTTGGAAACCAGTCATTGTAACTTAACAAATATCACCAATGATGAGTAGTCCTTATTACCATTATAAATAAGATTATTATTGTTAAAATGGCATTGTAACTTAAATAATATAAGATCAAAAGATTAATTATCAATCAAAAGATTGGTGGCTTAAATTCATCAATTTCTACTTAAGATTTCAAAAATACCATAATATCAATAATTAGAAACTAGTGCTTGATACAATAATGCTTAGGCAATAATAATGCTTGGAAACCAGTCATTTCAGTTATCTGGTATCTGGCCTCTTTCAAACCCTAGTTAGACAGCCATTGTATCCTCAATAAACAAGTAGGAACACAGGGTAACATATAAACTCTTAAGACATTATACCTTGTGAAACCACATCAAGTGGGTGAATACTTTGTTAATCCAATAAAAATATTTCCTCAATAAATCCAACAGTAAATCTTACCCACTTTTATCTCTTGGTTGAATATCAAGTGCATATTTAAATGAATATGGTCTAGCAGTGCGACACTAGGCTATCTTAACCTAGACAAAGTTATATTTTATAACTTTCACAAATGTACTAGGTTTGATCTCTTGGGTACTTTATTTCTAACAAAAATGTAGGATTTTGATTTTAGACCCATATCACTGTATGCACTAACATTTAGCTAAATACAAAATATCCTTAAACTAAAGTGGTGTGTATAAAATTCATCAGACAGAAATTATCTAGATCTTAACATGATGAATGTGTTTCAATATCTGTTTTACTAGCTCATATTATACTATTGATTTAGGGTATTAATTCACTCATCCTTGAATGACGTAGATGATGGAATGGTGGTTATTATAATGATTCACGAATGTCAACTAAATACCATGAAATCACATTTATTTATGGTCTTTAAACATTTATCTAGCTCATTAATTAAAATGTGATGATGATGATGACGATAATTGTTTCAACCACAGCTTTAAAACCAAGCCTAACCTAAAATTTAGTGCTAAAGAAATTCATAACTATTGGTTAATCTTGTATATCTAATTAGATCTTAAACAATTAATATTCACCAGTGATGATGAATGATCACAACTAATAAAGAATACCCTTGATGAAATATGTATGCCTCGTTTAATAAAACAGATTAACATTTATTACTGCATTTCTAACATATACATACAATTTTTAGATAGACATGAAAATTTATATGAATAATAATAATACTTGACTATTTTGAAATGATAATATTAATTTTAAGTTCTTCCCCCTTTCCCGTTAAAGATATAATGTATATCAAATTGGATAACAAATTTGCTAAAATTTTCTATTTGTGCACACATACTTTAGATCTTTATACATTTAAACTTAACATATAAAGTAGAATGATGAAGTAATTTAAGTAGAATAATGAAGTAGAACAGTGTTAGTTAAATCGAAAAGAAAAAAAGATTTCCAGAAACAAGTTTTGAATTATTTTTCTCCCCTCTACGCTATCAAGATTGCTACTCATTAACTCAAAAAAAAAAAACATAATCTAATATCCTTAATGTTATATTTGCCTATTCTCATATTCACATGCAATTACATACTTGTGACAAGTATTGTTATATTACTGGGTGTGTGTGTTGATACCCTTAGAAATAAAATATTTAAAACAATAATACAAAAAAAATATTTTACATATTAATAACATCTCATAACTTTAGATTAATAGATAATCATACCCTTGCACAAAAAAAAAATTATCAATGAGCGGGTATAATCATTTTAGCATACATAAAATCATTAATGAAGTTTATCTATTATTACTGAAGAAATTCTTGGTTTAAATCAATTTTGTTGTTTTAAAGTTCTGAGATAAGAAAATATAAACTTTATTGCTAAAAATTTTTACCAAGTCTGATATAATAAAAAGAAAATATAATGAAAATCCATATTACCAGTCCCTTCTATTTTGTGGAGGCTTCCAAGAGCTCAAACTTAGTTTGTTAAATTTCTATACTTTTGCAGCAAACAATTTCCGCAGTTCATTGGAACAGTCTCTTTTCCTGAGGCTTATAATTATTTTATGGTGATGATGATGAGGTTATTTGCTTAAGTGGGAACCATTTGGCACTGGAACTGTTTCTTTCCTTCCTGTTAAGCATAATTCTTCTAATAGATGGAGTATATCAATTGTTCTCACATTTATAATTTTTCTTAGGTTTAAATTCAGTCACTGGAATAACTGAACTAGCTGATTTAATACTTATCAGTAGATTAATTATTTTCCATCAGCTTTAAAATGCAGGTGAACGTTTTCTTCTATTTAAAACATCTTCTCCCCAATCCGTCATAAGGTGCAGAATACTTTTAATTCAGACAGGACTTTTTTTTCTTTTCTATATGATATGCTGGCTCTATGGTTGGGTTAGGAGATTGCGGATTGCTTTGATGAGATACATATAGATTTTTATCCCGCCATCCTTATATTTTCAATCTTCAAAAAAAAATTTTATATAAAAAAATGATTTCAGATTGATATCTTGCAGAGTTAAATGCTTGTCTTTTCCTAGTTTCAATATTTAAAAATCTCCTTTGATTGACTTTTCAGACTCGTTTTTTTTCTCAAAAACTATTACAGATAATATATTATTACAGATATAAAAAAGGTCATACAATGTGATAAAAAGATATGATGAATTTACAATATGAAAACAATATGATAAAAAAAACATGATAAAAAACAATGTTAAAATTGGCTAGATAGTCCAAAAGCATGTTAGTTACAAAGATCAAGGCATTGTAGAACAAAGTTGGTCTTGGTAAAATGTTAGTTTGTTTCTCAAGCAATTTGACTATCAAATTAATGTTAGGGCAACAGATGCAATCATTGCATTGGACAAATAATGTTCTATGTAAAATTTTGTTTACATTTAAATGTAATGCAAAAGTTCTGCATTCAGCAATGCTTATTCCCTGGGAATTTCAAATAATTTCCATGTTTCCTGGAAGATAAAAGGTGTGTCTTATCTTTTTGTTTTATTTTAATTATGAGTTGGTCTTCATCTGGGCGAAGAAGGCTGTATTGAACCTTGCATCTTACTGTCCATATAGAGTGTGTTACAAAAATGGACATAATATTATAGGGATAACCCTTTTGCAGACACATTCCTTGAGATTTAGTACTTTAGTCTGTTTTTGAATTTGTAAATATGGTAGCCTTGATGTTGCCCAAACCCATGCAAGTCTTAATTATATGATCAAATGTCTCTTCCTCTCTGTCACAGTTTGAGCAAATTGCATTAACAGTAGTTATAAAATGTTTGTATTTGAGGAAGAAGTTGACAGGCATGGCATCTAAGTTAATTTTAACTACATAGTCAAGGTATTTGGGCTCCAAGGCCCATTATTTAAAGAGTGATATAAGTTTTTGATTGGTTAATCCGAGTTTTGGGTTAATATAAGGTTTGGATTGAAGTCTGTGGTGACTATCCCACAACTTCAATATGCTCTGAAAAAATGTTTAAATCGATGTTGTGTAGCTTTATCTCAGACACAAATTGATCCAGCCAATACATCTTTTTAGGAGGAGGCCTATCTGTGGGTGTTATGTACTCAAGGATCTGGCCCTGGCCATACTTCTGTATGAGATTATGAAGTAATGTGTGTGATTTTTGAAATAAAATAGATGGGATGGAATGAAGAGACATTCCATTTAGTGTTTTAGGTTGTTGGATCTGATTGATACTTATGGCTACAGTTTGACCCTTCCAGAATAATCTAGCGCAATATTTGTTTATTTGATTTATGAATGATTTATTTATGTTCATGACAGGTAAGTAGGACACTATCTTGCTGAATATTTTCATATTTAATATAGTGACCTTTCTATGAAGGGAGAGGTAGACATTAGTTAGGGTATTAGTGATCTTATCTGTGGACTCGAGAATTTTGGTTTGTAGTTCTTTTGACATTGCTGCCTGCTATCTGAATATGGAAAAGCCTAAGAATGTCTGTGGTTCAGCCTGAAAATGAGATTTAATCTTTCTGCCAGAACAAATTGCCCAGGCAGATGACTTTTCTTGGTTCACCTTGAGGCCTGTAAGACTGGTGAACTTATCAATCACCTTATATAAAGTGCTGAGATGCTTTTGATCCGAAAGGACAATCAGAACATCATCCATATAGACTACTGCCCCAATTGCTCTTCCAAGCCTTGGAACATACACTCCAGGAAATCTATCCTCAATATCTTTGAGTAGAGGGTTCAGATAGCAGGAAAACAATAGGGCCCTGAGAGGGGAATCTTGTGGAATGGATGTATTGGGCATAAAACTGTTGGTGTATTGACCATTGAGGGAAATATGAATTTCCCTATTGTGAAGCAGGTTGTCTAGTATTTGAATAGTTTGAGATGGCACAACAAGGCCCTTCAACATTTCCAGCAATGTTTGAATGTTAACGGAGTCAAATGCCTCTGAAATATTCAGTTGCACAGCAACAGGCCTAGACTTCCTGTTGATCCTAAGGTAATCAAGAATTTTAAGCTCGCCAATTGCCGTGAGGCCGAAGCACCCTTCTTGGCATATTGGGAGAGCATAATATGGCTCAGAATTACTGGTTGGATCTTATCCTTAATAATGCCCTCAATGATTTTAATAGGAAGGGGTGACATGGGTATAGGTCTGATGTGCTTTAAGTTAGTTGGGTCTTGTTTCTTTTTCATAAATGGAACCAAGGTAACTGGATAAAGGTTTTTGATTATCTTTGGTCTTTCTGCTAGGTGGTTTATCATTGCCATCATAATGGGAACCACAAAATTAGTCAGGTGTGATATGAGAAACTTGGGTATCCCATGCATTCCGGGATGGACACTGTCAGAAAGCAACTGAAGTTTCTGTTTGATATCTTGTTCTGTGATACCATGCTCATGCAGTGAGGAATATGTCCATTGATGACTGGATAATGTACCACCCACTCCAAGCTTCTCTTCATAGTGCAGTCTAATTAGGTCCAACATGTGAGAACCAACCTCACTGGTGTTTGCATGTTTGAGAGTTGTTGGAATATTTTTTATGTGCTCCCAGTGCCCATTTCAGATATCCTCTAGTCCAACAATACTGAGGAGCCAGATAAATTTCAGGGCACTTAATAGACATCTATTGTAACGGTAAGAAAAGTAGAGCTGCTTCAACCTAACCTAGAGATGCAGATAGAGGGGGTTCGAACCTTACCTACTCTTCTAGATTACTACTAAGCGACTTACTCCCCAAACCTCACTAGAATTTAATCTTAATGTATGCCTGGTGGTCAGGGAGAGAAGAGACCACGAAAAGGAATTTTTAACATATATAATGATCAGGTGTACATACATATGTCACAAAAGAAAAACAATACTAAGTGGGTTTATTTATAGTGAATGAAAGATAACAGAAATTTTTATTATTTACATTAAAAGAATTCATACAACGCTTTATTAATGGTGCTGCCGGCTATTTTCACTGCAACCGGATAGACATATATGAAAGATCCATTGTTTGTAATGATAAGGACAGACAAATTTTTACATAATAATTTCTTCTTTAAAAATATTTCCAGCCAATGGAAGTGTTGCATAAAGGAAATCAAGAGGGAGAGACATGATTTATTAACTCTGTGGTTGTGGAACATAGAAATAAATAGGTGGTCAAACTCAACTAAACACTTTGGACAGGTTTAAATCACAGCCCTACTGATGATTTAAGAAGGATGATAAAGTGACCCCAGCAGGAATTTCCAGCTATAATTGAAACATTTCGATGATATTTTGAGAAAGATTTCCTAATAAATATAAATATACAAGACCATGCACAAAGGCTGTGAGGCTCGAGACATAACAGTTACCAAGAGGTTAACACTAGACCAGATAGCTCTCCGTCTCTAAACTAGGTTAGAGAGAAAAATGGAACCCGTTCGCTAAACATGTGACCCGGATTCAGGATCAGAGTTTTATTGCTTATGTCCAGTTACGTTCATTGAAGGGACTGAGATCGACATGAGATCCTGAACATTTTATTTATTTTAAGAAGATCCAAATGTAGGTATGTTAACCCAAGCAAACTTGGCAAAAGAAGCACTGTAATATATGCTGAGCGGCCCTGTAAATCACCCGAGGCACAATACCATATAAATACGGTCAACGACCATTAAATTTAAAAAAAGAAACCCTCTGCAAAATATATATATATGGAAAGCTCAACTACCATTGAAAATCCGTAGAAAAATAGTAACTTCACCTTTATAAAATTTGAATTACTAAAAAAAAACAAGTGGGCAGATATTTTATTGATTTAGTTCAAGTTTAACCGACCTTCCACAGAGCCAATGCTATTTAATAATTTTTAATACATATATTGTCAAAATGTACTCTCTCTTATTACTAAAATAACTTTAAATTTGTAACCCTTCATTGACTAAAATATAAAGGTATTTGATAAGGATCTTTCTTTTATATATATATAAAATCATATTAAAATCTTGAAAGTTTTATAATAGAATGTTTAGCAATTAAATCTTGATTTTTAAAAATAGGGTTTTGTACTTTCTATGATTTGCTTCCCTTTCTTTCCAAAATATCGGTATAAAATAAATAACTCAATTACTGGAGTATAATGGCGGAAAGTTAAACGAAGTATTTTTTAATTAAATTAATAAGAGCTATTGCCGCCATTATATGTAATAACCCCACCCATTACGATATAAAAAAAAAAGAAAAGAAAGCAATTAATGAAATACAATTTTATAAGATACGAATATGTAGATTTAAGAAAAAAACATATATATAGAAAAACATAACTCGAGTGAATTCGTAAATTACAAAGAGATTTTTAAGTTAATTTATGGGAATGTTACCTGTAACTAGATGGGGTGGGTCAAGATGAGTTCATTAGATGTTTCCCGCAGGTCTTCTCGGTTCTTCAAATTTTGTTTTTCCATGTTTTAAGGGCAGATATTCACAGATACAGGGCAGACACTTTAGTTCTCTGGCTGGCTTACATGGTTACGATTCCGGCCTCAGGAACGGCTCAGGAGTGCGAAGGCAAAGAGATTACCCCCGCATTTTTGCATAGCAACACATTTCTGGATATTTATCTATATGCTGAAAGAATAGAGTATGGCTTGAAGTTTATACCGCAAGCAAGAGTTCACAATATTGTCCAATTTTTCAGCAAAATTTATTCCAACAAAAATTCTTAATATTTCTCTCTGACCTTCAGCACAGGTACCCGCAAGCATAAAACACAAGAACAAAGGAAAAGTTTTTTATTTATACCTTTTTTCCATTATGTTTTTACTCTATTCATTAATAGCGAATCATGCCCCTTGTTTCAAAATTTTCTCTGTTATCTATTATTTTATCTAATTCAGAAAAAATGTTTTACTAATTAAATTCCTTTTCCTAATGGATTCTATTTAATTAAGAAAATTTATCTTATCGAATTCTACCAAATATATTTTAAAAATAGTTGCAAATATAATTTTAACTTTCTATATTTTATTTTAGTAAATCTTTTTTCTTTAACACAATTCCGTCTTTAATTTAGGCAACTATTTGTGAAAACGATAATTTAGTTTGAAAAAGAAACATACATTCACTGTGGTTGGACTTAGGGTCTTAGTTAGTCCACAGTGAATGGTGAAGCCAGCATATATATGCACAGCATCAATATTGTGCAAGGGCCTTCTGTTTTGCTCTGCATTTATTTTTTAAAGATATTATGTAGTCAGTAGAACTGACATACACTGCAAGTTGTCTAAGTTGAAGATTAATATCTTCAAGGTCTTTTAATACCGAGGTTGGGCCTTTTGTTCAGTGGGAATAGTGAATTATTAAAGTCTGTAGTATCCCCACAAAGGCAAACCAAGCCTCTTCAGGTGGCCTTGATAAGATTTCAATCTTATGGAAAAGTATGTAGGCTTCAGATGGAATAGCTTCTGTTGTTTGAGCCTTTGTTAACATCCTAATGGTCTTATTGAGATTTAGTGGTGTGAAGTTATGAAATTGAAGTGAAACAATCATGGCACAATGGTCAGAAAAGGCCAAGGCCTGAAGATTTATCTCCATAATATGGTGGAGCTCTAAAGAATAGAATACAGGATCAATTAATGATCTGTGTCTTCTGGTGTAAAATGAATAGGCTCCTGTTGGGAAAAAATCTTCACCACTAATCAATGGCCGATTAAGTAAGTGAAGGTATTTGGAGATAAACCCATTATATGAAATATTAAAATCTCCAATTAATAGTGTAGGGCAGCTGTTGTTAGTGGTTAACATATTAATATGGTTGACTATTTTATTATATAAATTGATATTATTTTGGGTGTAGATATAAACGGCATTAAATATGTTGGAATCATATGTGAGGTTGATTGAAATCATTTTGCTGACTGCGTATGTGATTTTGAATTTACTGGGGGGCTGCTTGCCATTAATGAGAATGCCAACCTCTCCAGCTGCAATATAGTTTGTGTTAAGAAAAATATAGCCTAATTGGGAAAGTTCTTCCATAATGAAATTGCTTGAATTGCTAAGGTATTTGGTCTCTCCCATGAATAAAACATGTGGAGAGTTTGACACAAACCAATGTTTTATGGCATGTACATGGGTAATGGAGTTGATTCCTTTAATATTCAGCCCCACAATTTTGCAGTTAAGGTTGTGCACTATAGCAGTGGCCGCTATAAATAACCGCTAGCAGATGGTTTTATATTGAAGCAAGGGTCCTGCAAATCTTCTGAGAAGATTGATGGCACAAGAATGACAGAGTTACATGAGTCCTCTTCACACATTTCATTTGATATGTCTGGGATTACAGGGCTATTTGTTTTCTTTATCTTTTTAATATTGCTTGTTGTACCAGATTTACTAATATTAGGTGATGATACAGAATTACAGTCCTCATCTTCTGAGCTTGTTTTTTGCTTTGGATAGGATTTTCTTTTGTTGCTTATAATTATGGATTGAGTAAGATCCATTTGAATCTCTTTATGAGTTTTATCTTCTGGATCAATTGGTGTTTTGTTTTTAGATGATGACTTTCTAATTATTTTGTTTTTGAGTTTTGCGTTTATTGGTAGCTGTTATGAAACTTTGTGAAGGCAGTACTTCATCTTGTTTGTTGGAATATTTTGGACTCTGTGTCTGCTTTGGGTTTTGTGCAGCTGTGATTAAATCTTTTGATTTTGACTTTTGTATTATAGGCCCATTGTTATTTAAGCTATTTTGTGTTTTTTGTTTGTTTGAGATTTTTGTTAAGATTGATGTAGATTTTAATAATTGTCTTTATGCTGTGTGGTGTTTGTATTAATGTGTCGATGAATTATTACGTGTTGCTCATCACTTTGGTTTGTTTTGGATAAGGTTTGATCATTTTTATTTATTTCTGCATATTTGTGATTCTGATCATTTTTCCTTCCACACTGGGAGCAATTCCTTGTCATGCAATCTTTGATCAAGTGTGTTCTCTGATCACAAGCAAAGCATTGTGGTCTTACTCCCAGAAAAGAGAGGCTCATAGGGGCTCAGTTGTGTTTAATGACAGTGGGAATATCTGTTGGCTTTATTCCTTGTTTCATATGAAATTCAAACACAGCAGTGTTATAGAGTATTGTAGTACCTGTTGTCCTCTGGTAGATATTTGAATTTGTATACTTTTCCAAATGGAGTGAGAATGTTCTGTAACTGATCTTCCTTAAAACCATAAATGCTGTTTTTGATCCTGCCTGAAAGTGCTGACGTTCTATTAAAGTCAATATAGCATATGAAATTGCTATTAATACACATTGTTATTTTTAAAAATATTTCTTTTGGCCCATGTTTTAAACTCAACCGCTATATAGTGGTCATTAGGATGTATCAATATTCTGTGTATTCCCTCTCCCACAGACTTTTATTTGATTATTGCACAGAAAGCTTCTATGGGAAACTTAATTAGTGAGCAGTTAGATTCTGTGATGGCCATGAACAGACTTTTATCACTATTGTAATTTAGAAGTGATTTAAGTAATATATTAGGTATGGTTCTATTAAACCTAAAAGATAGAGTTATATATTGGTCTTCTGCATAGTTTTCTGTTGTGAAGTTGTATCTATCTGTATATTGGTTAGTTTCTTGCTGGTGGTTATTATTATCTGTAATGAGATCAAAAATCATCGAGTCTGTTGGATTAATACTTAGCCCAGTTTCAGTTACTGTTGTGTTTTGATTTACTGAGTTTGAATAGGATGAATTTTTATCTATTATTCCTATTTTGGCTATACTAGCATAAGTGGATTTATTTTGAGTATTAATGCTTATTTGTGGTTGATTTATCTTTGTTTCATTTTTATTCATTTTATTATTATCATTTAATTCTGTTGCAGTAGTAGAATTTTCTGATTCAATTTCAGATTTGTTGTATGTTTTTCTAATATAAAATTTGCTTGTAGGTTTGTTTCTAATTTCTTGTTTTGTTTTTAGGTCGGAGTTGCTTTAGAAAAATGAGAGACTAACTCACTAGAATCACTCACTTGAATCACTATCAGGGAATATGGATGTATAAACATTCTCGGAATTTCTTTGAGCTTTATACATGTTAAGATTAAAGTTTTGTATAGACTCTAATTCTGTTATAATTTCTGCATTATTTTGAGATGAAAGTTTATCATTAGAATTATTTTTGAGAGAAGAGTTCGATTCTGCTTTATTATTTATATAACTGCATGATTTATGAGGTTTCTCAGTCTGAAATTGTTTATTAATATCAGATTGTTTTGTGTTTACATTATCGCTCATAGAAAATATTTCTGAGCCCTGTTTAACATTAAGCAAATAACTTTGTGCATCAATCTTTTTAATTGATTTATTTAGAATATTTTGTTGAGATTTGTGATCTTTTTTGAGAGGTAATAATGTTTTAATTAGAGTTTTTGCTTTTTGGAAGCTGGATGGCTTTCCTAAAGAGTTATTTTTAATTGTTTGCAATTCACTTTCGGAATCACTAATCTCTAGCGTCTCTGACTAATGTTAGTTAAAGAATTTTTACCATCGATCTTTTCAGTTGGTTTATTTTGCATAATTTGTTGACAACTTTGACATTTTTTTTCTATGTAGCTGTGTTTTAAGTAGAGTTTTTGCTTTTTTAATGCTGGATGTCTTTACTAAAGTATTTTTTTTTTAGTTTTTTGTAAGTCACATTCGACATTACTAGGCTCTAGCATCTCTGTGCTCTGACTAACGTTAGTTAAATAATTTTTTCAATGATCTTTTCAGTTTGTTTATTTTGCATAATTTGTTCACAATTTTGATTTTGTTTGCTATGTATTTGTGTTTTAATAACAGATTTTCCTTTTGGGAAGCTAGATGGCTTTCCTAAATGATTATTTTCAATTGATTCTAATTGACTTTCAGAATCGCTATGCTCTAACATGCATGTTTCCTATTAGATACATTTTTATTTAAAACACTTGTAATATAGGAATTTTTTTGCAATTCCATACAATATAATAAAAAGGAAGGATCTTACCTTTATTTTCAAAAGTAGTTTGGTAATTTTCTTGAAGTATTTTTGCTATTTTTTGATAATTATCCAAGAGCTTATGTTGCCAGCTTGTAACAGCCTTCAGACTGATTTTATACTTTATTTTGTTCTATTTTCAACCAACTCATTTAATTATATTCATAGTGTGACTTTTCCAGTTGCTGTTTAAAGAAACATATGAAAATTCACACTACCATGATTTTCAGACGAATTTTGTTTTGAAGGAAAATCGTTTTAATCCTTTTTCTTCACATCTCCATCATAACTGTAACACCTGAAACTTTTAACTTCACTCTTTGATCTAGCTGATGGGAAGATTTTAAAGCTAGATTTTTCACATTGTCTAAGCTCCAACACAACAAACAATCTTTAGAACACAAAATTGTTGAGTAAAAAAAAATAATTTAACAGATTTAACTTTTCTTTCTCTTTTTCAATATGTACAAATGTAGATATATTTATGCAATATACACACACACTATCATCCAAATCATTTATAAAAACTAGTCTATTAAAATAACCTGAATGCTTTTTAGAAATTATACTTTTAATATTTAAAATTAAATCCTTACAATTTTCAAACCCAAATTATAATCATAGAAAAACAAAATAGAAATAGATAATAAAATAGAAAAATCAATCTAGCAAGAGTAGACTAGTATTGAAGGAAGTTATTATTTGGGATATAAAAATGACTAACTAAATAGTTTTGTCTACAGACAAAACCATATGTGTAATATTCTTTTAAAAGAACTATTGAATAATTAAAAATGTGTGTACCACTCTTTTTTTTTAGTTTTGTCAACACACAAACAAATAAAGAACATAACTGTTGCCCCACTCTCTTTCTGTCTTAGGTTTTTGGAACTTGATTCTGTAGGGTTTAAACTTGGGTGGCCTACAGCTTCCTTTCCTATATAAAAAATGTGATGATGATTTTTGATCCATATTTTCTTTCATGCACATTACTACAAATTTAGCTACGGACTAAATTGAAATGGCACAACATTCCCCCTCTTCTAATAAAATCATCAGCACCCTTGCTTTAACTGTATATAATAAGAAGATCATAACTAATAAAATAACTATAATAATAAATAACTACTGGCAAACATCATCTAGATGCCCACCAAATCCCCTTTTCATTAGAAAACTTGGCATTGTAACTTATTTGGTGATCTTTTCCAGGCTACTCTGCTGAAGGATAAGGGATCAAACTGCCAGCATTATAGGTTTCCTTATTCCCATCAAGAGTAGCAAGCATAAAAGCATTCTCTCCTATTTTCTTAGTAATCTGGAATGGCCCTTCATACAAATGCAGATACTTTGTAAATTGGTTTCTTTGGGGGTTGCCAACATAATAAATTATCATATCAGGAGCACTAGTCTAGCTCTTGAGTCTTACTTTGAGCTTTTCCTTTTTGCAAATCATATTGCGGTTTCAGTCCATTTTTGATATCTCCATTTTTCATTTTGACTGGACACTTATAATATACATCTGGAGGATTTATTTTAGGTAACCTCTGATTACAGAATCCACTAGAAATATGGACTCTTGGTACCATACATTATGTGCCTTTAAATTTTTCAGAGAGATTGTCTATACCATATATAATGTATTTTTAAAATTTTCCAGAAAGATTGACTCTGTACCATATATAAGGTATCTTTAAGTTTTTCAGAGAGATTGACTCTCTGTACCAGATAAAATATCCCTTTAATCTATTTAAGAATATAGATTTTTGAAACCACACATGCTGGTTTGTTAATAAATTGAGAACTATAGATTGTTGAAACTTTTGTTCTCTTTCTGCAGTATTTGGTTTCATCTCCCCTATTGCCTCTCTTAACTTTATCACATTATCTTGTGCATGGAGTTTTTCCTCCAACTCCCTTCACTTCATAATCCCCTTTAACCAGACATTTATCCCTTTCCTTATATATTCTCTTCCTTAGAATTTGATTTAGGGCTTCCTCTTTTAACATAACCATCTGATCCATTACCTCATGTTCCTTCAACTCTGTTTTTATTATTTTATTTTTATGATCCACCCTAATCTGCTCTTTGGTCATCACCTCATGTATTCTCTTTGGTTTTACAGCTTCTATTGGCCTTTCTACTTCTTGTTTATTTATTTCTTCACCTAATTTCTCATTCCTTTCCCTATTATCAGTAGTCTGACTATCTAGCCTATCTTTTTTTAGGTCTTCTCTTAAACTTTCTATAGTTTTTTCTACAGATTGACCTATCTTTTGTCCTACAGATTTATTATCTTCTTTTAGGTCTTCTCTGAAACTTTCTGTAGTTTTCTCGATAGATTGACATATATTTTGTTCTAAAGCTTTCCTATCTTCTCTTAGACTTTCTCTCCATATTTTATTATGTTCTTTCAGACTTTTAAACATCTGCTTATTATCTTCTCTTAGACTTTCTGTCTTTTGTTCTAAACCTTGGAGCAAACGTGACATCATTCTTTCTACATCTTCTATTTCAAGTTTATCCATTCTATTAAAATTTTAATATATTTCAAAATACCTCATCAGTGCTCTCCTGACCACCAAAACCCCACACATAATTTCCCTGTCTGACACCTATCTCTAACTGCCTGACTAATTTGCTTTTCACCTTGCTTTACTATGCATTACAAATACAAAAAGAAAAAAAATTAATATCCCTCATTTAATGTATCACACAACCATAATCTATATAGTGCATGTCTGTCTGTAATAGCCCAAATTATATATCCATCTATTCCCCTAGAGATCCGACAGATACTGAGAGTCACCAGAATGATTAGCAGTTCCCAATCATGAGATAAATATAAGAATTCAATCACAGCACTATAATCACACAATGCATCACGAGCACTCAGACGATCATCCCAATTCGATCACCTTAAGCTACCACAACCCTTGATGGAATGATACAAGCTCCATTGCAATACCTAACTTATTTTAAGTCTTAGGGGCTAAAATAGATAAAACTATGCCTTGCTCTCTTGGAGTCTTACGTGGCAAGTATCAAAGGATGCCCTGCTTATTTTAAGTCTCAGGGGCTATAAAATACATAGGAAAATTATGCCTTGCTCTCTGTCTTGGAGTCTTACATGGCAAATCTCAAAATTAAGCCTTGAATTATAGACTACAGAAAACTACGCCGTGCTCTCTCTTGGAGACATATAGGCTGGTATCATGGCAGGAATGCTGTTAAGTGCTTCATGATAAATAAGGATAACTTATAAATTGGGTTGGAGCAATGATTGGGTTTGATCATTCATGGGTTACACGAATACACAGCATTCTCAAGGCAATGACAAAACTTTCCACTCAACATCAAAACTGCAAT
This sequence comes from Epiperipatus broadwayi, assembly GCA_028023455.1. Taxonomy (NCBI): domain Eukaryota; kingdom Metazoa; phylum Onychophora; class Udeonychophora; order Euonychophora; family Peripatidae; genus Epiperipatus; species Epiperipatus broadwayi. Next base: position 136,651 of record JAQFVV010006197.1, on the reverse strand, counting down.
CTAACCAACCAAACTCCAATGATCAAATATCCAATCCAACCTCCAAAATCGTAGACTTTTTACAAAATGAATCCTCCAAACACACATGAGATTACTATCCCATAATTCATCACTATGCCTGTCCCTATCTGGCAATAAATTCTTCTAATGTTTAAAAAAAAAATTCTATTATTTATTTTACCACTGTCTTAAGTTGTGATATACATCTATTTTCAAAATTGAGAAAAACAAAACCAAGCTGTTTTATGGCTGTACCCATTTTATCATCATCAATGAAAAATTAAATCATATTAAACATCATCATATACAAATCTAAAATAAGACTTTATATGGCCAAGACAATTTTGTGAGACAACGAAATAAATTTTTTACTAAAAAAAAAAAACTTTTTTTTTCAACCACACATCTCCCATCACAGGTATGTGGTAACATATTTCATGCCCCAGTTGGGCATTCATTGTAACTTAATAAATATCACCAATGATGAGTAGTCCTTGTAACCATTATAAATAAGATTTATTGTTAAAGTGGCATTGTAACTTAAATAATATAAGATCAAAATATTAATTATCAATCAAAAGATCGGTGGCTTAAATTCATCAATTTCTCCTTAAGATTTTAAAAATATAATATCAATAATTAGAAACTAGTGCTTGATACAATAATGCTTAGACAATAATAATGCTTGGAAACCAGTCATTTCAGTTATCTGGTATCTGGCATCTTTCAAACTCTAGTTAGGCAGCCATTGTATCCTCAATAAACATGTAAGAACACAGGGTAACTTATATAATCTCTTAAGACATTATAACTTGTGAAACCACATCAAGTGGGTGAGTACATTGTTAACCCAATAATCTTTTCTCAATAAATCCAAAAGTAAATCTTACCCACTCTTATCTCTTGGTTGGATATCAAGTGCATATTTAAGTGAATATGGTCTAGCAGGGCACCACTAGGCTATCTTAACCTAGACAAAGTTATATTTTATAACTTACTCAAATGTACCGGGTTTGACCCCTTTTGGGTAGTTTATTTCTAACAAAAATGTAGGATTTTGATTTTAGACCCATATCACTATGCACTAACATTTAGGTAAATAAAAAACATCTTTAAACTAAAGTGGTGTATATAAAATTCATCAGACAGAAATCATCTCCTAGATCTTAACATGATAAATGTGTTCCAATATTTTTATGTTTTACTAGCTCATATTATACTATTAATTTAGGATGGCAATTCACTCATCCTTGATTGATGTAGATGATGGAATGATGGTTATTATAATGATTCATGAATGTCAACTAAATACCATGAAATCATTTATTTATGGCCTTTAAACATTTATCTAGCTCATTAATTAAAATGTGATGATGCTGATAATGATAATGGTTTCCACCACAGCTTCAGAACCAAACCTAACCTAAAATTTAGCTCTAAAGAAATTCACAATTATTGGTTAATCTTAGTATATCTAATTAGATTTTTTAAACAATTAATATTCAACAGTGATGATGAGTGATCACAAATAATAAAGAATACCCTTGATGAAATATATACACCTCATTTAATAAAACAGATTAACATTTATTATTGCATTTCTAACATATATATACATATATACAATTTCTAGATAGACATGAAAATTTATAGGAATAATAATAATAATTGACTATTTTAAAATTATGATATTAATTTTAAGTTCTTCCCTCTTTCTCGTTAAAGATATAATATATATCAAATTGGATAACAAATTTGCTAAAAAAATTTTATCCACAAGAAAAATATTTCATAAAAAAAAATAAACACTCTGTGCACACATACTTTAGATCTTTATACATCTAAACTTAACATATAAAGTAGAATGATGAAATAGAAAAAGTGTTAGTTAAATCGAAAAGAAAAAAAGATTTCCAGAAACAAGTTTTGAATTATTTTTCCCCCTCTACGCTATCGAGATTGCTACTCATTAACTCGAAAAAAAAAACAATCTAATATCCTTAATGCTCTATATGCCTATTATTCTTACATTCACACACAATTATATACATGTGGCATGTATTGTTATATTACTGTGTGTGTATTGATACCCTTAGAAATAAAATATTTAAAACAAAATACAAAAAAAATATTTTACATATTAATAATATCTCATAACCTTAGATTAATAGATAATCATACCCTTTTTAGAAAACAAAATTCATCAATGAGCGGGTATAATCATTTTAGCATGCATAAAATCATCAATGAAGTATATCTATTATTACTGAAGAAATTCTTGGTTTAAATCGATTTTGGTTGTTTTAAAGTTCTGAGATAAGAAAATGTAAACTTTATTGCTAAAATTTTTACCAATAGTCTGATATAAAAAGAAAATATATAATGAAAATTCATATTACCAGTCCCTTTTATTTTGTGGAGGCTTCCAAGAGTTTAAACTTAACTGGTTAAATGTCTATACTTTTGTAGCAAACAATTTCCGTGGTTTACTGGAACCGTCTCTTCCTGAGGCTTGTAATTTTATGTGATGATGAGGTTATTTGCTTTAGTGGGAACTGTTTGGCACTGGAACTGTTTCTTCCCTTCCTGTTAAGCATAATTCTTTTAATAGATGGAGTATATCAGTTGTTCTCACATTTATATTTTTTTTTGACTTTAAATTCAGTCACTGGAATAACAACTAGCTGATTTAATACTTATCAGTAGATTAATTATTTTCCATCAGCTTTCAAATGCTGGTGAACGTTTTCAATTTAAAACATCTTTCTCCCGAATCAGTCATAAGTGGCAGAATACTTTTAATTCAGACAAGACTTTTTTCTTTTCTTATATGATATGCTGGCTCTATGGTGGTTTAGGCGATTGCCCCGACAAGATACATATAGATTTTTAACCCGCCATCCTTATATTTTCAATCTTCAAAAAAAAACTATATAAAAAAAATGATTTCAGATTGATATCTTGCAGAGTTAAACGCTTGTCTTTTCCTAGTTTCAATATTTAAAAATCTCCTTTGATTGACTTTTCAGACTGGTTTTATATTTTATTTTGTTCTATTTTCAACTGACTCATTTAATTAGATTCTTAGTGTGACTTTCTCTAGCTGCTGTTTAAAGAAACATGAAAATTCACACTACCGTGATTTTCAGATGAATTTTGTTTTGAAGGAAAATTGTTTTAATCCTTTTTCTTCACATCTCAATCATAACTGTAACACCTGAAACTTTTAACTTCACTCTTTGATCTAACTGATGGGAAGATTTTAAAGCTAGATTTTTCACATTGTCTAAGCTCCAACACAACAAACGATCTTTAGAATACAAATTGTTGAGTAAAAAATAATTTAACAGATTTAATTTTTTTTCTTTCTCTTTTTCAATATGTACAAATGTAGATATATTTATGCAATATACACACACACTATCATCCAAATCATTTATAAAAACTAGTCTATTAAAATAACCTGAATGCTTTTTAGAAATTATACTTTTAATATTTAAAATTAAATCCTTACAATTTTCAAGCCCAAATTATAATCATAGAAAAAAAAATAGATAATAAAATAGAAAAATCAATCTAGCAAGTGTAGACTAATTTTGAAGAAAGTTAAAATTTGGGATATAAAAATGACTAACTAAATAGTTTTGTCTACAGACAAAATCATATGTGTAATAATATTCTTACTTTTAAATGAACTATTGAATAATTAAAAATGTGTGTAACACTTTTTTTTTAGTTTTGTCAACACACAAACAAATAAAGAACATAACTGTTGCCCCCACTCTCTGTCTTAGGTTTTTGGAACTTGATCCTGTAGGGTTTAAACTTGTGTGCCTTACACCTTCCTTTCCTATATAAAAAATGTGATGATGATTTTTGTTCCATATTTTCTTTCATGCACATTACTACAAATTTAGCTACTGACTAAATTGAAATGGCACGATATATTATACCAGTTAATGTTTACTCCATTAATATGTGCATAAATCGAACATGACAAATATGGCAACATGCCGGAGTAAGAAGAAATTCAAAGACTTTAATAGTGCTACGGACACAGAAGGTACTTATAGAAAGATTGATTCTTACATACCTTTGGGGCATGACTAAACCAACCCCTCGTGCCACTCTCAGAAGGAAATTTAACTCTTTTCCTGAAAGGATATGCAAGTTCAAGTAACATTAGGGCATATGTGCTGATAAATAATTATTCATACAAAAATAATAAATAAGTATCCTCGTGAAAATAAAGATTTAGGACCCGGTAAGAATGTATCTTTCGCTAGCTCAGCGTACTCTTATACTCAGTTAAAAGAATGGGGATCGGAAAACTGACATGCCTAATTAATATGGGGTTAGAGAAAGTAAGTGATAAAATATATATATATGTCAGTAGTCACTTTAGAATTATAATATCTTTTATTAACCCAATATCCCCTACCATTTATAACATAAATGTAAAATCAAAGTTCCCAAATTGAATAAATATATAACGAAAATCATACAATACATAAATCATTTTTATAAAACAAATTATAAGCATATGGAAATACTTGTCGAAATAATTGTTAAACTAAATAAAGGAATTTCTTTTTTAATAATAAAAGTATATTAAATAATTAATATGGGAGAGATAGTGCCCTGTGGATTATAAACTCACAACGTGTATTAAACGAATAAGGAAAAATTAATGTTATATACTGTACCAGTCAAAAAACATCCACCTTCTAAACTGCAAGTTGGATCCAAACTCAGTCGGTTCAAACTGAATTTAAACCCAACTCACCAGCTCAGATTAGTAGAAATCTAAATCGACGGCACAGTGCTATGTGCCAAGAAACTAGCTCAACGGTTGGTGAGGATTAGAGACCCCTGAACTGACACTAATATCGGATAATAAATTAACTAAGATAATTTTACATCGAATCATACATATATGTTTGGGTTACCAACACAGACAGCAAGCATTAACATTAAAATAATTATGAATAAATGACTTAAGAAACCAAAGGTGTTTAGAAAATATTTAATAATAATAGTTTTGTCATGTTTGAATTTTAAATAATGATTATATTAATCATCTCTAGCTTTTAACATAGTTTATAATTATAATAAGAGTGGCGGTTGTTATTATATGCCAATGAGTATTACGCAATATTTGAAAGTCTATATGTCTATGCTCCCAACATGAAAATAAAGGCAGATTATGGTCTCAGTGGTGACGGAAATTGTTATTCTAATTTTATTACGACAGAATGTGAGATTTATTTTCACATTCGCAAATCCATTCATGAAAAGCAAGATACATATTTAGGGCATCTTTAATATTTAATAGGAAACTTAATTATAAATGAATATGAATTTGTTCGACTTTAATAACATCAATTCATCACGATTTATGAGCATTAGGGCGGCTTTACTGGAACTGAGAAGTAAACGGTACTGATGTCTTATGAGCTATAAGAAAAAGTGAATATGAAAGATAATGGCTTGCCGGTGATTTAAGAAGGAGGGCAACTTTGGATTACAAGTCTTTAATGTCCTATGAGGAGACGTGAAACACGGGGAAAACCAGGCCAAGTCATAGCCATGAACCTTTGGTGTTCCAATTATAATATGAGCAAGTGAGGATGTGCTTTCTTCCTATGGAATTAAAGTAATAATATCACTGAGAACAAGCCTACGAAACAGGAGATGGCTCATGTCAGCAACGTTCGGAAAAATGATGACTTTGTAAATCATCATGGTTAATGAATAAAACCCATTTATAAAAGAATGCTTGACGTGATGACCTGATCAAATTAATTAAAGTCAAATGAGCTTTTAAGAAAAATTATTTTAAAGCATTATAAAATTATATGAATCATGCCCCAAACATCGTGCCCTTCCTGAATCTAAATAGCAAGTAACTGGAATTTGAATTAGAATATATTTGATTCCTTTATCGTTATTTTTTGCAAAATATTTTAAGATTATGTATGAGTAAATACATATTTGTGAATACGAAAATAGCTGGGGCATAGATTAGAAACGGAGCTAATAATTTGTTATTAGCCAATTATGAAACTAGTAAACAGTTAATAATTTTTTTTGACTCGATTAATAGAATATATAAATTTAGTTCTAATGGGCGAGAATTACGATTAGACTTAATATTATATATTTGCACAAAGCAAATGGAACAAAGGAGCTCATCGAGTCGAAGGATTATTGGCATATAATTAAACATAAACAACATTAATAAATCACACAATAAATATATATAATATAATAAATGAACTGCCATAGTAAGGAAGGGAAGTTAAATTTAAAGACTAGAGATTGAGAGAATGGTTTTATATAATTCAAAATAGCATAAATAAAAGGTTTTACACAGAGATTATTACATTAAAGAATGAAAAGAGCTCTTAAAGGGAGTGTAAAGTACAGTTCCGAAACTGGCCAGAAAGTTTAAGGTTCATTATGGAAATATATTACCCATTTCTTCTGGGGCTGGTTCTCTTAGTTTACATGTCCGGGTGAGGAAAACATAGGCATGCATTTGATCGATTACTTGAATAGCATATTATTTGATTTTGGCAGCATGATTTGTCTGGAAAGAATTTAGCAGCTTCATTGAAGACCTTCAGGGGACTTCAGGAACTGCAGCCAGATTCCTGATGTTTTTAGCCCTTCACCATGATTGAAACATTATTTAAATTTATAATTTTTAAATGCATAGAGTTCACTGCACTTCTCTACAACAAAGATGGCTTGCCCTTCTCCAAACTTTTCAGAGCTATATATACTGTAATTGATGCCTTCGGGCTAGCGCTTCTTTCATTATCAATGTGACAAAATCTACTAGTTGTTTTTAGATACATTCCTTCGATAAGGCTTTCAAACTCATTAACTTAAATTCATTTTCTAATTAGAAAATGAATTCTTAAATTCAAAAACGATTTTAATTAGGGAATCCTTACATTTTAAAATACTTATCTTTTTTTCTAATTACTAAAACTTTAACCATTGTTTTGGAAAGGGAAAATCTGAAAGCTTATCGAAAGAATGTAGCTTTTAATCATTAAAAATTTAACAAATTATTTAAAAGTGAAATAAACATTCCCGATGCAATGAAACTTTCGAACAATTATGTATATTTAAATATTTACAAATATATACGCACAATCCATGCAGTTATAATATATATAAATTCATGAATAATTCTATCATGAACTTATTAATAGAATTGATTAATTTAAACTCAAACGAATTAATTTTAACACACATTTATGAAATAAGTTTTTCTTTATGGAAATTAGCATGGATTGAACGTATAAAGCCCCATTGCATCGGAAATTTAAGGTTAGTACTAGGGTTTGAAATGGGCTTTGGCTAGGTCATGAAGCTAGGATCGAACTCAGATCCGACTGCTTCGATACAAGGTGTATTGGTTTGCGTATTTACATAAACATTTAAGAAGTGGGTATTAACTTGTTATAAAATAAACACACACATACAAAAAAATAATAGTATACCCGACAAAGTTTGTTGGCTTCGCCCTTCTATGGGCTTTGAGTGGGCAGTCTATCTGTTCATCGACTGCAACAAGGGCTGGACTTGACTGTGGTACAAGTTCGTAGAATTAGTCATCATCACTTTGGTGTTTGGTGCTCTCGGCTTTTACATTATGTTGGGATGGCAGGATCGGAGGTGGATGGATGCGCTGAAGTGGGCTTCTACTCCATAATCATTTTATATGCAGATGAATGCTTGATTGGCATCTTTAAGTTGGAGAGACAGATATTAAACAGGATATTAAACACTATAGATCGTCCTTTCTTGTTTTATGAATCCTAGGTTAACTGCAGACTTTGATGGTGTGTTGTAGTTATGCTTCCATCAGAATCAACTGACTGGTTAACTGCTAGATTATTCTAATGATGGCCTGGATTAATGTCCGTTGATTTAGAATGATGAAATGAATATTATTTCTTTTTCTTTTGATTAGAATAAATCTTCCGGCTTATAAGGCATCAGAATCAGCATGAATAAAAAGTTGCATGACTTCGCGTGTTTTCCAGAATAGCATTAGCTTCCCAAAATTAGAAATAGGCTCCCAATAAGATTTACCTTTTTAACAGCAAGACAAAAGTGAACTGCTCTCTTTGAAAAATCAAAGGTAAACTGCTCTCTTCAAAAAGTAAAGGTAAACTGCTCTCTTCGAAAAGTAAAGGTAAACTACTCTCTTCGAAAAGTAAAGGTAAACTGTTCTCTTCAAAAAGTAAAGGTAAACTGCTCTCTTCGAAAAGTAAAAGTAAACTGCCTTCTCGCAACTTCAGAACAGATCTCCCACCTCAATACCATCTCAATTCAGGTATCTCTCCACAACACAAAAATTAAATAATTAAATCTTATTGAATTGGTTTTAGTTTTACTAATTGGTTTAGTTAATTCGTAAAACATTCCAATGTAATCACCCAAGTGATCTCAAAAATTTCATTTCCATTTAGTTTTATTTATATCCATTCAGATCTCAATATCTCTGATGACAATTTCAATAAATGATAACATCTTTTTACTTTTTTATTATTTCCAATATCACAATCGAAGTTTTTTTTTGTTTTAACAAAAAAAAATGTTTTACATAACTTGAACATTCCTCTCTCCACGCATTATCACAAGCTTAATCAAACCCTTTTTTGTCCAGTTAAAATTATTTTAGAGTGGACGGAAACCAGAATGCCTTTAGGCTTTTTCTAACTTCAAGACAATGCTTGCTCAAATGCAACTGAAGAGAAAAATATCCATTACAACTTTGATTTTGAAATTATTTTTAAATAATAGTATGTTAAATTCTCCCTTTTACATTGATTGTAAGCATTCACAAAAAAAAATACGTACTGACAAATTGTAAATAAACGTGTTAGCATTTCTTTTAACAAGCAAAACAAAAATCTTCAAAACTATAATTACATTTTTGAGGTTTTTTTGTCTTTAAAAAAAAATAATAAAAATAAACAAAAATGTACAAATTCATATTTCTAAGCCTTTAAATATCGGCTTTAAATGTATGTGTGAGTTTATATTATCACCACAGTTCTCTCTCAATTTATAACGAATATTGATTATATAAATTGTATACCCCCCCTCTTTAATGGCTATTTAAAGATTTAAGACCATTTATTCATTTAACCTTAACTTGTGCTTGGCCACATCAAACATGCCTGGCACAATACCCCCCTTCGACATGAGACGTTTAAATGGAGTTTATCCTTTAATGTCTTTCTTCTTAATCATATTTTCCAAAAACTTAACCTTTTATACTATGGACTTTTAGTGAACAGAAGGCATGACATCCAGAACCCAGAGGTATGGATTCTTATCTCCCAAGCAATTATGCGCACAAGCCAAGTCCACGTCGATCTCCCCAGGCCAGAAACACAGAATCAGCATAAAGATCCCAGTCATATCTAGAGCTCCGTGACATCCAGGCAACGTAGAATGCGAGAGTCACATGACTACATCTTGAAGGACTCGTCCCAGAGGAATTTTTATCTCTGCCATCCACTGCACTCATGCTTGTTTTTTATTGAGACTTGCAGAGTGTTTTGCAGTGGAATAAAACCCAGAGGAATTTTCATCTCTGCCTATTCTGCCACAGTGTCACAGAACTTCCAAACCATGCCAAGACTGCCAACCATTTCTCTGCACTCTCACCATCTCTAACCCCAGGGCACAGAAAACACAGACTGACCTATACACACAACACTCGGAAAACCGGTCCACACATTCGACCCTCAAACGACATGACCATTTATTATGAAAGCCTACTTGCTATCTTTACTACACCCAGGCCTAGGTGAAGGTGATCTAGCCCTTTTTCTTTTTCCTTTATATACTAGTTTGTCAATTTTTTTTCCCACAGTATCATTGTCTGTCGTTCGCTTAAGATTTCTGGAATACTTATCATTATACCAAGGGTTGTGTTCAGCTGCATATTTGATTCCTTGCCAGACCATGGCATTGAGGCTAATGTTTTCATGGGTTCTATCTGGTGGACGGCTCTGCTGGCTCATATCCACCACACTCAGTAGATCAGCCACTGACTATTGAATTTGTATTGGCAGTGAGAAGCATTTGCTCAATTCTAAAGGGTAAGTTGTGGCGTATTATCCTTATGATCTGGCCTTCTGATGTGTGACATGCACTGAGCATCCTTAGCTTAGCCACTTGTCTTCAGAAAAAATTTAGATAGATCTCACCCCCATTGGCCCTATACTTCTCTTGCATTATCTGATATAAGATGGTCTCCTGGCGCTTTTCGCTCCAGAAATTTTTTACTAGCGCTTCTTTATAACCCTCAAAGGTTGGTGGTTGGTGGAACAAAGATTCCCACCACGACTGACCGTCACCCTGTAGGTGGTTACTTCCGATGGTTAGTTTATTTTTCTCTACCATTCTGTTAGCACTGAAATACTTTTCCAAGCTATTTATATGCTCCAATGGAGCTTCTCCAGCTTGCCCCTCAAAAATTCTAATCTTTAAAAACTGGTTGATGTTGGTTGATATAACTGACATCCCTCTACTATCTTAGGCTCTCCAAATTCTTGCTGCATAGGTCTTACTTTTCCATCCTCCCCACTATCTGGTTCCTGATTTTCTTTTGATAACTCACTACTATCCTCATATCCTTTAACTATTTTTATCCGTGTTATATTATGCCCTGTCATTCTTTTCTTTATAGCTATATTTATATCCTCCACCCTTTGTTCCATTATTATTTTCTGTTCCTTTATCATATTGATATCTTGTTTTTCTATCAACTGTTTTTCGATTTGAGCCACTGTCTGGTAGAGATTCTCTATTCGCTCATCCTCAGTTACGCACATTTCTAGCTTCTCTATTCCATTACTATAATCTTTCACTGTTTCTTCAACTCTTTCATTTATTTCTTGTATTCTCTTGCAATCTGCTTCCATTACAGATTCTCTATTCGCTCATCCTCAGTTATGCACATTTCTAGCTTCTCTATTCCATTATTATAATCTTTCACTGTTTCTTCAAGTCTTAATGAATTTCTTGTATTCTCTTGCAGTCTGCTTCCATTACTTGCTGCCTTATTTGGATCTCTTCCAACCTATCACTATTAATCTGATGGAGGTCCCTACATTTATTTTTACACCTTGAAGCCTTGTTTCAATCCCTAAGGATATTTCTTCCCTAAAGTCATCAAACCTTTTAGCTATTTCCTTTGACATCTGACTGAGCTCTAGCTTTATAGTATTTACAAACATCTCCATCATCTTTATTAAGTTTTCTTTTTTGCTGTTGGGTTCCTCTTCGCTTAGTGATTCCATTACTGCCTCTATTCCACTTTCAGATCTTTGAGGCTGGCTTTCTTCTGCTGTTTCCCCATTTATTTCGTCGTGTTTTTCACTCATATTTATCTTTTGTGTTCTGGACTGTGATCTTGTCCACATATATAGTATTATTTTCAATTGTTTATAATATTTGCTTTGTTATACGGCTTTAACTATATTTTATTTGATTAACTCTTAAGACTATGGTTTAATACTACTTTTACTTTTTTTTTTTTCATAAAATTATTCAGCGCGCGCCGTATCAAGCTCCCCTATTCCTACCGTCATTAATTTGTCTTATTCATTTATTAATTATAAATAATAAAATTATTCCAAGATCGCCCTTTCAAACACTAATAAAAACATATAAAAACCAAGTTGACATTAAGTTGTGCATGTACTGGAATTGTTTTCAAAACAAAATTAAAGAGAAATTGATCGTGAATAGTATTACGATTCTAACTGTTACGTGCCGTCATAAACAAAATTTTCTATCATGCAATTTCACAATTATACGTTATTCAATAAAGACCTACTTTCCCTTTTCTCAAAAAAAAAACAAATCTTTATTTCCGAAGTCCGCCACTTGTTTTTATACAATATGTAGTTTACGCTTGTATCCTATCGTTTATTTCTTTCCCAACATCTACCTAACCTCTTAATTTATTGTAAACATTAATATATGATAAAACAATCTAAATCAATATTACTGTAGCAACGAAAGGTTGCTTCAAAAACCAAATAAAGTTTGAAATTCTTATTTATTAAGCTTCATAATCGTAAACTCTTCTCTCTTTTTCCCTTTTTTCAAATCTTGTCTCTGTATTATCAAAAATTTATTCCCAATACTTTTGGGATTTTGTGAGATTTTCACTTTTTTTTAGTTATGTTTAGTGGTCATGTTTTTTCTATACTGGCCACGTTAAATAAGGCCCAACATGTTAGATGCCAAAATTTTGTTCTATACCGGTTAACGTTTACTCCATTAATATGCGCATAAATTGAACTTGACAAGAAATATGGCGACATGCCGAAGTAAGAAGAAATTCAAATACTTTACCATAATAGTGCTATGGACACAGAAGATACTTATAGAAATATTGATTCTTACATACCTTTGGGGGATGACTCTAAACCAACCCCTTGTGCCACTCTCAGAAGGAAATTTAACTCTCCTCCTGAAAGGATGTGCAAGTTCAAGTAACATTAGGGCATATGTGCTGATAAATAATTATTCATACAAAAATAATAAATATGTATCCTCATGAAAATAAAGATTTAGGACCCGGTAAGAAGGTATCCCATTCGCTAGCTCAGCGTACTCTTATACTCAGTTAAAAGAATGGGGATCGGAAAACTCGCATAACTAATTAATATGGGGTTAGAGAAAGTAAGTGATAATATATATATATGTCAGTAGTCGCTTTAGAATTATAATGTCTTTTATTAACCCAATATCCCCTACCATTTATAACATAAATGTAAAATCAAAATTCCCAAATTGAGTAAATGTATAACGAAAATCATACAATACATAAATCATTTTTATAAAACAAATTATAAGCATATGGAAATACTTGTCGAAATTATTGTTAAACTAAATAAAGGAATTTCTTTCTTAATAATAAAAGTATATTAAATAATCAATATGGGAGAGATAGTGCTCTGTGGATTATAAACTCACACACGTGTATTAAACGAATAAGAAAAAATTAATGTTATATACAAGGTGTATTGGTTTGCATATTTACATAAATATATTTATGAAGTGGGTATTAGCTTGTTATAAAATAAACACACACATACAAAAAATAATAGTATACCTGACAAAGTTTGTAGGCTTCGTCCTTCAATGGGCTTTGAGTGGGCGGTTTATCTGTTCATTGACTGCATCAAGGGCTGGACTTGACGGTGGTACAAGTTCGTAGAATTAGTCATCATCACTTTGGTGTTTGGTGCTCTCGGCTTTTACATTATATTGGGACAGCAAGATTGGAGCTGGACGGATGCGCTGAAGTGGGCTTCTACTCCATAATCATTTTATATGCAGGCAAATGCTTGATTGGCATCTTTAAGTTGGAGAGACAGATATTAAACAGGATATTAAACACTATAGATCATCCTTTCTTGTTTTATGAATCCTAGGTTAACTGCAGTCTTCGATGGCATGTTGTAGTTACACTTCCATCAGAATCAACTGACTGGTTAACTGCTAGATTATTCTGATGATGGTCTGGATTAATGTCCGTTGATTTAGAATGATGAAATGAGTATTTTTTTTTTCTTTTGATTAGAATAAATCTTCCGGCTTATAAGGTATCAGAATCAGCATGATTAAAAAGTTGCATGACTTCGCATGTTTCCCAGAATAGCATTAGCTTACCAAAATTAGAAATAGGCTCCCAATAATATTTGCCTTTTTAACAGCAAGATAAAAGTGAACTGCTCTCTTTGAAAAATCAAAGGTAAACTGCTCTCTTCGAAAAGTAAAGGTAAACTGCTCTCTTCGAAAAGTAAAGGTAAACTGCTCTCTTCGAAAAGTAAAGGTAAACTGCCCTCTCACAACTTCAGAACAGATCTCCCACCTCAATACCATCTCAATTCAGGTATCCCCTCCATAACACAAAAATTAAATAATTAAATCTTATTGGTTTTAGTTTTACTAATTGGTTTAGCCGATTTGTAAAACATTCCAATGTAATCGCCCAAGTGATCTCAAAAATTTCATTTCCAATTAGTTTTATTTATATCCATTCAGATCTCAATATCTCTGATGACAATTTCAATAAATGATAACATCTTTTTACTTTTTTATTATTTCCAATATCACAATCGAAGTTTTTTTTGTTTTAACAAAAAAAAATGTTTTACATAACTTGAACATTCTTCTCTCCACGCATTATCGCAAACTTAATTAAACTCTTTTGTCCAGTTAAAATTATTTTAGAGTGGACACGAAACCAGAATGCCTTTAGGCTTTTTCTAACTTCAAGACAATGCCCCTTCCTCCCTTGCTCAAATGCAACTGAAGAGAAAAATATCCATTACAACTCCGATTTTGAAATTATTTTTAAATATTTTTAAATAATAGTATGTTAAATTCTCCCTTTTACATTGATTGTAAGCACTCACAAAAAAAAAAAAAAATACGTACTGACAAATTGTAAATAAACGTGTTAGCATTTCTTTTAACAAACAAAACAAAAATCTTCAAAATTATAATTACATTTCTGAGTTTCTTTCTCTTTAAAAAAAAAAAAAAAATCAAATTACAAATTTATATTTCTAAGCCTTTAAATATCGGCTTTAAACGTATGTGTGTGTGAGTTTATATTATCGCCACAGTTCTCTCTCTCAATTTATAACGAATATTGATTATATAAATTGTATACCCCCCCTCTGTAATGACTATTTAAAGATTTTAGACCATTTATTCATTTAACCTTAACTTGTGCTTGGCCACATCAAACGTGCCTGGCACAATATATATACTTTGTGTTGTATAGTTATATTTCTCTCCTTTTATCAGGTCTTAAACATGATAGATTCTTTAGATTTTAAAATAGTAAAAGAAAAATATTTTCTGCAAATATGTGGAAAGTTGAGAAAAATCTCAACATAACCTTCAGTATACAAAGAAATATATATACAAATACAAAATATTTTATGTCATCAACAGTAAATGAAAACTTAGGCTTTTTTGAAGAAAAGGGTTAAAATTGGAAAGAGTGGCATCAGTGTCATTGGTAGATGGTGTTTTTCACATCATTCACATATATTGGATGATTCTAAACTCTCACCACTTGGTATAATTCCCATGATGAAGTTAAACCAGCAAAGCTTCTGATTTTGTAGCAACTTCCTTTTGAATCCATGAAATCTTTAATTTGAATCATTCCACATTTGTTTGGGCATCAGGCGTACCAATGGTTAGGCAAACATCACTATTTGATGAAGGGGTTACTCAGATCCTGTGACAATTGATTTAGCAAAATTGCATTATTTGCTTTTATATATTTATAAGAAAATTTAATAATTCTATACTGGTTCTTTAAAGTTCATGATAGAAATAAAGAAACTCTTATTTTCAGCTCGTATACATATATATATACAATGTGTTATAAATAAATTTTACTTTATAAGAAATGCCATCGTTATTTTTCAACTTCTACCTTATATTTTAATTAATTTGCATTTTAAGAGCTTCATAGAAATTGTGTGATCTTTATAGCTTATAAATGTTTATAAATTATCTTGAATTTAGTTAGAAGGAAAGTTTATAAAACTTTAAATAAATAATGAATTTTTCTTTTTTTATATATCAACAAATTAAAAATCCTTCTCCTTTTTTTTTCAAAAACTTTATTTTCTTATCTCAATACTGAACATATATATAATACAAAACTCCAACGTTTCAACTGTTTTTATCTTCGTACAGTCATTTTCAAGGATCTGCAACAACAATAAGAAATACATATTTATAAATAAACTTCAATTACATAAATACCTTCATCTTACATTAACATAAACAGTAACAAACATATTAAACATATATAATTATATTTTACTTACATCTCTCTCCCACTGCTATATTTTATTACTCTTTCTTTTACATTATTTAATTACAAATCTGTCTTAAAATCATCCAAGAAACTTTTTATACAAATTTAAAAGCCAACCCTAATTTCAAAAAACCTCCCCCTTTTTAAATCTTATCTAAAACCATCTTAAAAACTACATTCCTAAACTATAGCTTTAAATGAATATAAAACAAATATAAACATCTTTTTTTTATAGAAAAAAAAAACCTTTTAACAATTTACCTAAACCCATTAAACATTCATTTTAATTATACGTTATTTTAGATTCCTTATCTACTCCATTAATTTTATTTACAGTAGGATTATATTTTTTTATGTAAAAAAATTCTTTTACCGTCCTTTCCCTGTAATTTTTAACCCTTTCCAACATTTTAATATTAAATCCGTTACGACATAAAATGTTACAATGTATGTAAATATTTGAATTTTTGTCATATAAATGTTGTCTAAGTCTAGTTTTTAATGTATTCTTTGTTGTACCAACATATGAAATCTTTCCCCCCTCCCTCTTATAATTTAAACATTCAATTAAATAAATTCCATTCATTTTGTTAGTTTCTATACTTTTTGTATCATTAATTAAATTTCCTAAATTCAATTTCTCTTTATATCCTGGTTTAATAATTAACCTACTTTCCTTTTTGTATTTATTATTTATACTTTTTATAATCTTTTTAATCTTCATAAAAGTATCTCTAGAAACATTATAACTATTATATATAAAATTATTTACATCTTTCCCATTGTTTCTCTTTATTATTCTTTTAATATTTTTTTTATTACATAATTTATCAATAACTTTAACTGGATAATTATTTTTGATACCTTCCTCTTTTATAATACAAATTTCTTTTATAAATAATTTTTCTTCAGAACATAAATTAATTGCTCTATTTATCCTATTATATACTGCATTTCCAAGTTCTTTCTTATCAGCAGTTTTAAAAATAGATAAAATAGAATCATGATAGATAATATATATTAAATATAATGTACTTACTCAAAATTTTACTTTTGGTCGGGTTCCATTTCTATAAACCTTATCCAATTTTTTACGTTCTATATCAACAAAACTATTTTTTTTCACTCTTTCCAGACATCTGGTTGCTATCATGTGACTTGATCTGACATCAGCTCATTATCTTTTTTTTTTTCAAGTCATGATTGTAAACTATTGAATTTCATGTACTGGAAAAATCTCTAAGTGTTAGTTTCAAGTATGTATGTATTTTTGAAAATATTTTACTACATATATTGTTCATTGAAACATTTTTTTTTTAATCCCTCATGTATGCATGGTTACTTATATTTATTTGTGCTTCTGGATATACTTCAAGTTGACTAATATATTTCAAAGGCTGGCTGCCTATCTAAATTTTATATATCATAGCCGGTTGTTCTCAAACATCTGTTAGTTATATTTACATGGATTGTGCATCACCTTACAATGCAAATATGGGAAGGAAATCCCACCTAAAATAATGCATATATTGTTTTAATTCTCAGTAATGTAGTTGTAATTTCTTGCATATAGGAATTAGATTATTATTATTTAAATATATATTTGATAAATAAGAGGTTTGCTGGTTCAATTTATTTATTTTAAGCCATTTATTTACTTATAATCAAAGATCAGATGATAGAAGGATTAAATTTATAAAAATATAAATAGCACTCTGCTTCTCATGAGATCCCAAGGTGTAGTTTGTACAGAGGAGAGATTTTTGTTAGTTTATTTTATTATTATTCCATCTCCCCCCCATTATTTTAAGTAATATTTTTTTGTGATTGCTGAGAAATGGGTGGTTTATTTTTAGTTATAAATTTGTTATAATAGGTTGTCCACCGACCAAGCTTATTGAATTAACAAGTAGAATAATGATTTTCAATGTAAATTTTCATCTATGAAAGTAATTGTTTTGTTTATGCTATAATTTTAAGTTTTATAGTAAACAACAATCTGTGTACTCATATATCTATGTTTAGTTATGCTCTATCTAATAAAGCTAAGAGTGAATATTAAAATCTGTTTTATTAATATATGGTAGAGACCAGATTAAGCATCAACTATTATGGGTTAGTGAAATACCTTTTTAATTATAATTCAGAAATATTTATTCTAAAATAGGTTAAGAATATGAGCTAATTTTATAAATTCCTGATATAATGTTTCATTGGGATGAATGCTATTATTATTTATATTGTACCGGTCAGATGATGTATGTTGGTTTAACCCAGTTCGAATACTAGGCAAAAGTACCTCGAGGCCACCCATACGTTAGATATTAAATCAAGAATACTATGACCTCTGTCCTCTTCCTCTATTATCGAGTCTAATTACGAACCAACAACATTATCTGAGACACGCATAAATTATATTCTCACCCGGCCCAAAGCTCAGCATCAGGGAAAGACATGGACGAGAACATATAATATAAAATATGTGTTTGTGCATACCTGGATCATTGGACGAGCAATATAACAGATTAAGCTAATCAGAAATTGAAATAAAATTCGAAAACTTAAGCTTTTAGATTAAATAACATATTTTAATAAAACTAAATTTTAAATATTTGAAAGGTTTTAAGTTTCTTCGCTATTCCCTGATTGATTAGATATATATAACTTTACAATAAGGCGGAGGGCAATTACATAACATTTTGTGGTTTAAACATTACTTTCCCAATTTGAATAAAATTATTAACTCGTGTCCCCTCGATAAAGCCGAATGAAAGTAACTCTTTCACAAAGCATTTTCTAGTTGATTTGTGCTTTTAAAACAGTTTTAAAATATTTAAAGATTTCTTAAAAATAATTATTTAAAGATGGAATGAATGCAAACAAAGTAGATGTTATCGAGGAGACCAAGTTAGTAGATAAAATGAAACTTTATTATTTAAATGACGGATATTATTTCACATTGGAAAGTTTAAATGAAAAATAAATCATTTAAACCGCAAATAATAAAAAAACAAGAAAACATTTCTATGCATTTTAAAATGAGGAATAGTGAAGGGGAAAAATTTTAGTATAAGTAAATGATCAAACGATAAAAGATAAAATTAATATTAGGCTAATAAATACAACAGTTACATTATAAATAAGAATTAAAAACATTATCAGCGAAAGGTATTTAAAAAAGAAGATAAGTAATCGTTCATTAGGAGGTTCATACAGTTACCAGTCCTTGTTCTTTGAATTTGTTTCTCTTGAAGTGGTGGCTTGATTAGATATGTGGGGATTTGTTCATACAAGGAAATGGAAATACGCAGCATTTTAACGAAAGGTTACACAGACACGGCATACAGTTCAGGTTTCTATAGGTTGGATACTACGTCATTTTTGATGGTTTTAGGACACCGGTGGCAGGCAAAGCTGTTTACCTAGCCACCAATCATGATCGCATCCATAAAATTAATATAACTTTTAACTTGTCGCATGTTGGAACTTATAACAGTGACTTCGAGGACAAAAGCTGAATAAATTCAGGAGCAAAATTGAACGAGTTGAACAGCAAAATCTGCCTAATTCAGGAACAATATTTTCTGAGTTTAGAAACAAAATCTCGGAGAATCAAAGCACAGGATCTGCATGAATAAACATAGGAGACCAGAGAGATTTTAAAAGTAAAAATCTCAATAATCTAGACACAGGATCTGCACGAATCAGAAAAAAAAAACCCAGTCTTTTGTTCTCTTCTCCTTTTTATACCTTTCTCTTAACTACCCTTCTATTGTTTTGCGTATGATTTTAGATCTTGATAATCCCCCCCCCCATGCTCTTTTGTTTCAAGGTAACCTTTTCTAAAAATAAACTTTTAATTTCTTATTCTAGATTTCTGTATTTAACTTTTGAATTTCTATTAATTAAAAAAGGCCATCTTTAATTTGCCTTGAATGGGCTAACTAATTAAAACATACATTCCTTTAGAAATGTTGGCAGGCTTATCTTAAAATAAAATCATACGCCATATTTTAACAAAATTTAAAAAGAAAATATATTATTTCTTTTAACAAAATAACATTTTATTTCAACAGAATTTTGCATTAAATCATATATATATGCTTAACATTTATATATGTTTGATTAATAAGTTTTAAAAGTAAATTTTAATAGCAATTTAATCTTAACAGAATTTATTTCAAAAGAAATATTTTAACGCAAATACAAATTTAAATACCGTTAAGTAAACAAAATGAACGTATTTTAGCTTTAATGCAAAACCCTCCTGATACTGGACTATAAACTTTATTCAGATCTACAATATTAGTTAAGTCTATAGAAGGCTGTGAAGCATGGATCAGACTTCCGGATCTATTGCTTCAATATATATATTTCATTAACTTGCAATAGCATAGCCTTGAATGATATTATTATTTATATATTGTCACCTCAACTTTCTCCACGCACTCTTTTACTTATTCAGCCTCAATAAACTCTCATTTATTTCAAGTAGCTAGTCAATTGAATTTTATACTTTAGGATCAAATATACCGGGGGCACCAAATTGCAGCTATAAATTGTAATGCCCACCAGAGATCATCATCATTAGTCATATTTAGGACTATAGAAGATACTGGAGAAAGTAATTAAATTGTCTCTCAAAAAAATAATAATAATATTGATAAAACCATTCAATCTATGTGGTCTTAATTTCAAACCTAGCATTAGTCATGCAAATATTTCATGATAAATTTATTATAAAATTCATAATAATGCGACAACTTTCTTCCACAACTTTATTATAATATCTGATCTTGAGTGGTAACTACAGAAAATACTGTATGCAGTTCTCGTTTAAATATGACTGGAAATAAATCAATAATCGATGCAGAGAACTCATAATCTATGTTCATAATATAAAATTATCATTTAATTCAATATTAGATAAAAATTATCACAAATAAATCCTCCCATTTAATTCTATTACTTTATTTTTTTTCGTTCTCAGCATCTATCACTTTCAATAGCCACAATTATATAACATGGAATGTCTGTGTTATGTTTTCTAATCTGAGAATCACTAATCTTATTTCTCTAACACACATATTTTTCGATCAAATATCAATTCATGATCCCTACTTTTATAATTGTATAATAATGTTGTTATAATATGCTACTTGACTTCCAAACTAGCTCTTAGACTAATAATTGAACTGCTCTTTCTCAAGGTCTAGATCTGTCAAAAGGTGCCCATATAAGTGATTACACTGTAATGGATATGATCCCATATATGCTAAAATAAATTTTTAATACAAGTTCAATAGTGGAAATCACTCTGAACACTGAGAGCAGAAAAGGGATTTTATGTCTGCTCCCAATATTCACAACATTACAATGAATCAAAAGATTAAATTTATTAAACTTAACTTAACTATTCCCTGTCATCTTTATTCTATTATTTCTAATCAATTTTTAATTAATAACCTTAATAATTTTATTTTGCTAAAGTAAACTATGGAAGCAAACCATGGACATCAATCAGATAAATCAATCAAACTTTCCTATGAGAGTAATGTATGGAAATAATTCATAAATCAGATTATGCAAATTAATTATGAAAATAAATTATGTGAAAATGAATTATATAAAAGTGACTTATATAAAATGATTTATGTTAATCGAGTATAGAATTAATCAAGGTAAAATCAATAATGTAAGTCACTCATGGAAATAAATTATCAATACAAAATTAGCTATGTGAATCGAATATGGAAACAATATAATAATGACTACTGCAAATCGATCTTGGAAATAAATTATCATTATAAAATAAATAATTAAATTTAAATATGAAATTATATTACTTTAACTATAGGTGCTGGATATATAGATTCTGGAGATATTTGAAACACCAAAACACAATGTAATCTTATAACAATAGTAAACTTTATTACATTAACAATAATGATAAAATTAAAACAAAAACACACTCAATTATAATATCGTTACACAAATATATGATTCTGACCTATTCAGGACTCTTATTCGAATACATGTTTGAATTAACTAATTTCCTGGATGACTCACTTTTTGTTTTGACCCATTCATTTATTAAATAAATAATAATAATAATAAATACAAATGCTGGAAACAGAATTCCGGATATTTTAGCTTTAAGAAAACTTATCTTGAAAGAGAAGAAAACCCATAAATTTCTACTTCCCCCCTTTTATTGTAAACATTGTCCATTGGACTATTCCAAAATAATATATTTGCTTCAATTATTCTAACTAACAATGTGAAATAATCTTAAATTTCTAAACCATTTTATCAAGCAATAATTTTCATATTTCTAATGAAAAAGGATGATATGTCACAAAATTACCCTACTAATTTTGCAAACAGGTTTAAATTCAAAACCCACTTTTACATTCATGCTTGTCAGATCTTTACATTTTTGACTGTATATCTTAATAGGTTAGTATATCTATTCAGCTTAATCTCAATTTATCATCATTCACAAAAAAAAATCAACACAGACTGGTTAGTTTATTAATTAAAATCTTTGTCATTCCTCATCGGACATATACACCTGACTGAACCCCTATCCTTTCAGAGCAACTTTATTCTGTCCCACATAAGAAAACTCTTCATATCACACATAACCATGCAGTATCTATAACGCGCACACAACCACGTCTTGATAAGGGAAATAAAAAAAACATCAACTTCAAACTTAAACTATTTGCTTGAGCCAGGGAGAGAGATCTTTTCTTAAGATCCAGAATCATGGTAAAGAGGTCCTCTTAGACACCTATTCCCTATATTGGCATGCAACATTTTCTACACTTAAACAGTGACTTTATTAATAATTCCCTATCTTAACAAATAAATGGAGTGAAACTTAGTCATCTCCAACTGCCATGGTATCTAAATCATGAGATAGCTATTCCCCATCTATTCAGTGGTAGGATAACTTTATGTTAGTAATGACAAGCATTCATAGCTTTATATATGCCCATATGTACATCGATTACAGCCTAGATAAATGACAAAGACTAACTAAATCCTGAATCAAAACATATATTAATTTCAATTTTAAACAGTCAAGCCAACAACCTACCCAACATTTATATTAATAACAGATCAACAATACTTTAGCATAATTATGGGTTTATGACCACTCCCTCACTCTTCATATTTACTATTAAGCACAAATTAAAATTTTGTTAAGAATAATAAAAAATATTTATATCATTTCTCTCTTTACTTTTAAATTTAAATTTAGGTGAGCATCTATACTTAAATGTATCAAAATCTTTTTTCTCTCTCTTTCCTTCAAACATTTTAAACATAAACAAAATATTAAATTAAATAATCTAGTGATTAGAATGTGACATAGCATATAAACAAAATGAAATATAATAAAAAAAATAAAAAAAAAACAAATGACATATTATATAAACGAAATAAAATAAAGAATAAATATCAACATTACAGATAGTCTCTTTAAATGTCTTTTCCTTCCACTGTCCATCAATCAATTAATATATTCAGTTCATTTTACTTGAGATAGCTATATACTTGAACATCAGACAGTTATTTTAATTAAATGTGTATAAAATGCACAGACAGTCATTTGAATCAAAATAAATGAAAAAAAACGTAGATAGTTATTTTAAATCAAAAGTGTAGCTACAGGAGAATTAATAAATTTTTAAAAGAGTTCTATTGGTTACCTTCCATTTGATGAGTTTCTTTCTGGATTTGAATTCACTTTGTTTTCTTTTCTTCTTTTCTATTTAAAGGCTCAAATCATAGACAATAAGCAGTCTCTGATTACTAACATGAATTAACTTTTAAACATTTTTAGTTGTTTGCTGCAATTTCTTTAAACGAATTTTAAACAGCCAAATAATTATTATAATCTGAATTGGTCTTTTAATTTGACAAAAAAAAATTTGACAACTCTCTCCTTGCAGGAAATTTTATAAGCAGACTGGATAAATTGTGACATTCAGCAGAAAATATCTTATCAAAAGTTGACTTCTTCATAATTGATTTGAGAAAAAGAGATATGCACCATTTATAGATGAATTAGAAATTCATATTTTGGTATACTATAAAACCCAAATACATTATTCAATTCTGAGAAAGAAAATTTAAAACTTGGAAAAAAAAAAACCTTTAGAGATAGATTAATTCTTAGTTAGCCTGTTGTTCTCAATTAGCAAAAGTTTTCTCTCCCCATTTACTTTTTTCTTCTGTTTTTATAGGATAAAGAGAAAAAAGAAAACATATGTTACCCCCCTCCCAAGTGGTTCCTCTTCAAGTCTAATTAAAAAAATCCCCACTCAGAATGAACAATAACTCTTTCTAAAGTGTTACTTTTCTAACAACTTTGTCTGATCTGAAACCAGATTTCTTTAATTAACACATTGTTGATTAATTTATGGAAAATTAATTAAAGAAGATATAATTGAAAACATAAGCTTGCTAACATTTTTTTTTTGGTCAAACAAAGGTTACATTCATTTAATCTAAATAATTTCTTATTTAGATTTACATTTTTAATAATTTAAAAAAAAATTATGTCAGTTTCTATAAAGGAAAAGAGAAAAAAATCAAATCCATATATCTGTATCACACATACATACCTGTGCAGAACATGTTATAGAAAACTGATTATTCAGATTATATGAACACAAAATATCCATCATAATCTCTTATAATTACAAGCATAAAATCAATCATAATTTCTGATAATCCTAAACATAAATATTCACCATAATCTCCTATAACTCTAAACTTATTCTCTAGAAAGAAACTGTTAACTACAGCTACTGACAATCAGTTCAATTTTAATTCTCATCAACTCTTTAGTAATAGACATTCCATACAAACACAAACTGTCTCTATATATGTTACTTGTGAGCTATATAGCCATTACCTTCTCCAATAAAACCTTTAACTTTTCTGGCATCAAAAAAAAAAAATTTCCATAATTACTTCATTTTATTACATTTGGTTTATAGATGGAATAAACCAAAAGGCTACAATATATATTTCATTAACTTGCAATAGCATAGCCTAAATTAAAACTTTTATTGAGTTCACTTATAGCATTACTGCATAGGGTATGCATCTTCAGAGGCCATCTTACTTATTTTTTTCCTATTATAGTACTTCACTGAATTATTCATCTATGCAGAGTGTCCAGTACCTGGTGTGAATGGTACTTTCACGCAATGAATTATCTCAAATAGTTATGAATATTTAAATCTCATCAGTTTGGTAGAGCTAATGGACAGATGTTCCAAGTTGTAAAGCCTGATTGGACATATATATCATATTTTTAGCGTTTGCATTGGCTTAGAAGGAGGATCATTCCTGCAACATGAGCATACCATGTTTCGGTGACTTACACTTTAGAATTGCAAAGTTGATAATTCGTGACATTATAGCTAATGAATTGCACATAGTTAAATGCAGTCTTGATTACCTTCTTTATTATGTTTGCACCTGCGATAGATAGCCATCATCCCGATGTCATATCTGTTATTACTCATATGCAGTAAGGCCCATACTATAATTTAAATAAAAATGAAATAATAATGCTCACCTATGATTCAATTGATAACTATTTTAAATTACTCCATAGATAACTTAAACACACTATTTTATTATATATATATTGTACCAATATTGTGTTGGTACATATGATAATTTTGTCTAAAAAATTATTGAAATAAAAATCTTTCGTTAAAAGAAAATAGTATGTAAAAGCTTAAGAGTTTTTATTGCAGAACGTAAAAGTCAAAGTCAAAGAGTTTTTTGAAATAAAAGTTACAATTAATTAATTAAAAGAGAGGAGGAGGTTTGCTTTCGAAACGTCAAACTAACAGTTTTAAGTTTAAAGAGTTTTGCTAGAAACGATTAATTCATAGTTACGTAAAATTAAAAGAAGTTAAAGAGTTTTTTATTATTAGTTGAAATATAACTTAAAGTTTAAAAATATAACTTTCTTTATTTAAGTTAAAGAAAAAAAGGTCCTCTTAAAAACTAAATACTGAATTGATCTTAAATTATATATGTGCGTAAATGACGAATGAACGTGAGCTTATTAATAAAATATATATGTGCGATGGTAAATATAATAAATGTATGCGTAGTAAATATTAACAAAAAATGATGTACAAAATTATCATTAAAAAACACAATGATGGCTACTAATTAAAATGTAAAAATAACATGTTCGCGATGGCTGCTAATTAACATCTCCAACAACAGGATTAAAAGCTTATCTTGAGGAATGCAATTAAAACAAGGATGGAATTTTGACAACAGACATTGCCGGAAGACATCAAAATGACAACAGGCCATAAGTATAAATAGTCCAGTTTTTCATCGGACAATCAATTGAGACAACAGTTTAGATCATGCAGTTGAGATTACAGTTGCGTTTGAGAAAGCAGTTAAGGTTGAGCATTTGAGATTAAATCAGTCAGTAATGCGGTGTTAAAAAAATGTCGGAAACATACGACTTTCTCCAGCCTGAGTTCCAGTGAAACAGCAATCTGCCCAGAATAGAAAAATGCCTGCATGACAACTTGAAGAATCGCCATCCATATTTAACTGTCTCCAAGAATAATACCAATGAATAAGCATTAAACCTCCTCATGAAACTTCAAATCTAACCGGTTAGAAATATTTCATTAGAAGCAGCAAACAGCAAGAAGTATCCATGTTCTAAAATCCTAGGTAATAACATTTTTCTTATACTCATTTCTAAAGTAGCCATCGCATTCGTAAAGCCTCCAAGAGCCAAGAATATGAACTCTATAGCATACATAGATGAGCTATTAATGTGTGTTTAAAATGTTGTGTGTGTTCATGCGTTAGTATATATTGATTTTATTGTATTTTAAATTTCAAATATTATTTAATGCTTTCTTATATGATATTATAGTATATGAATTAAGAATGTGCATGATCATTACACCAGTGTGATATTAGTTAAATAAGATTTATAAAGGTATTTAAAATTAGTTTAATAAATGTTAGTTAAAATAAATTGTCTTTTAAACTTAAAGCTGTATTTTGTCGATCAATTCTTTTGCCACTAATTAAAACAATAATTTGTTATTTATTACAAGTAGCTGAGCTAGTCATGGGTATAACTTAGGCATTGAATTAGTGGCCATTGTTTAAAGTGCGTTATTTATCCTCTGGATAAGTAACTGGCGCCCATGTTTATACAAAACAAAAAAGTGCTTTGAATTCAACAGTCGAGAAGAAATCTGTTTCCTTCAAATGTGGTCAGTTAGATATATTTCACAGATATATCTGCTGGCTTGGATTCAGGTGCTGTTTGAGTACTGTCTTCTCTGCCTAAGGTGCCATGGTGGAGCAATACATAAATTGCAAGGAATAATATTGTATTATATTTTAGTCATATAATTTTGCTTTCATAAGATAAATTTATTTAAAGAGTTAAAGTAAATAATGTGTTATTTTGTGGGAAACTATCCATCCGGTACAATATATTACTGTTATCCTGAACTGCTATTTTCAAAACCAATAAACTCGCCTGTATTCATGACTTATAAATATGATACCGGCTGTTAAAATACTAATTTGTTTATTATTGATAAATATCATTCACTATAAGTTGTCTATGTGTCATCTATTATATATATTAATCAGAACTGTGTATTATTAACTATTTTTAAATGTGTATTATTAACCCGTATATTATGAATATGTAGTCTGTGTTTTTTCCTGAGCTACATAGGGCTGTATAAAGAATAAAAATTATGTCAACATCAAGGGTGTTAACTTTGTAGTGGAGGTGTCAGAGTGCAGGCAAGATTGTTGGACTAATGTAGTCTAAGGATATCGATACCCCTGGTCATTCTGGTCAAAACACTTTCTTGGTCTCTGGGTCTTGATACAAGTTATACTTGTTTGACTGTTATATATATACTTATATTTTAATTATGTAAAACATATATATATATTATAACAAAACCCATTACCTCTCACTAGACAGGCGTACTCTACCGAATATCTATATATGATTTATCAATATACGTGCCTATATATTTTTATTTAATTAAGTGGTTTTGCCCTAAAATATTATTATTCCAAACTTACGGATTTATTCTCGCAACTGTAATATATCCCCAACGTGTATTTATGGTCATCCGAAGGACACCAAGCGCCAATCCTATACGAATATAAGAATTACGCGAAGTGAATATATTACCAACAAGAATACTATTTACGTAATGTGAGAGAGGTTTTGGCCATCAGCTAGCTCAGTCTCATGGTCAGGTGGCATCACAGCCGGGAGTAGCTACGAATGGGGTTAAGAGTTCTTTCTCTTTTTTTTTAAACATAAAAAAAAATAATAATAACTAGATAAATGGATCTATAAATAAATAATTCAACACTCTACTTTCTTTGTGTATTTATTTAATATTATAAAAAAAATGTATTTATTCATTTCAAATCGCACACATATGTCATTCTTTCCAATAGATCTCTCATACATATCTCAAGTAGTGAAGGTTGATACTATGAAAAAGTTTGTATCACGTGACTTTCGACACTAAATTACTTTATTACGTCCGTAATGGAATGAGGATTTAAGGAAATCTTATTAAATTAGTTCATACGTCCCCTTCACTTATTATTGCAAGTACAAAATTTCCTTTTCATAAAGAAAATTTAAAAATCAATGATTAAAGTTCGTTACCTGGCTTTCCCCTGGGAGGTAGTAGAAGCAGATTTATTTATTTATTAAAGAGTTTTGTTCCACGGGTAAATCAGGCAAATCAAGGCAAAGGTTTGAGATCTTTATGTCCGTTGTCTGGTGAGGGTCATCCTGGTTCCCCTGTGAGATTTATGTGTTGTTTTGAGGCATCATGGTTTTATTGGTCGAAGCAGCTGCAGCAGGTTGGGATAAAGGGTTTGAATCCGAAGCGGCCTTCTCTTACCCCAACATTTCTTTTGAAATTGCCATTATATAAGCTAAATATTTAAAACCTTTTAGGTGTTCACAGGGTGGCTCGCTTTTATAGCCCCCTCCATTTATTCTAGAAGCTTCTTTTTTATCTCACTTCCGATTTTCAATGTGGACTAACCAGAACTGTTAGACATGTGAAAACTCATGTCGTAGCTTCTATTGTAATATAACAAAAAAATGGAATCTCATTCTGCCGGAAACCTCTAGTTTTCAAAGCGTGAAACAAAATCTCGTTTCTCTCTTTTCACTACTTAATTCATTCATACACGCATTTGTCACATGCACATATATATCAATTAAAAATGACAGAGTCCCTCCCGCCGCATTTGTGTATTTGTGATCACCACCATGTAATAAAAAAAATTAAATAAAATATATATCTACGTCTACATATGTTTACTGATTAAATAATATTATTTGTAACTGGGTTCGAACCCATTCTGTCACAATATATATTAATGTAAAATTAATAATTATTTCATTACATTTTAATGAATTATTTAAACAATTAGTGATTGAAACATGATTACTTTTATAAATATTTTAACCGCTATTAGAGACAGTTGATTCTAGAACTATGCATTACTATTATAGTAAGTCCACGATATTTCAAACCTATAAATATTAAATGTGATTATTATATTTTTCTCCATTTAAAATATTTTTTTTATATTGACACGATTCAGATTTCTTTCATCTGTGTGACATCACTTATACCTTGATTTATACTTTTATAATTTTTTATATTATATACATCATCAATTATAAATTTATTTAATGCACATTGATTACATAAGTAATGCTTAAAGGTTTTTTGCCTTAGTTTAAATATTAATACTTCATCAATGTATACCAAAATTCTAGCTCTAAAAAATTTAATTAACAATTAAAAGCAAATCTGCTTACAATCATTTAGTCAACTTAAAATTTATCATTTAAATACATCAACATATACCATTCATCCATTTAAAAAACTTCCATTACAAAAAAATAACCAATATTTAATTTAAATTTTTTTTAAAAAAATCCCCCCATTATTTTCAAATTATTTGTATCTGGCTCCCTGTTTTGTTCCCTTTTTTCTAGTTCAGGGAATTAAATTTCTCTAAAACTATCCCTATTAAAAAGAGGAGTTTTTTTAGCTCTCTTTTCATATACAAGCTATATCAACAATGTAATCACAAGTAAGCATAATTTCAACTTTTATGAAAACACTATGTAAATATATGGCAGCCACTGAAATTACAAACGATTTCTACAGAAATTTTACCTTTTAATGAAAATTTTTGTTTCACTTAATTTTTTTGAATGAATGAGAGGGTCCAGTTGTTGGGAGGACTCCCAGGGGTCTAAATCCTAGTTATTTTGAGGGAGGGGTCTGGGATGAGGGCGCTGTGGTGATCGTTACCAATGTTGGTTTTTCTCATTCCCAAGATAGAAAAAATAACGTTATTTATGGTGATTCTTTAACGTTATCCTTATGAGTGATTTTATCCATGTATTATCGCAAAATAGGTCCAGTTTGGCCTCATGATTCTAATTCCAAGGGATTCACCTTATTTAATTTTATTACTTCCAATGTGGCTATTGATAGGGCTGGCCATTTGCTGTTCATGTGATTTTCATGATGGATTAGAATGGTTTTCAGCAGAGACATTTTGAAGCTTGGATTGTTTTCCCTTGTTCTCCATAGGTTTTCCATAATTTTTCCAAAGGGTACTTGTGACTTTTGACCCATGTGCCACCAGAGGCGTTGGTCAGGGTCAACCACAGAAATAATTAGAGTAGGGGCCCCAAATGCAGCATTGCACATTCCAGCCGAAAGGTGGCGCTGTTCACAATGCATAAGCACAGGAACATTCCACCAGCTGGCTGGCAGCAAAGCTGCCCACTTGGTGGTGCTGGTTGCAGTGCATAAGCCCATTTAGCTTACATCGTCTTCTACCAGCAGATACCAAAAACCTAGGTGGCACTGATTGCCGTAAACACATCTAGCTTGTGTGTCATCTGCTAACAGCGACTACCAAGATTCTAGCCCACTACATGGCGCTGTTTCTCCACAGTTACACATGGAAAAACTATGTACTGATAGAGTTTATGTACATACTACTTAAAATATGAATGGTGTATAATGTACAGGTGTGATTAATTAAGAAGCTACAACTATTTAAATATTTTTTTCAAACTTAATAGTATCACATGCTATTTCACAGTTTAAATGGATGTATTTTTACATTTTTTTTTTTAATTATTTACTCTATGTCAAAATGTTATATGTAAGTCGAGCGGTGACATTTACTATCATGGCCGCTTGAATGGCATCATAGATTTACATACGAAAGTATGCTATAATTAGACAGGTTTGATAAAATTATCGCATAGAAATCCTCATAATTATTCATAAAATATTTTATTAATCTATAAGTCAATTCTAAATTTAAAAATCGATCTTTTTTTTTTAATTATTTACTCTAAAAGTGGTTTTTTAAAAAAATGTAATTTTTACGACAATCGGTTTTTTTTTTTTTTTTTTTTAAAGAAAGAAGCTAATTTTTCACCCTTCTTTCAAAACTAGTGACATTCCAAAGATTAAATCTAATATATTTAATTAATAGGGGCTTTACTAATGAATAGCTATGGTCAATTAGTGAATTGGATTGATTTAATGAGACAGAACCTGATATATGATGAATTATATTTATTGACAATTTTATATATACTTGATATAACCCATTACTTAGCGTTGGATAATGCATGCTGGCATTTTATTTACTAAACAACATTACTCTAGGCCATTTAGCAAAATAAATTTGTGGCTATTATTTAATTACGCTAATTTTATGTTATATAATAAATCACTACATTCCACTTATTAGTTATGCCCTTTCATCATCAGTTTGAGTGGCTATTATACATGTAATCAAACCAAGTCTGGAGTGAAGTTTAATAATACCTCCGATTATGATAAATTTATATATTAAATATGGGCATATAAAGCCTCTAGTTTTGTCAGCTTGATTAAAAGAGCCAACTCTTCTGTAGCATGAGAAATACATATATGCTACTGACGGAAATATATATAGATACACAAACTTTATTTTATCCTGTTCAATCTCTTAGTTATGTATAATTAATAAACTTTTAATGGGAGAAAGTATATTTAAGGGACTTACGAATACTTTAATAAGAAAAATATACTTATGAATACACTCCAGGCTAGTTTAATCTTTAGTAACATAATAATTAAAGGTTGAAAGTTTGGATTTATAAGCCACATTTTATATTTACATGAATTATTTACTAAATGACAAAATAATAACGAGCACAAATGGTCACCATTATTTATAAATTAGGGGTTCGAAACGGAGCGCTAAATGATGCTATAATTAATACATTCTGAAGATTTTAAATAATATCTTCAAAAAGTATATATTTCATAATTAAACACGCGCCATTTCGAGACAGGCATAATTAATAATAACTAAAATAAGCAAGATAGAAATAAATATAACTGCAGTGATTAAGTTATATAGCAAAACAAGAAGTTAATAAAGGAAATTAACAAAAGTATGTCATCTATAGAATTGAAATATTATTGATAAGACAATTTAGAAAGAGTTTACAATATAGTTAGCTAACCTGATTTTGAAGCAATAATGATTATTTTGAATTTTACATAGAGCTCTGCGATTTTAATAATTTTAAAACAGATACTCGAGCTGGAACGAAGGTGAGTTCTTTGGCAGCTTATGGCATCTTCTCTTTAGTTGGGAGACGATTTAAGATGGTATTCCTATAGCTGGAGTTGGGGTAGTTGAATTTGAATGAAGGTGAGTTCTTTTAACGGCTTATGGCATCTTCTATTTATTATAAGCTTGTTAAGGCAACGTTGGTTGTTGCTCCGGCCTTGGATGGATCAAATTCCGACGTTCCATCATGGCAAAGGCAACAAATTCTTGCCTGACTAGCAGGCCATAGATAAATTAACAAATTTTCAGCTTCTCGTAGTAACAGCTCTTCAAAAGCAAGATGGAGTATCTTTTCTGCTAGTCAATTTATATATTTCTACCAAGTCTTAACACCTTTTTGGAATTTCGTTTGCCTCAGGACCAATCGACTTTTAATTAAACAAGATCATATAATCTAATTTCTACTACTGATAAAGTCTCCGAGGTGTTATTTTTAATTTACTTAAAAAAATTATTAAAATATATTAATTATATAATTTTGATTCCAATTTCATTAATTAAATTTCTTTTTAGGTGTTATAAAATGTTATGGCTTAGCAGATAGTAACGGTATTATGATTTAGTGATAACATATTTTGTTGAAACAAATTCAATCAGTAAACTAGATTTTATTTTTACTACAGGTGCAGTCACTAATTGATTTCTTGTTTACACAAAATTCCCATTTTTAATTATAAACCGATGACTTTTATTTTAAGTAGATATAAATAACTTTTAACATATTTTCTTTATATTGTTTATTTTAAAAAAAGCAAATTTGACTGATCTTATAAAAAAATACTTTAGTTTCAGTTATATCTATTAAACTTTAAATCAGAAAACCGTAAATATATTATAAAGAAAACATTTTACATTATTTTTATTTAATCTTAAATATTATATGTACAAATCATTATGCCATAATTTCATGGTTTAAATTATCCATCCACATACGAATATAGTACAAATATAAAATTTAAATTATCCATCCACATACGAATATAATACAAATATATACGAATATAATACAAATATAAAATATAAACTATCCATCCACATACGAATATAATACAAATATAAAATCTAAATTTTATATTTGTATTATATTCGTATGTGGATGGATAATTTAAACCATGAAATTATGGCATAATGATTTGTACATATAATATTTAAGATTAAATAAAAATAATGTAAAATGTTTTCTTTATAATATATTTACGGTTTTCTGATTTAAAGTTTAATAGATATAACTGAAACTAAAGTATTTTTTTATAAGATCAGTCAAATTTGTTTTTTTTTAAAATAAACAATATAAAGAAAATATGTTAAAAGTTATTTATATCTACTTAAAATAAAAGTCATCGGTTTATAATTAAAAATGGGAATTTTGTGTAAACAAGAAATCAATTAGTGACTGCACCTGTAGTAAAAATAAAATCTAGTTTACTGATTGAATTTGTTTCAACAAAATATGTTATCACTAAATCATAATACCGTTACTATCTGCTAAGCCATAACATTTTATAACACCTAAAAAGAAATTTAATTAATGAAATTGGAATCAAAATTATATAATTAATATATTTTAATAATTTTTTTAAGTAAATTAAAAATAACACCTCGGAGACTTTATCAGTAGTAGAAATTAGATTATATGATCTTGTTTAATTAAAAGTCGATTGGTCCTGAGGCAAACAAAATTCCAAAAAGGTGTTAAGACTTGGTAGAAATATATAAATTGACTAGTAGAAAAGATACTCCATCTTGCTTTTGAAGAGCTGTTACTACGAGAAGCTGAAAATTTGTTAATTTATCTATGGCCTGCTAGTCAGGCAAGAATTTGTTGCCTTTGCCATGATGGAACGTCGGAATTTGATCCATCCAAGGCCGGAGCAACAACCAACGTTGCCTTAACAAGCTTATAATAAATAGAAGATGCCATAAGCCGTTAAAAGAACTCACCTTCATTCAAATTCAATTACCCCAACTCCAGCTATAGGAATACCATCTTAAATCGTTTCCCAACTAAAGAGAAGATGCCATAAGCTGCCAAAGAACTCACCTTCGTTCCAGCTCGAGTATCTGTTTTAAAATTATTAAAATCGCAGAGCTCTATGTAAAATTCAAAATAATCATTATTGCTTCAAAATCAGGTTAGCTAACTATATTGTAAACTCTTTCTAAATTGTCTTATCAATAATATTTCAATTCTATAAATGACATACTTTTGTTAATTTCCCTTATTAACTTCTTGTTTTGCTATATAACTTAATCACTGCAGTTATATTTATTTCTATCTTGCTTATTTTAGTTATTATTAATTATGCCTGTCTCGAAATGGCGCGTGTTTAATTATGAAATATTTACTTTTTGAAGATATTATTTAAAATCTTCAGAATGTATTAATTATAGCATCATTTAGCGCTCCGTTTCGAACCCCTAATTTATAAATAATGGTGACCATTTGTGCTCGTTATTATTTTGTCATTTAGTAAATAATTCATGTAAATATAAAATGTGGCTTATAAATCCAAACTTTCAACCTTTAATTATTATGTTACTAAAGATTAAACTAGCCTGGAGTGTATTCATAAGTATATTTTTCTTATTAAAGTATTCGTAAGTCCCTTAAATATACTTTCTCCCATTAAAAGATTATTAATTATACATAACTAAGAGATTGAACAGGATAAAATAAAGTTTGTGTATCTATATATATTTCCGTCAGTAGCATATATGTATTTCTCATGCTACAGAAGAGTTGGCTCTTTTAATCAAGCTGACAAAACTAGAGGCTTTATATGCCCATATTTAATATATAAATTTATCATAATCGGAGGTATTATTAAACTTCACTCCAGACTTGGTTTGATTACATGTATAATAGCCACTCGAACTGATGATGAAAGGGCATAACTAATAAGTGGAATGTAGTGATTTATTATATAACATAAAATTAGCGTAATTAAATAATAGCCACAAATTTATTTTGCTAAATGGCCTAGAGTAATGTTGTTTAGTAAATAAAATGCCAGCATGCATTATCCAACGCTAAGTAATGGGTTATATCAAGTATATGTGAAATTGTCAATAAATATAATTCATCATATATCAGTTTCTATCTCATTAAATCAATCCAATTCACTAATTGACCATAGCTATTCATTAGTAAAGCCCCTATTAATTAAATATATTAGATTTTATCTTTGGAATGTCGCTAGTTTTGAAAGAAGAGTGAAAAATTAGCTTTTAAAAAAAAAACGATTGTCATAAAAATTATATTTTTTTTAATTTTTTTAAAAAAAACCACTTTTAGAGTAAATAATTAAAAAAAAAAGATCGATTTTTAAATTTAGAATTGACTTATAGACTAACAAAATATTTTATGAATAATTATGAGGATTTCTACGCGATAATTTTATCAAATCTGTCTTATTATAGCGTACTTTCGTATGTAAATCTATGATGCCATTCAAGCGGCCATGATAGCAAATGTCACCGCTCAACTTACATATAACATTTTGACATAGAGTAAATAATTAAAAAAAAAAAAATGTAAAAATACATCCATTTATAAAACTGTGAAATAGCATGTGATACTATTAAGTTTGAAAGAATATTTAAATAGTCGTAGCTTCTTAATTAATCACACCTGTACATTATACACCATTCATATTTTAAGTAGTATGTACATAAACTCTATCAGGGCGTAGTTTTTCCGTGTGTAACCGTGGAGAAACAGCGCCACATAGTGGGCTAGATTCTTGGTAGTCACTGTTAGCAGACAACACATGATCTAGATGTGTTTACGGCAATCAGCGCCACCTAGGTTTTTGATATCTGCTGGTAGCAGAAGATGTAAGCTAAATGGGCTTACGCACTGCGACTAGCGCAACCAAGTGGGCAGCTTTGCTGCCAGCCAGCTGGTGGAATGTTCCTGTGCTTACACATTGTGAACAGCGCCACCTTTCAGCTGGAATGTGCAATGCTGCATCTGGGGCCCCTACTCTAATTATTTCTGTGGTTGACCCTGACCAGCACCTCTGGTGGCCACATGGGTCAAAAGTCACAAGTACCTTCCAAAGTATTCAGGATTGCTCTCTTGTGAAGATATTCAAGGCCATTTGGAAGAACTGAATAGTAGATTGATTTAGTCCATATTTTATGTTATTTCCAAGTGTTTTCCTATTTCTCAACTTTCCCAATATTGTAGTCCTAAAAGACTATTCATATTTGATTTCTAGACTTTACAAATAATTCCTAATTGTAACATTCATTTGTCTTTAATGGTTAATACAAATCATTTCCACATCCTTTTCTCTTTTCATATGTTCACTTCCCCCTTCACTATGTTGCTCCAGAATTTCATTTTTACCATTCTTTGTAAACCTCTTATTTAACTATATTTGTACCTTTTTTTGTTGAATAAACTTTCATCACTGGGAGAAAAAAAGAAGATTTAAATAAATTTACAATTTATTGATTTCTAAATTAGTTTCTAACTAAAAAATTATTGTCTTCAACAATATTCTAAAAGCAAACAATAATGATTATTATACTAAAAAAATAAGTTTTTTCCATATGTCAAAGCGTTGTCTGGGAAGAAAACCCCGGGACAATTGTTTATAAGGCAGCTGACATTTTTATACCTTTTGCAAAATTTTTGATCCATTAATTGTTAAAACAAGAATACCTTGATGTCCAAGTGACTCGATCTATGAAACATCAATTTTTTCAAAAGAAAATTTACTTCATTTTATAACTAGATTAAAAAAAACAGACCTAATTTTAGGAAAAAATCATATTTGAGAAAAGAAATAAACTGTTTTCATTTTCTCCTTAAAATAAAAAATATTTTCTTGAATTCTTAAAAATATAACTTCCCTTAATTAAAGTAATCATTAATGTTAAAATTTTTATTTTCAATTTAATCAAAATTGAACCTCTAAAAATCAATCATCAAAATAAAGAACCACTAATAATAGCCCCATTTATTATCATTATAGCAGAACTTCTAATTTCTCTTTTTTCCTTAATAATAGAATTCATCCTCTTTGAATGAATATTTTTTCAAAAAGAATATGATTCAGTTGTTGATGTTGCAATAAATAACATAATAAATGAAATTAAATTTTTATAACAATACATTGCTAAAATTATAACTTTAGAATAATATCCTGCAAAAAAGGAAATCCAATAAAGTGAAGTTTGCTGTATTTAAACAAATTCTTAGCTTTAGTAATTGATTAGTTACAAATCCTAACTTTGAATGTCTTGAATATGATTAAAATTATGAATTATTCTTCCAGAAATAAATAGCAATGCATTAAATATCACATGCGTTAATAAATAAAAAAAAACCTTAAAACTGGAAATTCTAAAGAAACAATTATTATTAAGCCAAGCTGACTAAGAATTGATAGAGCAATACTTTTCTTAATATATTCTAAATTTGCAACAATTCTTGCTATAACTATAGTTAATCTTGATATAAATTGTAAGCTAACTTTAAATACTATTTCCATACTAAAAAATTCTAAAAATCAAATGATCAGAAAGACCCCAGCAGTAACCAATGTTGATGAGTGAACCAAAGCTCATACAGGGGTTGGCACTGCTATTGCAGTGAGGAGCCATACTGAAAAAGGAATTTGAGCATTTTTTTATTAATTCCAGCTAGCAACACTAATACAAATATTATCAAATGAAGTTATTGAAAAAAAGTTCAATTACCATGATTTAACATTAATGCAATGCAAATTAAAAAAACGACATCCCCTACCCATATTTTTAAAATAGTTAATATTCCTGCTCTATTAGATTTTTTATTTTGATAATAAGCAAGTAATATATATGATACTAAAGCTAATCCATCCCATCCTAATAAAACAAATTAAATTTGGAGAAATAACCAAAAAAATTGTAGAAATAAACACATTAATAATGATACAAAAATGTAATTTATTTTTTCCCTTCATATATTCCAGTCTAAATTTTATAACATCCAGAAATTAAAAAAATTACAGTTGTAAATATAATTGATATTCAATCAAAAATTATCCTTCTAGAATTAATTTCTAAAAAATATCTCAAATAAAAATCCAATAAAAAAAAACATATAACAAATTCTTACTAACTTTAAATCTTAATTTTTCCATTTATCTGTGATTCTACAAATCAATTTTATTAACTTCTTTATTCAAATTTTTAAATATTGATGTTATAAATTGCAGTATTCAAGGTCAAGGTATACATATGTAATGTATAATGAATATGTAAAATAATAATAATAATTGTATAATAATAAGAGTATGTGAAATAAGAATAATAATTGTATAATAATAAGAGTACAATAATGTAGAATAAAACTGATAACTATAATGTATAACGAATATGTAAAATAAGAAGTAATAATTGTAAAATAAAAAGAGTATGTAAAATAAGAATAATAATTCTATAATAAGAGTACAATAATAAATGTAGAATAAAAGTAATAACTGTAAAATATAATGAATATGTAAAATAAGAGTAACTGTATAGCAATTATGTATAACGATTGTGTAAAATTACAATGTTGTTAAATCATAGAAAGCCAGCTGACCTTATAGGGTCAGAAAACTGTGTAAAATACCATACATGGTAAGAAATGTAAAAACACTGCATGTATGTGAAAACACCATATATGGTTAGGAATGTAAAAGACTCCAGAAGTCTTGAGGGATATATAAACCCCCATAACCTGATCTAATTGTTCTGAGTTTTAATTATAAGTCAGAGACTCCTGCCTCTGTAAGTCCAAAAGCAGGACTAGGGTTATTATATGTAGGTCACCATGACTCGGATTTACTACCTTAAACTTGCATGTACTAACTTGTGACATGCTCGCATTTCTTTGTTGATTCAAATCCACTTACAATTTGTCTCAGCTTGCTGTTTAGGCAATTATTTCCAGATTCGATCGTATGATGACCGAGCAAATTTTTTCTGTAGTTTCTTTTCGGTATTGACTGCCACTTTCTTTCAGATTCGATTCCTGTTTCGACTGCGCCAATTTTCTGTGACTTATGACCAGCAAGTAAATAAATGGACAAAGGCAGAATTGAGATGGTAAGATTATAGTTTAATACCAATAATTTTAATTATATACATTGCCTATTATAAGGCGTAATAAAATAATAAAAGTTTGTGTTGACCTACATATAATAACCCTAGTCCTGCTTTTGGACTTACAGAGGCAGGAGTCTCTGACTTATAATTAAAACAATTAGATCAGGTTATGGGGGTTTATATATCCCTCAAGACTTCTGGAGTCTTTTACATTCCTAACCGTATATGGTGTTTTCACATACGTTTTCACATACACGCAGTGTTTTTACATTTCTCACCATATATGGTATTTTACACAGTTTTCTGATCCTATAAGGTCAGCTGGGCTTTCTATGATTTAACAACATTGTAATTTTACACAATCGTTATACATAATTGTTATACAGTTATTCTTATTTTACATATTCATTATATTTTACAGTTATTACTTTTATTCTACATTTATTATTGTACTCTTATTATACAATTATTATTTTTATTTTACATACTCTTTTTATTATACAATTATTACTTCTTATTTTACATATTCATTATACATTACAGTTATCAGGTTTATTCTATATTATTGTACTCTTATTATTATACAATTATTATTCTTATTTTACATACTCTTATTATTATACAATTATTATTATTATTATATTACATATTCATTATACATTACATATTGTAACAGGCACACGACGATCGAAGGCTAAACTTTTCTTTTATGTGTATATAATGGGGAATTCTATAATTCAAAATCGTCCACTTTCCGTTACCGCAAGCAGAGAGAAATACGGAAATAGACGAGTCTATCTTCATATTTGACCGAACCTGTATGCTATACTGATATAGTCCCAGGTTATATTTCCTGATCAACTTTCTCCCGACTGCTGTAAGATCTGACAGAGTTACAGCACTTGGATGATTTATAAATTTAACGGAATCAAACACTGCACCACCAATTTCCACGTGTTAATTCAATAATCAAAAAAAAAATGAATAATAGTTTTCCCACCCTAAGACTAGACTATCCCTTTTTGGATGTGGCGAAGAACGAGACAAGACAGATTTAAATAGAAAAATATATTTAATAGAATAAATCAATCATAAAAAAGATCTATAAAACACATTAACATTAAATAAAACAGATTATGATCTATAGTGCTACAAGAAAAAGAACACATAAAAAACTCTTATAAATGATGGTACATTTATAAATCGTCATTCTGGGTATTTATCAAAAAAAAATTCAAGAATGTCTTTATCATTCACAAAAACGCATGTGGCCATTGTCTAAGTAAACGATGTGCACATTGAAATATATAAAAAATAGTATGTATCTTTACCTAGGTTTTAGTCTCTGAATTTATCCGACGTCCTGCCGACTGCCACGTGGATTTCTCCACTTCTTTAGGAGGGACGGTCGCTCATAGGTTAGATTTGGTTGTGTATAGCTTCTCAGTGTTAAGGCATCAAGGACGAGGCATCAAGGACAAGGCATCGAGGACAAGGCAACTAAATGAATCCACCGGCAGGCGCTACAATGACGGTTATTACATCATTACAAGAACCATTAGTACAGCAAGTCCGGATCGACCAGCGATCACGATGGCCTTAGCCAGCCATTCTAGATGAGGCACCGATGTTAAAAGTCATATTTGTTAACTAATCAGTTGATTATCGGAGCTGTGTTTTACCACCCTCTCAACACGAAGTCTCTAGCTCTAATCTCTCCTGAAAACTTTTTTTTTAATTAAAAAATTCCACCATCCTTTGTCCTTCCAATCCTTTGTTTCACTTTTATTCACACCTTCTTTCTTACTATGCCTTCGGCCATATGTAAATTGGTTTCACCCACTCTTGTAGCACTATGTACCTTTATTTATTTCAATATTCTTGATTTTAATTAAACAGATTTTAATACATGTTTTTCTTTTTTAAATTTGGACAAGCATTTATTATTGCTGTCTATATCCTGCTTCAAATACACCCCATACACGCATTTCGTTTATCGTCAAATGTGTACTTTAAAACCCAGATCCTTATCTTTTGATCATGTTTAACTTTCTCTGTTTTGCGCGCTATTTAAGGGTTTTTTTTTTAAACTTTCTTTCAAAATCGGATTTTAACTTGCAT
The DNA here is from genome assembly GCA_028023455.1 of Epiperipatus broadwayi. Classification (NCBI taxonomy): domain Eukaryota; kingdom Metazoa; phylum Onychophora; class Udeonychophora; order Euonychophora; family Peripatidae; genus Epiperipatus; species Epiperipatus broadwayi. Next base: position 94,779 of record JAQFVV010006197.1, on the reverse strand, counting down.
TTTATTTATATTTTTTATCGCTTTATTTTTTAACATACATTTCCAATATCTCTAATTTTAATTTCACCAAAACCTGAACTTTGGAGGGTAAAAGATAAGAATCTTTTGATTCTAATTCCCTCTCTTTTTTTAATTAGTTGAAACATTTCTTTGTTCTGTAAATTTTTCCAAGCTCGCTTTTCCTTTTTTTATTTTTTCTCTTCCAAACATAATATTTAATATTCTTTGAATGTTTAATATTTATATGTGTGACTGCAGTATGTGCGATCATCATATTACACCATTCCCCTCCTTTAAAATTTTTTTTGTAAAAAAAAATTTTAAATTTTTACATCGAACGTTAGATGCACCCAACTACTGTTCAAACCTTTTAGATTTACGCATTCCTAATATGATTTAGTGATGAGGTTAATCTCTAGAGAGGTGACCAGATAAATTGCATCTCTTTCTTGATGACCCAATCAGCATTGCTGAACCAATTTAATCTTGTCATTAGCATTACATGCATTTTATTTCTGCACATACTCGTATATACAGGTTCGGATCCACAGGATATCTCTGTGACCCGATTAAACCTGTTCATACCTCACATCCTGCAAATGATAAACCCCTAAGTGCCAACTCTGGTCACTATTACCAAGGTGGGTTGGGAAGCTGGCATCTTTTCATCCAACTCATCCATAAGCTCAGTATATTTTCTGATAGCTCTTAATTTATACAAGTGGTTCTTTCCCCCATAGACTGGTCTCGGAACCATTGACTCGTGATATCTGTCCAATATCTAACTGGAAATCTTAATCCAGTGAGTCATTATGAGAATGGGATCTCTGTCCCTGTGTTTTCTGTACGATAAGATTTGGTGCACTGCAGAACATACATGAATGAATAATGAAGAAGGCATCGCCAAATACTGTTCAGACCTATCTACCAATATCTAAACCTACATGCCTTCAGCCTCTATCTATGACCTCACACTATTATTTATCATATGCTTTCTTATTTTATCATAATGTCCTTCATCCCTTTTTCCACTTATCGGCTCATAATTTCTTTATGCTATCAGGATCAATATTACAGTCCATTTCTCCATGACTCATGGTCCATTTTCAATCTTGTTATCAGTAAATCCTTCCTTTATCTGTGACTGCCCTTAAGTCTTATCTGGTGGTTGTCTTCCTCTATTGACATCACCTCTGCCTCCTCTGGGATGCGGGGTTTGCTCCCTAGGCTCATGGCCCTCTGTCCTGTCATATGGACACTTACATTCTGTCTCCTATCTCTGTCGTCCAGTTTCCTGCCTCCTCGGGTTCCATCCCCTAGACTATCCCCGGTTTTCTTGCATCGTCCTTCCCCAGGATCCCATTCATTCTTTACTGTCAGTGATTCTTTTAGAGGTGGTTCAGATTGCCATCCATCTTCCTTTTGGTTGTCCCTGGTGGGGTCCAATGCACTCAGCAATATGGCCACCTGGTCCACCGTCTTCCTCTGTGTACTGATTAGAGTTTGTTCTATATCCTTTGGAAACCCGGGCCTAATTTTCCGGAGTATCTGCATCTCAGATAATGGATTTGCAGTCATCATTCGTAACTTAGCCACTTGACGACGGAAGAATGTTATAAATGATTCCTCCGGTCTCCATTTATCCTGTTTTATCTGATGCAACATATCTTCTTGGAGTTCCTCACTCCAATAACTGGTCTTCAATGCTTTATGATATCCTGCAAATGTGATGGCTTTCTGGAACAGTGAGTTCCACCAGACTTGAGATTCGCCCTGCAAATGGCTGCAGGCGACTGCTATCTTGGCCTCCTCACTCATTCTACCGAATTTGAAGTACCGTTCCAGGCTCTTCAAATGCTCCATTGGGCTTTCTCCAGGGATTCCAGCGAAGACTTGGATCTTCAGAAATTGGTGGAAGCCCACGGGATAATCCATGCAATTTCCAGATCCCACCATTCTACATTCTCCACTGGTTCTTGGTCCTATGCCCTCTATGTTGGTATTTGTGCTGCTATTGGCTGACCTTCTTATACTCTTCAACTTTTGTATTTAACCCTGCTACTACCTTTGCAACCTGACTTAAATTCTCCTGTACGCTCATCATCATCATTCTATGATCCTCCACTCTAACTACTTCCACCTCTTCATCTAACTGTCTTATCTCCCTTTCTGATTGCCCTATGTCCTTCTCCCAATCCAATCTTGCTGACTCTTTACCTCTGTCCTCAACTATTTCTGATTCCTCATATGCACATGGCCCCATACTCCTTTGTTCATCCCTCTTAATCTCTTGGTCAAATCCATCCCATGTGTCCTTAGCCTTTGATTGCTGGATGACCTCATTTCTCATTTCTTCCCTGACTTCAGCCATTCTTTTCCGGTTGTCTGTTTCTACCTTTACCATCCATTCTTTTATTCTTCTCTTTTGTCTATCCATGAATTCTTTCATGAATTGTTCTTGCTCCACCCTCATTTGCTTTAACATATCCATGATATTACCATGGCTATTGTATCCTTTACTTTCATCTCTTCATTTCCTTCTTTTCCTTCCTTTTCTTGATGTTCCATTTTGGCTTGAGCCCTTGTACACATAAATATGATTTTTATTTAACCATTCTTTATATCTGGAATGATTATTACTACTATTGACCTCTTCTGACTCGACTTATACCCAACTTCTTTCAATTGACTTTATGTTTTCACTTTGATTAACTTTAGTATCTGTATTATTTATCGATTAGCATTCAGATCGCTAGCCAACCCAAACATCCGCACTTTGGTTCATCCTCTTGTTCGCCTGCCTTAGATTCGCCCGACTACCTGTCCACCTTGATGATTGTCCTCTATTTTCCTCACTCATCTACCTCTGACCCCTATACCTCAATTAAATGATGCACTTATATATTCTTTTAAATTTAACTTACTTAAATACTATACTCGTTCCTCTGTTAACGATATACATTATAAATTCATTTTATTTGACTGTATCTCCAACATTACCCTTCCGATATATATATTTTTCTACTCCTACGTTTATAAAATTCGGCCACTTAAGGTTACGGCTGTTTTAAGCAAGATCATACACACATATTTTTTTTTTTACTTCTCTTACACATGCGACTATTCTAGAATCATATATATATATTTTTTATCACTTAACTAAAAGACGCGACAATACTTATAGTTTCTTCAATTTAACTTATACACGCGAATTCCTTTTATCATTAAATATTTTATTTTCCGCTTAACTAGGACACGTGATTATTAATTCACACATATATCTTTCTTCATCTAACTTAGTTTTGACTATTTTAATCATTTAACCTTTCTAACTACAACATTACTGAAACTGTTTCACTATTTCTAACTTAACTATTTTATGTTTTCGTTAATTAATTACATCCAGATAATCTATTCTTTAACTTTACTGGGCTATGCGACTATTTTTTTTTCTATTATTTAGCGTAAACTTTCATGAAACTTTGTGTTATTCTCTTTCTTTTTTTTTTGAAATGATTTATATTACATTTCAGCAATCATTTGATATAATCAGTTCTTTGTTCATTACAACTTGTCTAAATATTCTTGTCTCCGATGATATCCCTCACTGCGCATTTCAAACTTTCGTAATAATAACAAAAAAATAATTCCCCCCCCTCTTTTCTATTCTTTGTACACATTTGACGTGAAATGCTCGTATAGAGTATCATAAAATAAAACCTATCCCCTTCGTCTTCACTTCTCGCCACTTTAACTTACAACATATATATTGGAAACACATATATATATATATTTTTTAGAAAATATTTACGTTATCTTATGAAATTATTTAACACGTGATTATTAATTGAAATTTCAGATCCCGGACAGGCCCCCAAAATATGTAACGGGCACATGACGATCAAAGGCTAAACTTTCCTTTTATGTGTACATAATGGGGAATTCTATAATTCAAAATCGTCCACTTTCCGTTACCGCAAGCAGAGAGAAATACGGAAATAGACGAGTCTATCTCCGTATTTGACCGAACCTGTATGCTATACGGATATAGCCCCAGGTTATATTTCCCGATCAACTTTCTCCCGACTGCTGTAAGATCTGACAGAGATACAGCGCTTGGATGATTTATAAATTTAACGGAATCAAACACTGCACCACCAATTTCCCCGTGTTAATTCAGTAATCAAAAAAAACGAGTAATAGTTTTCCCACCCTAAGACTAGACTATCCCTTTTTGGACGTGGCGAAGAACGAGACAAGACAGATTTAAATAGAAAAATATATTTAATAGAATAAATCAATCATAAAAAAGATCTATAAAACACATTAACATTAAATAAAACAGATTATGATCTATAGTGCTACAAGAAAAAGAACACATAAAAAAACTCTTATAAATGATGGTACATTTATAAATCGTCATTCTGGGTATTTATCAAAAAAAAATTCAAGAATGTTTTTATCATTCACAAAAACGCATGTGGCCATTGTCTAAGTAAACGATGTGCACATTGAAATATATAAAAAATAGTATGTATCTTTACCTAGGTTTTAGTCTCTGAATTTATCCGACGTCCTGCCGACCGCCATGTGGATTTCTCCACTTCTTTAGGAGGGACGGTCGCTCATAGGTTAGATTTGGTTGTGTATAGCTTCTCAGTGTTAAGGCATCAAGGACGACGCATGAAGGACAAGGCAACTAAACAAATCCACCGGCAGGCTCTATGACGGCGGTTATTACATCTTGACAAGAACCATTAGTACAGCAAGTCCGGATCGACCAGCAATCACAATGGCCTTAGCCAGCCATTCTAGATGAGGCACCGATGTTAAAAGTCATATTTGTTAACTATATCGGTTGATTATCGGAGCTGTGTTTTACCACCCTCTCAACACGAAGTCTCTAGCTCTAATCTCTCCTGAAAACTTTTTTTTTAATTAAAAAATTCCACCAGCCTTTGCCCTCCGATCCTTTGTTTCACTTTTATTCACACCTTTCTTACTATGCCTTCGGCCATATGTAAATTGGTTTTACCCACTCTCGTAGCACTATGTACCTTTATTTATTTCAATATTCTTGATTTTAATTAAACAGATTTTAATACATGTTTTTCTTTTTTTTTTTTTTTTAAATTTGGACAAGCATTTATTATTTCTGTCTATATCCTGCTTCAAATACACTCCATACATGCATTTCGTTTATCGTCAAATGTGTACTTTAAAACCCAGATCCTTATCTTTTGATCATGTTTAACTTTTTTTGTTTTGCGCGCTATTTAAGGTTTTTTTTTTTTAAAACTTTACTTTCTTTCAAAATCGGATTTTAACTTGCATTTTATTTATATTTCTTTATCGCTTTATTTTTTAACATACATTTCCAATATCTCTAATTTTATATTTTAATTTCACCAAAACCCGAACTTTGGAGGGTAAAAGATAAGAATCTTTTGATTCTAATTCCCTCTCTTTTTTTAATTAGTTGAAACATTTCTTTGTTCTGTAAATTTTTCCAAGCTCGCTTTTCCTTTTTTTATTTTTTTTCTTCCAAACATAATATTTAATATTCTTTGAATGTTTAATATTTATATGTGTGACCGCAGTATGTGCGATCATCACAATATGTATACCTTGACCTTGAATATTGCATAAATCAAGCTAAAAAAAAAAATATAACTAATTTAAGTTTCATAAATATTATAATTTTATTTAATCCTACTAATTTCTATTCTCATTAGAGTTGCATTTCTAACATTTCTTGAATGAAAAATTCTTATATACAAATTCGAAAAGGGCTAAATAAAATTGGATTAATTGCACCAATAATAAAAATTATTACTTCATTATTTATTTGGATATTAATTCCAATAAAATGAAACCTATTGAATTTTAACTTTGCATTACTTTTTTTTCTTTGTGTCACAAGGATATCAGTTTTCTTTATAATAATAGCAAAATTATCTAATTACTTTTTACTTAGAACATTACGAGCAATAGCTCAAACCATTTCTTATGAAGTCAGTCTTGCCTTTACTTTATTAACTTTAATCTTTTTGTCAGAAAGATATAATCTCATAATTATTTATTTGAAATTTATTTTATTTCCCTTATTTATTTGTTGATTTCCCTCAGTTTTGGCTGAAACTAATCAAGTCCCATCTGACATTGCAGAAAGTGAAAAAGAATTAGTCTCAGGATTTTATACTGAATATAGAAAAAGATTTGCTATAATATTTATGGAATATTCTGGAATTTTAATAATAATAATTACTACACTAATTTTTTTTTTTTGATCAAACAAATTTCACATATTTGATAATAACAAAAACAACAGTAATTTCATTTGTTTTTTAGTTTGAGGGTCCTACCCTCTATTTCTTACCTAAATATGGTTCCAGTCAGTTTAAAAATTTTAATAATTCTAAATTATTCAATTGTAATAATATATGACAAAAATCAAATGAAAAACTTATTAACAATAGATTAATATTTCATATTTATGCAAATTATTACAGGAATTGCATTAGCTATACATTATCCAGACAATATAGATCTAGCATTTAGATCTATTATTCACATTCCTTGTGATGTGAATTATGGATGAATAAATTTTTTTTTCCATAGAAATGGAGTATCTTTTTTTTATTTGCTTACATATTCATATTCGATGAGGAATTTACTATAATTCATTCAAATTAAACTACACTTGAAATATTGGAATCATATTATTAACTATAGCAACAAGCCTTTCTTGGCTATATTCATCTATGATCACAAATATCTTTCTGAGAGCTACCGTAATTACTATCTTATCAGCTATTCCATATATTGGAATAGTAAATAAATTGACTATGAGGAGGATTTGCAGTTAGTAATGCAACTCTTGATTCTTTTTATTATATTTTCTTCTACAATTTATTATCCTAACTCCAAGAAATAAACGAAATCAATGAACTATTCCTCCTAAAATTGTAAATACTGCAACTATTGATAATACATAATGAAAATGTGCAGCAACATAATAAGTTGTAATCTCCTCGCCCCTTGAGCCAAAATGACCGGGACAACAAAACTGAGAACATACAATAGAAACGAAATTCTAACTTCACAAAAAAAAACCATACTCGCAAACTTAACTAGAGTTATTTATTTAACAAATTGAATTTTCCAATTTACAGTATTGTAACTTAAAACTTTTGCCCTGAAAGCTTACATAAATAATAAAAAGATTGGGATGATCTGCTATAATTACCCTAGTCGGACTTTAGCACCTTCAGATCTGATAATCGGGGTTCACCTCTCCCGTTATTTCTGATCTACTGACAGTTACTCTCCACTGTGGTAAGAAACAGGAAAAAAAGGGTGCATGATCTTTTCCTTCACAGTTTATATAGTCCTTGTATTTTCTCTTATCATTTTACCAGGTCTTTTAATCTCTATTCTTGTCTAACTAGAACAAATATGGCTCATTCTCTCGATATTTTTTCCCCAAATAACTTATTATGTTTTCCTGAATAACTATTATAATTATTTCCATTATACACACCTATATAAGTTTTGATTTTAAATAATTTCATTTATTTATTTACATAGCTTTATTTTTACACATTTTTTATAAATCTACTTTTGGAGTAACAATTACGAAAGTTATAATTATTCAACCATGAAAACCCTATACTTCCTCCCCTCACTCCAGAAGTTTAAAAAAATGTCTTCATTAAACATAATCATTCAAATGGAGAGGCTTTCTTTTATTATGTATGAGTCTAAATGATGTGCTTTCTTCTGGTTTATGATGGAAGTCACTCTCCTCTTTTTCATCTCCTCATTGCGTGTCTTTGGGTAATTCTTTCTTTGGGTTAGTCTTCATTTCCTGTCGTTGTAGTTGAAAAAACATATCCATCTGTATTTCATCCAATTCTCTTTTTTCCGTATGTGATCTACATGTCATCTATAATTTTGTCCATTAACTCCAGTAATTTGATATATTTGACTTGATATCACTTTCTCGATTGTTTCTTTTATCCATATTTTATGAAGGATGTCTCTTACCCACACTAAATCACCTATTTCAAACTATTTCCATATTGGTGCATCACATATGTTTTGGGCAGTGGGATGTAAAATATCTTAGTTCTTAATTTCTGCCCACAATAATTCTGCCCATGATTTTCTGGTCGCCGTTGATGGAGTTGAATGCTGGTTAAACATAAATTCACATAAAGTTTGTTGCATATCCATATTTTTATTCTCCTTTATACATTTCTTTACTTGTCCTATGGTGTTCTCTGCTAATTCATTCGACTCAGGATGGTACAGCCGTGTAAATACATGTTTGATCTCCCAACAAGTAAAAAATTGATTTAGTTCTTCGCTTACAAAACCAATGCCATTATTTGATATTACCACCTCAAGAAAATCATGTATATAATATATTAATCTTAAATAGTACCAAAAAATGAACAAATTTCAAAACAAAACTTGTTCATAATGTTGTCTTTGCAATGTAATTGTTATGTCTTTACAAAATAATAAAAACACTACAAATAATACTTAAAATAAATGTTAGATATATTTGTCATAAATTTTAGTATAATTTACAGATCTATAATTAGTCTATTAAATAATACATATATTACGGATTTCCCACAATTATCTTATTACAAAAACCCGTAGGCTTACAAAATAATATTAAACCCATGTGGGCTGTACCTTACCCTAGTCAGTACTTTTAACCTTCAGCCCCGAATTGGCTGGGTGGCATCCTATATTCCTGAGTGAATATAAGTTCACAAAAGTCCTTGCACTCACTCTGGCTCTCAGGAAAAGAATGAATCACTATCTCCTTCTAAACTGCGTTTTAGTCTCGCGCATTCTATTGTCTATTAATTAAAAGTTATTTTAATTAATCTAGGTTTTTCTTATCCCCTCAGGAATTCATAATCTTTAATTACAGTTTACACAATTTTAGTCTTTTCCTTCTCACTTCATTTTAATATATTTTCTTCTGCCATAATTTAACACTCGTTTTTAGATAACTATTATATACATTTCAATTCTTTCTATTTCTTTATGTGCGCACATACTTTTCTATGCTTAGAATAATAACTTTTATTTTACCACGATTTTACTTCTAAAGTAATTTTATCGGCAACTATTTACAGATATAACACTCCTCCCCCACTTTAGAAGTTTTGTTTTTCCGATGTTACAAAATCTTCCAAATACGCTGGTTTTCTTTTAAAATGCACTGGTCTCGGTGATTTTCTTTCCTCTTGAGGAAAACTGTTATCGATTTCCATTGTCTCTTCTATAACGATTTCCTCATGTGCTTTAATATTCATATTTCTCTCGTCCTGTTTTATATCTTTAGGTTTGTCTGCTATCTCTATTTGTTGTTGCCCATCGTACGTATTTTGTTCACTTTCATACCGTCTTCTAATATGATTTTTATGACGTCTATAGATTTGGTTATCTTCACCTTTAATTATGTAAATTTGCTTTGACAATTTTTTCTCTATCCTACCATTTATCCATTTTTTCCTTAACATGTCTGCACATTACGTTGTCTCCAATACCAAATTTTTCTATTGTTTCTTCTGGTTCCCATTGTTCGAATTTCTTTGGTTTTAAGAAATCAAGTCCAGTTCTTATTTTTCTTCCAAATAATATTTCCGCAGCAGATTTTTTTGTCGTTGTTGATGGTGTAATGTTTTGATACCACATGAATTCTTTTACAATCTTCTGTGTATCCCTACTAGTACTCTTTTTAATAAATTGTTTTGCTTGACACACCGCTCTCTCGGCTAACCCATTCGACTCGGGGTGATACGGCGGTGTCAATATATGATTTATATTCCATGAGTCCATGCACATTTTAAATTTGTTACTCACAAAACTTGGTCCATTATCTGACACAATCGCCTCCGGGAAACGGTGCGTTAAAAATATTTCCTTTAGTATTTTTATTGTTTCCTCACTACTTGTAGATTTTGCTTGATGGCATTCTATCCATCTAGAAGTTACATCTATTAATATAAAATATGGTTTTCCCTCTTTAGGTCCAAAATGGTCAATATGTATACGTTGCCATGGATTCGACGGCTTTGGCCATGACACATTATTTTACTGGCAAAGTCCTTTCTGCTTGGCATATCTCGCATTTATTTATAAAGTTCTCAATATCCACATTAATTTTTGCCCACCACACATAACTTCTGGCTAGAGCCTTTGCTCTCACTATCCCTGGGTGTCCTTGGTGAATTATTTTCAAGACTCTCCATCTACCTTCAGGAGGGACCACTATTCGATCTCCCATCACTATACACCCTTTACAGATTGATAATTTGTCTCTGTTCATCCAGAACGCGGTTGATAACTGTTCCGATTTCTTTTCTGGCCATGCATGTTTAATCCACTTACATAATATTCTATAACTTTCTTTCTTTTCAGTCCAATCCTTAATGTTTTTACTATTTACCATTTTAGAATTTAAAGTATCGATGAAGTTCACTTCAACTTCTATTTCACTCTCCTTGTTATTTTCCAGTACTCTGGATAGAGCATCTGCATGTGCTATACATTTGCCTTTTCTGAATTCTAAACTGAAATCATAACTATTTAATATATTTACCCATCTGATCATTCTCGGGCTTAAATGTTCCGGTATCGGGCAGTCTTTCCCTATAATGCTTATTAATGGCTTGTGATCTGTTATTATTGTAAAATCTCTTCCATAAATATATTGGTGAAATTTTTTAATGGCCCACATTATTGCTAGCGCTTCTTTATCTAGCTGGCTATAATTACGTTCATCATTTGACAACGTTCTTGATGCGTACTAAATCATTAGTTTTATGAGCTAATACTGCTCCTATTCCGAAATGAGATGCATCGGTCATTAATACTACTTCTTTATGTAGATCAAAATGCACTAAAAAAGAATCTGATGTTAATAATTGTTTAACTGCCTTAAATGCTTGTTCGTGCCTTTCGTTCCATGTCCACTTTTGACCTTTCCTCAACAACTCGTACAGTGGTGCTGCTATCATGGCTTTATTTTTAAAAAAGGTTCAAAAAAATTTATGAGTCCTAAAAAAGCTTGCAGCTGTTTAACACTCTTAGGTGAATCTATATTTTTAACTGCACTTATTTTTTCAGGTAAAGGTTTTTTACCTCTGTTAGTAATTAAATGCCCAAGAAACTTTATTTCTTGCGTTTCCCATACACATTTTTTCAAGTTAAGTTTAACCCCTGCATTACATAGCTTTTTACAGACAACTTTAATTTTTTCAGCTAATCTACCAGCCGTTGATTCTGCAATTAAAATGTCATCGTAATATGGGTGCACACCTTCAATACCATTTAATATACCATTTAATTTTGCTTGGAAAATATTCGGAGCCGATGTTATTCCGAATGGTAAACAGTTACATTTAAAAAGCCCAAACTGAGTTGTCAATGTTAACACACGAGCTGTATTTTCAGTAACTGTAATTTGGTGATAGGCTGCATTCAAATCTAACTTTGCAAAATATTTTGCACTCGATAAGCTACTTAATATTTCTCTAATATTGGGAATGGGATATGAACCCTTCTTTAAATACTTATCCACCGTTGTTCTATAATCTCCGCATATTCTAATTCTACTTTCTGGTTTGTTGAATATTACCACTGGTGTAGCCCATTCCGACTCTTCTATAGGTGACAAAAACCCTGTTTCCACTAATTTATTAATTTTTTTCTCAGCTATTTTACATTGTGCAAATGGTATTTTTCTGGGTCTACAAATACAAGGTTTTGCATTATCACTTAGATTTAATTCAATCGGTTTTGTATCCATCAACCCCAATTCCTCTGTGAATAATTTTGGGTATTTTTCTAACATTTCATTCTCGACTGAAATCTTTTTAACTATTGAAAATTTTATCCCCAACTTATCAAACCAATCACGACCTATTAACGGAGTAATATCTTTTTGTACTACATATACTGGAAGTTCGTAATTCCTTTTGCTATGAGTTATTTTTGCATTAACTTTCCCTACTATTTTAATGGGATTTCCATTTACGTCTTTAATTTTTAATGATACTTTTTGTAATTCTATCCCAGGATTATCTATAACTATTTCATTCCACAACTTTTTAGAAATTAACGAAATCCCGGACCCACTATCTATTTTCATTTTAATTTTCTTCTGAAACATTAAAATTTGCAAAAACAATTGATCTTGGTTATTCTTTCCATTATTATTTTTAATACTATTTTTTTTAATTTTAAAATCTTTTCTACTACTCATTTTTCTCTGCGTTTTTTTACATACATTTGCTATGTGGCCCTTCCCACCGCAATTATAGCATTGTTCCTTTCTAAATCTACATTCTTTTGCCAAATGGCCTTTTTTTATCACAAGCAAAACATTCAACTAGAAACTTATTATCAGTTTTAAAATCTTTTTTTTCATACTTGTTAATTTTATAAATCTCTATTCTACTAGTTTCTTCTTTTTTAGAAAATTCTCTTACTTGGTCTATTACGGATTCGTATACAATCCCTTTTTGGATTGCACTATCGTACGTTAATTTTACTTCTGACAATAAAGACTGTCTTAATCTCTCATCACAAATTCCCCAAAGTAGTTGATCTATTAAGATCTGGTCTACAAAATTGCCATAATCGCAATTTTTAGCTAGTTGACGTAGAGCAATATCATACTCTTTAATGGATTCGTTTCTTTCTGTTTTCATTTCCGAAGGTTTAATCTGGCTACATATAATGATGGCTTAGGGCTGAAATATTCTGTTAACTTATTAACTAACTCGTCATAACTAATTAGATCTGTTATTTGTCCCTGAAAAAGTTTATTTGATATTTCGATAACCTTTCTCCCTAATAGACAGAAAAATGCGGCTACTTTCTTTTCATTTTCACAAATTAAATTCAATTTGAAAAAATTTTGCAACTGCATTATATAATATGGCCATTCATGCGGACTACCTATGTTGAATTCTGCGATGCTAGCTTGCCCTATCGACATTTTTTTTTCTTTTTTCTCAACTTGAAGGAAAAAAAACTTTTTATTACTGACTATTTTTAAATCTACCCACAAAGTTCGAACACGACTGCGCCAATTTTGTTATGTCTTTACAAAATAATAAAAACACTACAAATAATACTTAAAATAAATGTTAGATATATTTGTCATAAATTTTAGTATAGTTTACAGATCTATAATTAGTCTATTAAATAATACATATATTACGGATTTCCCACAATTATCTTATTACAAAAACCCGTAGGCTTACAAAATAATATTAAACTCATGGTGGGCTGTACATTACCCTAGTCGGTACTTTTAACCTTCAGCCCCGAGTTGGCTGGGTGGCGTCCTATATTCCTGAGTGAATATAAGTTCACAAAAGTCCTTGCACTCACTCCGGCTCTCAGGAAAAGAATGAATCATTATCTCCTTCTAAACTGCATTTTAGTCTCACGCATTCCATTGTCTATTAATTAAAAGTTATTTTAATTAATCTAGGTTTTTCTTATCCCCTCAGGAATTCATAATCTTTAATTACAGTTTACACAATTTTAGTCTTTTCCTTCTCACTTCATTTTAATATATTTTCTTCTGCCATAATTTAACACTCGTTTTTAGATAACTATTATATACATTTCAATTCTTTCTATTTCTTTATGTGCGCACATACTTTTCTATGCTTAGAATAATAACTTTTATTTTACCACGATTTTACTTCTAAAGTAATTTTATCAGCAACTATTTACAGATATAACAGTAATATATTAAAAATAATAATTCAATAAAAAAGTATTTAATAAGACAAATTTTATAACAATATATTTAATTTCACCAACCCAGATTTCGCCCCCATATTGGAGCCTTATCGAGATGTAAATACACTTAAAGTTACATTACAATTCTTTCTTTTCACAGCAACTCCACCTACAGCCTTCATTTTACATTACAATATCAAAGATAAAACATAAAACAAATCTTCTATTTCCTATTCATCACATACATAAATAATTATACACAATATTTACACACACACACGTGATCTAAATCATAATCATACATTTACATTATGTAATCACTCATTTATACCTTAATATCATTCATAAATTTCCCAATCCTTCTCTTCTTACATATCTATATAACTATATTTAATATTTTAAACCTAACATAATTAGAATGATAATCATCTATATAAATATATACACAATTTACTTATAATTATATGCAACTTAAATTAAATCTTACAGCTATCTAACAACACCCATTTTCCAGCCAACCTTACAGGACCTTGAACCATATTCATACCTTTTTCAAAATTCTCCTGTATATACAAACTTTCATAACATATCCTCCCACTATACTTCTTTACATACTTAATCACCTGAATGTTTTTTTCACAACTCATTCTATGCCCAGTATTCAAAAAATGCACCCAAATCCCTGATTTCATATCCTTCCTCCTAATTGCCCTATCATGTTCTTTACCCCTTTCTAATGCAGTCTTCTCTGTCTGACCAATATATATCATGCTACAAAATTCACAAATAATCTTATACACCAACCCTGCCCTACCATTCTCATTTTTATTTTCTATATTACATATCCATTTCCCTAATGATCTACTGTTTTTCCATCCTATTTTCATATTACCCGGTAATTCTTCCCTTACTAACTCTTTATATACTCTATGAAAATATGGAACTGAAATCCATTTATTATTTACAGTTAATTTTTTATTATTATAATATCTACTATCTTCATGTTTATTTTTTAAAAATGTATTTATACCTTTCTTTTTATATCCCATACTAATATAATCATTTTCAACCTCCATCTTTTGTATTAATGCTACATCCTTATCTAAAGTTAACCTATCAATTTTCTCTCTAAACCCTTTTATTGCTGCTATTTTTTGAGAGCATGGTTGATATGAATCTTGGTTCTATTATATCTCTTTTATCTTTCTCCTTAATATACTGTCTTATAACAATCTCACCTGTCACACCCTTCCTCATAAAAATATCTAAATATTTTAACTTTTCCTCTCCATTTTCCATCATAAATCTAATACCATATCCATTATCATTCATTTCATTAAATGCATTATTAATACTTTTACTATTCCCCATTATAAGTATATCATCAACATATCTGTGATATTGTATAATTTCTTTCATCCTTATATATTTATCAATTACTCTTCCCTCAATATAATCAATCATGGAACAACCCATAACCCATCTTTTAGTTATCTTCCAAAACTCATTTTTATATTTAAAGTACAGTGTTTCACTTATCAACAATAAAGCCTCATTAATAATACACATCCATTCCTGCGACATACCACCATAATCCTTTATTCTTTCCATAACTACTTTTATGCTTTCCTCTCTAGGTATATTTTGATACATCTTTTCAATATCAAACGATACAATATTTTCATTCCTATTTAATTTCACATTCTTTAGTTTATTTATAATTTCCTCCAAGATTTTAATGCAATATTTACCAAAAACCACATCATTTATAATCTTTTTACATACTATATCACACAAGCCTTTAAGAACATAATTCTTAAAATCCAATATTGCTCTTGCTGGCATACCATCTTTTTGTGTCTTAACTTTCCCAAACATACTAGAATGTTCAACTATTGTAGGATATAAATATCTATATTCTTTTTCATTAATTAACTATTTTACCCTCATATTAATCAATAGTATTTTATATTTTGTTTTAATTTCATTACTTGGATCCTTACTCATTGTCAAATATCATTGTTTTTCCATATCTTCTTTAACCTTCTGCTCATATTCATTTTCATTCAAAATCACGAACCTTAGTCCCTTATCTTCCGTCATCACAACCAATCTTTCTTGTTTTATTTTATCCTTAATTTTCCTAATAACTAATTTTTCCTTCCATTCTTTCTTATTTAATTTATCCTTTTTATTAATTGCACCATTAATCCTCGATTGTATTTCCAGCTTCGTTTTACTATCAATATTCGCAGCCTCTACACTCGCCACCATTGCCTTTTGAATGTTTTTATCCATAAATGGTATATATTTAATACCTTTATTTAATATTTCTGACTCCTCATTTGTGAAATCCACACCAGATACATTTATGTAACCGTATTTTTTTTTACTCATATCATTACTTTTTAAAACATCAATATTGTTCCTTACTAGTCTTTTATAATTTAACCATTTCCACTTATTTTCATATTTCTTATATAATCTATTTTTTAATGTATTATTATTTTCCAATATAGCTTGATTAATATATTCCCATAATTCCTTATTTATATTTAATTTTAAAACATTTTTCATTCTCTTATATTTCCTAATATTCCAGTCAATTTCAATATATTTTTCCTTCAAAAACCATTCCAACACAACTCTTTGAATTCTTCTATATAAACTTATATTATTATTAATTTTCATATTACTAATTCGAAATCTACATGATGTTGGCATAACTCCATTTCTTTTACAATTATTTAAAAACGATATTTGATGTTTTAATTCCTCAATTCTTCTTTGTATATTCCACATTTTCTTAAATCTTACAAAATTAACGCAATCAAACTCTTCATACAAAAACATCCATGTGTTTTTACTAAAAGTCATTTTCTCCATGATCAAATAAATCTAAATACTTTCATTAATCAATACTATCGCATTAAAATCTTCCTATGTCAATCACTACTTAAAATAATGTAGAATAAACAACGTTTATAATAGGATTTTCGTATTAAAATTAAAAGTATAATTAACAATGTTCACAATAGGATTTTCTTAATCAACACTAATAAATAAATATATACTTATCATAGAATAATTCTTGCTGTAGAATAACATTCATAATTATTGGTGAAATTAAATATATTGTTATAAAAGTTGTCTTATTAAATAATTTTTTATTGAATTATTATTTTTAATATATTATCTTAAATAGTTTATAGTTTCCTGTGCACTAGTATTTTTCACCAGGTGGCACTATTCATTTCAAAAATGCATCTGTCATGGTGAACATTAGTTTTCCCTCAGTCGGTCCTGCGTGATCTATATGCAAATATGCCCAACTTTAGATGCTTTAGACCAAGATAGATACTTTTTCAGTGGTAATGAGCTTTCCATCTGACATGATGAACACTTATTAATGAATTTTTCAATGTCATTATTTATTTGAGGCTACCAGACAACTATGCCCAAAGCTTTTGCATGCATTATCCCTGGATGCCCTTTATGTAATAACTTTAATACCTTATGTCTTCATACTGGAGGTATGACTACTCTGTTCCCCAGGATTATACATCCCCTACATATAGATAAGTGTTCTCTGTTAACCCAAAACCCCATCGCTAAATTATTTGGTTTACATTTGGACCAACCTTTCTTAATCCAGGTTGTCAACCAATGACAACCTTTATCTTAGTTAGACCACCACTGTACTGTTTCACTATTTACAATTTCTTGATTTCATGCTATCTATGTAATTAACTTCAATTTCACTCTCTATTGGCTCATTGTTTTCTGGTAATTTCGATAATGCATCCGCATGAGTAATTTCCTTTCCCTGCTTGTATTTTTAAATAAAATAATATGCAGACAAATGTTACGCCATCTCAACCTATGCAGGCTTAAATGTTCCGGAGTTGTATGGTCACTTCTGAAAATTCCTAACAATGGCTTATGATCCATTATTATCTCGAAATTATGACCTAATAGGAATTGGTGGAATTTCGACACAAAAATGATCGCCAGCGCCTCTATCCATCTGGCTGTAGTTTTTTTCTGTCTTAGACAAAGTTCTGGATGCATATGCTACAGGGTGATCACATCCTTCTATCAGATTTTCTAGGATCATCCCTATCCCCCATTCTGATGCTTCAGTGGTGATTCTAACATCTTGATCACTATCCAAATGTACTAACAGCTTATCTGACACCAATAAATATTTAGTCTCTTTGGAAGCTTTCTCATGTGCCTCAGTCCAGCTCCATCTTTGTCCTTTATGCAATAATTCATATAGCGGAGTTGCGACCATTGCTTTATTTTTTAGGAACGGTTCAAAAAATTTATAAGACCCAGAAGAGCCTGTAATTGTGTTACATTTTTTGGTCTTACAGTGTTTTTAACTGCCCGAACTTTGTCACTCAATGGTCGCTTCCCTTTATCTGAAATAGTATGACTGAGTAAATTTAATTCTTGTGCTTCTGATACACATATTTCTCATTTAAGTTTTACCCCTGTCTTATTCAGCCTCTCACTTTTAAAATTCAATCTGTTAAATTTCCACTAGATGTTGCAGTTATTAAGATTAGTGTCACCCCTTCAAAACTTTGCAAAATCATGTTTAGCTTCACCTGAAAAATATTCAGCACTGTGGTAATTCCAAATGGCAAATGGTTGCTTTTATATAACCCAAAAGGTGTGGTTAGTGTCAGAATTTTAGATGTGTTACCTGTAACTTTAATTTGGTGATAAGCAGACTTCAGGTCTAATTTAGCAAAAAAATTCACCTTCGACAAATTAGCCAATATTGTCCATACATTCGGTACTGGATACGTACCGTTGTTCAGATATTTATTAACTGTTGTGCAGTAATCTCCATATAATCTAATTTTCCCATCTGATTTGGTTATTACCACAATTGGTGTAACCCATTCTGAATCCTCCACAGGGTTTAATATTCCACTTGCTACTAATGCTTTTACTTTGTCTTCCACTTTTTGTCTTTGTGCGAAAGATATTTTCTGCGGCTTACACATTACTGGTCTTACATTATCAGCTAAATGTATTTCCACTGGGTTTGATTTAATTAAGCCCAGAGCTTCGTGAATAAGTTTGGATATAATTTTAAAATTTCTTTTTCTAGGGAAATTTTTTTAACAATGGAGAAATGTATCCCCAGGTGACTAAACCATTTTCTCCCTATTAGCGGCCTTATAATTTTCTCTACTATATAAATTGACAGTATATATACCGTCTCCCTAAAAACAACTGGAGCGTTTACTTTTTCAATTACATTTATTGGATTATCATTAACATCCTTTTATGTCTACTTTCTGTATTTTAACATTTGTGGTGCCCTTAGATATTTTCTCCATTTATTTATAGATAACAGCGAAATCCCCGATCCACTATCTACTTCCATATTTAACTCAGTACCCCATATTTTAACTTTTACCATAAATTGGTCTTGGCTCAGCATTGTTATACTTTTCTTAATATTTATTTATTCATAATTACGGCCCTTTTGTCTATATATCTCTTTTGTATGAGGCTATTTACATACTGCTGTCAAATGCCCTTTCACCCCACAGTTGTAACAGTTTTCTTTTCTTCACTTACACTTCTTTGCTAAATGCCCCATTTTCCCACAGCAGAAATACTTGTTGTTTTTACCTCGGCGTTTTCGTTTTGACAATGCTTTTTATCAATTTTATATATTGCCATTTTTCCAGTCTCTTCAGCCTTTTTTCTAAAAGCACAAGTTTGCTCTATTATTGTCTCATATGCTATTCCTTTTTTAATGGCCATCTCATATGTCAAATCGGCTTCCGTTAATGTTTGCCGTAGCTTTTCATCTGCCATTCCCCACAATAACTGGACCATTAAAATCTATTCAAGGAAATCACCATAGTCACAGTTTTTTGCTAGCTGCCTTAAAACTATATCGTAATCCTTTATTTTATCCTCTTTGGCTTGTTTACGAATTCTGAGAGCTTAGATGGTCTCAGGCTAAATTAGTCTGTTGCTTTTTTTGATTAATTCTTCAAACACCAGTCCATCTGTTACCAGCCCATTACCCAGTTTATTTATGATTTCAATAACCTTATGTCCAGCCAGACACAATAGGGCGGTGACTTTTTTATCATCTGTTATGCAGTTTAGCTTAAAAAATTTCTCTAACTGCACAATGTATAATGGCCATTCCCGTGGATTTTCAATTCCAAATTTCGTAATATTTTTCCCTAACAACATTTTATACTTTTGTACAACTATTTCAAACTATATATATATATAAATCTGCCTTCACTAAACTCGTTAATGTGACTGTTGACTGCATCAATCTTGTAATGTCCTCGCCCCTTGAGTCAAAATGACCAGGACAACAAAACTGAGAACATACAATAGAAACAAAATTCTAACTTCACAAAAAAAAAACGATACTCACCAACTTAACTAGAGCTATTTATTTAACAAATTGAATTTTCCAATTTACAGGATTGTAACTTAAAACTCGACCGCCCTGAAGGCTTACATAAATAATAAAAAGATTAGGATGATCTGCTATAATTACCCTAGTCGGAATTTAGCACCTTCAGATCCAATAATCTGGTTTTGCCTGCCCCATTGTTTCTGATCTACTGACGGTTATTCTTCGCTCTGCTTAAGAAACAGGAAAAAAGTGTGCATGATCTTTTCCTTCACAATTTATATAGCCCCTTTATTTTCTCTTATCAGCTTATCAGTTCTTTTAATCTCTATTCTCATCTAACTAGAACAAGTATGGATCATTCTCGATATTTTTTTTCCCAAATAACTTATTATGTTTTTCCGAATAACTATTATAATTATTTCCATTATACACATTTATATAAGTTTTGATTTTAAATAATTTCATTTATTTGTTTACACACCTTTATTCTTACACATTTTTTATATATCTACTTCTGGAGCAATAATTACGAAAGTTATAATTATTTAACCGTGAAAACACTATATAAGTATCATATAAAACAATATCTAAAGAAGAATTTGCCAACACAACTCCTTATACCCCCAATAGTAAATAAAAAATAAAACCCATTGTTCACAATAAAGCAGGCTCAAATATTATTTTAATATCATGTAAAGTAGCAAGTCAACTAAACCCTTTAATTCCTGTTGGAACAGCAATAATCATTGCTGCTGCCATAAAATAAGCTCTAGTATTGACATCTATTCTAACCATAAACATATGCTGTGCTCATACAATAAATCCTAACAATCCAATTGATAATATAGCATAAATTATTTCTAATGATCCAAAGGATTCTTTTTTACCACTATAATGCTGATGTAAAATAGGATCCTTTCCCCAAGCAGGGTCAGAAAATGATATTTAAATTTTGATCAGTTAATATTGTAATCATATCTGCTAATACAGATAATGATAATAATAAAATAGCAATAATCTTTACTGATCAAATAAATAAAGGAACATGTTCAAAAATTATTACAAAAGTTTGTATATTAATCCAGTTTTAATAAAATATAATGCTCCTAAAATTGATGATACACCAACAAGATGTAAAGAAAAAATTCTTAAACCAATTGATCCACCACTATGAGTTAAAATTTTAGAGGTAATCGTCTGAAATATGGGCAAGGCCACTTGGGGTATTGATGCTATACAAAAATCAATCAAATATAACGTTACCGGGCCAGCGCAAGTTTTTTTTTTTATACGTTTTTTTTTTTTTTTGATTAAACAAATTTTTTATTTCATTTACAACATGATTTTTTTTTATTAAACAATATTTTGTGTGTGAGCGCCCGTGGTAGGATCCACAAAGTGGTATCGGTGGTTGACTGTTAGGTGCTGGAACCCAGCGGCCTTTAGTTCTGTAGTCTTGTACCCCCTCCAGCAATCGGATAAGATGGTCGATCCTATCGACATTGTTTTTGATGGATTGCAAGAGGATAGCTGCAGAGCAGGATGGAACAGAGTGCACAAAACATTCGCCACTCTCGTGGCAAATTCCACCAAACACCCACTGTTGTGGTAGTATCCTACCCTGGTTATTTTTCCTGTGACTATACATAGTCTCATCTACTTCTATTATCAAACCGGGCCTGCCGATTTGACAGTTCTCGTAAACCAGTTATCCACTCTGACACCACACTTCTGCGCATGTCAAGCTCTCTGTGTATGTTCTTAAGCGTCATCTGGTCACAGCTCCAATAATACATGAGTTGTAGAGCTTTTAAAAATGTTATTTTGCAGCCGTCCAACCAAGTATTTTTACGTATCGAATATCTTCACTTACACAATCGCGAAACACATCTAAATTGCCATGTTTTTTTACACACGTACAATTTCGTACTTTCCCCACACTCGCATCGTCTTGTATTTGGTATCACATTATGTGCCTGAAAAAATGAAACAGCCTCACTTTTTGTACTCGGCAATTCTGAATATTTTTTAAAATGCGCGTTTTTAGCAGACATTTTATTGCTCTCATATATTTTACATGCTGAAACGTGACTTTGCCAATTTTTTTACATATTAACATTTTTTCAGGGAAGGGTGAGGACCATATGACAATTATTAGTAATTAACAACATTATTTAAATATAAATGACATTACTCTATTACAGAGATTTGAAAAGTTGTACCGACTTGAAATTCTAATACCCTCAAACGATACGGTAATCAGCTATGAATAGAACAAATACACATAAATAGTTTCGAAGCACAAAACGGGCCGTAATATTTTTGTGCAATGTCATGTAAAGCAGCCTGCCAAAATGGGTTAATACAATATTAAATGTTGTATTAGCCGTAAGGCCGGCCATGGAAACAGCATTTTTAGGTGTTTTGTATACATAAACAACGCCCCAAGCGGCCTTGCCCAGATTTCAGATGATTACCATTTTAGATAATGGAGAATAAACTGTTCATCCAGTTCCAGCCCCTCTTTCAACTATTGAAGATCTTAATAACAAAATAAAATAGAGATAATAACCAAAATCTTAAATCATTTAATGAGGGAACATTAAAGGAAGCAATCAATTTCCAAACCCACCAATTATAATTGGTATAACCATAAAAAAAAATGAATGGGCCATTACAATAACATTAAATAATTGATCATCATCTAATAAATTTCCCATTACTATTCTGTTCAAATTAATAAACTCAATAAAGTTCCAACTATAGCATACAAAACATCAAAACTAAAATATATTGATCCAATATTCTTATGATTAGTAGAAAATATTCATTGCAATACAATCAAATCATTCCAACCAGTTATGATAAATAACATAATTAACATTAATATGTTAAATCATCAATTTAAAATCATATTTTTTTTTTACATTTTTCACTAATTAAAGCCTTATAGACTTAAATATTATCCTAATATATATTAACTGAACATAATGTAAACCAACCAACATTTCTATTAATATAATTAAAACTAAAAATCCTTCACCTTTTTCTATCAAAACATTTAATACAATAATTTTATGGAAAACCCTTAAAAGTAGCAAACTTTTCTAAAGAAAATATTTTTAAAAATAACTCACTTTTCAAACCAAGAAAAATAGATAAATATTTGATTAATACATAGAATTCCTTTCATATAAAAAATAATTCTAAACATCATCATTATAATAAAATAAAAAGAATAAATCAACTACTCAAACGCTATCACTCAATAAAATAGTAACAAGTGTTCAACCAACATGTCCTATTGAAGAATATGCAAATAAAGTCCATATTATTACTTGATTAAATCCTCCAAATTATTACTCTTATAATTACCCTAAAAATTAAATACACCTCAAAACTATCTCATAATAAATAACCCAAACTTTTGAACAGTTATTATTAAAAAAATAGTCATTCATCTAAAATTTTTCAAAACCCCAGGATATTAAAACTGAAACAATGATGCATCAATCTTTAATAATATAGATATTCAAAATGTATACCCTCATAATATAATAATAGTTTAATATCACCATAGTTCTGAAAACAAATCCAGTCAATAAAATCACAGATCTAAAAACTTGAATAATGAAATACTTAGCTGCTTTTTCTTTTATACTCTTTATTCCTCTAACTAAAAGAGGAATAAAACATAATACATATTAAATAAAATCTAGATCAACTTAAAAAAATACATGTGATCTCCAAACCAATTCAAATAAATATTCATCAGTTTATTCTCATTTGAATTAATAACCCAAAAAGTAAAACAAAATATTAAGAAATAAGGAAAATTTGTTAGTGTTTGTCACTTAAAAAACTTTTTTTTTTTTTTAAATTTTATTCTATTGCTATATTGTACCGGTCAACCCAACCCATCAATTATACACAGAAACCGACTTCAAACCCAGCCTGACTCCAGAACTAAATCCGAAACCAAACTGAATTCAAACCTGAACCCCGTGTACAAATGACTGATGTATAACGGAATCCATGGTACACGGTATTGCCTAAACTAGCTCGGTGGAAAACATAAACAACATAACCCTGACTAATTTATATATAGATGTGTGATGTAGTCTCAATGCCGTAAACGATCAATATAATATATATTCTTGGGTTGTCGACACAGACAGTAATCAAATGGTGGTAAAATGACTATTTTCATGAATAGAGAGACTAAAATAGGTTATACAAATATTTAATAATTACTATTGCTATTAAATAATATTCACATACAGTACAGCTAACTTGTTATATACAATATCAATTAGTTTACTTCTAGTCTTTAATGGAAAATATTATAATTGATGAACAACATTTCATTAATATTTCTGGGTTGACTTTATAACCATTGTATTCTATGCCTGGTGTAGACAATATCACAAATAATTTCTTCTCTAAATACAACACTAGCATGGCTTAAAACGATAGATTTACGTGTTTAATTATATACGAAGTATATGAGAGTAAGAGTAAAATAAAACTTCAAATGTTTCATCCTTCTTAGACTAAATTATTCTTATTAAACTAAAGTAACTTCATTGGTTTTAAAAACAAATCAAACCATCACGTATTACGGGGATGGGAAATAAGCTTATATTTTAAAATATAGAAGTGGTGGAACTGGCTGCTATTAGGGATGAATATAATAAATCAAAGGTAATAGTTTGTGGTGCGTTAACGGAAGACTGGGCAGCTTGCACTTTAGCAAGTCTTTACACGCTCAAGTGAATCTAGGGGAGAATTTCTTTCTCCCTTGTTTGAAGTCACAGACGAGGCACCGAATCAAGCTATGGGAAGTGAAAGTAGCACTAAACCAGTAACATCGTGTAATGAATGATCAAAGGAAGTTTATAAATATATATAAGACTTCATTTATTCCTCCATAACTTTTCCCACGTAATCGTCTGACCAAGTAATTTAAAACCAAACGGTAAGGCCAAAGATCATATGCTTAACTATTAATCAATTACATTCTGAATCTTATACTTCTCCTGACTGTTCGGAAGGTAGTAAATAACAATAAGGGCTACCTTTTAAATTATTTCCCCTTTCCCTCATGTAAGAAAATATGCAATCAAATAAATAAAATCGATTCTAAATATTAACTACCCGGTGGCATGGAATAAAACATCATTAATTAAAAACCGTAATACATACATCGATATCCCCCAACTCGAAACACAAGGAATCAATTATTTATTCCATACGAAATTTATATTCAATATAATAATCATTATCTAAGTGCAAACTGAAATATCTTTAATCAAGTTGAAAAATATCAATTACCATTAATTCAAACCGAAATGTATATAATAATAAATAAAATATTTACTAAAAGACGTCATAAAATATAAAGGCTTAACAAATTGCTATTTAACGACTAGAGTAAAAGAAATATAAAAGGGGGGAGGAGAAATTTACTGACAGGTTTACTGTAGACATTTTAGCAAAAAAAACAAATATTTAACATATTTAGTGCAAGATTAAAACATAGCCGTAATTAAATAAGGGACCGAAGTTAAAAGAAAGTGAAAAGTTCATGTAAAGTAAATTTACCATTCTTTCTTCGTCCGGACTCTTTCCTCGTGATGGTGATTGTTCAGAATGTAGGCACGCATTTTGATTCTTTATAACGACATAATGGATTTCAAAATTGAACATTGGAAAACTGGAACCACGGGCACATGATATTTCAGCAGGCTAGGAAGGTTTAATCGGCAGGACAGAGATCAGCTTTCTGGACTTAGCCGGTCATTATTAAAGTTTACACGGTAACTTGTTAATATGGCACCCTCTAATTTCGCTCTCCAGCACTTTTTTTTCAAAGTGGCGAAGAAAAGAAAAAAATGTAATGTCCAAAATGGTAAAAGTCCTCACAATTCCCTCGATTATTTTATTACTTCATTTTGGACTCCGCCTCCTTTGATTTTCTGGCCTCCAGCAACATTCACTTTCAACTACCCACTCTGTACATTGGAAGGTTTTAAGATAATTTCGCTCAATTATGTCACTTACATTTCAACTTATACAAACATTTTGTAGATAACAAGATTCAACAATGTATCTGAAACCCATTTCCAATTAGGAAATGGCTTTACGAATAATCTAACAATCGACTTAATTAATAAGGTAATCAAACAATTTTACTCTGTTCGCAAAACAATTAATTAATACATTCCTTTTGTACAATATAGTCAAATCAATGCTTAATGGAATGCAACATTTGATCAGGGTTTTTAAATAAATTTGTACAAGTATTTTTCTATGAATTTGTACATATTTAACTGTTTAAAATGAAGAATTATTCGCGCAATGAAACTCTCTCTCCCCTTTTTTTTTTAAATAATCTTGTATTGATATACAAACCATGCACACACAAACGATATATATCTTACTATTTACAATATTTATACAAGAAATTTTATTCAATTATTTATACAAAACATGAAACAACCAATTTAACTTTACGTGGCTTGGATGAACAAAGCCTCATTGTACGGGAATAACGGTTAGTACCAAATTTGCCATACCAAAATTTGGAAAATCATGAAACTAAGATTGATTCTCCGATCTAACTGTTTCATTTCTTTCCACTTAAAAAAAAATAATAATAATAATGTTTACACATATATTACAGAACCTGCATCAAATTACAAGGTCGTTTGACTTCGGAGAACAGTCAGGGTGAGAATTCGAATCTGAACATGGGCGTAAAACGATACATTTTATCAAACATCAGTTTATTAATATCCATTATTTGTTACTCATGAATTTATATTTAAAATATCATGGTCATTTACCTGGGTACCCTGAATTACATGTGCCCACTATGATCTCCCTGGGTCAGGAGGTATATATGGTTTTAATTGTCTAGGGTTGTGATGACCCTGATCCCATTCTCTTCTTGTTGGAGCCAAATATCCATAATCTATCTGGTTTAAAAGTTCGATAGCTTTCTCGAATGACATGGGGCATATTCCCAGCATCATTCTTTGTATCCACATGGGTAGATTATGTACAATAATCCGGATAATGTGTTGATCGCTGTATTTGAAAGCAGTCAAGGATTTAAGTACCATCACTTGGTGAATGAAGAATGCTGCATAACTCTTTATTACTCTCATGATATTTTTGGTTGGAGAGTCTGTGTAAAATTCCCTCCTGTCTCTCCTCACTCCAATGTCTTTTTAGGAGGGCATTTTCATAGCCTTGAATCGTGATCGGTGGATGGTTCAATAATTTCCACCAAGCTTTCGTGGATTCTCTTAGATAATGGCTGGCCACAGTTGTTTTCTCCTTCTCGGCCATTGAGTGTAAGCAGAAAAATTCCCTAATACTATCTAAGTGGATGGCTGGATTCTCCCCATGCTCACCTTTAAATATTTGAATTTGCGTGGATGATCCATAATATGGTATATTACCCATCCTTATTTGTGGGTATTGCCTAAACTAGCTCGGTGGAAAACATAAACAACATAACCTGACTAATTTATATATAGATGTGTGATGTACTCTCAATGCCGTAAACGATCAATATAATATATATTCTTTGGTTGTCGACACAGACAGTAATCAAATGGCAGTAAAATAACTATTTTAATGAATAGAGAGGCTAAAATAGGTTATACAAATATTTAATAATTACTATTGCTATTAAATAATATTCACATACAGTACAGCTAACTTGTTATGTACAATATCAATTAGTTTACTTCTAGTCTTTAATGAAAAATATTATAATTGACGAACAACATTTCATTAATATTTCTGGGTTGACTTTATAACCATTGTATCCTATGCCCGGTGTAGACAATATCACAAATGATTTCTTCTCTAAATACAACACTAGCATAGCTTAAAACGATTGATTTACGTGTTTAATTATATACGAGGTATATGAGAGTAAGAGTAAAATAAAACTTCAAATGTTTCGTCCTTATTAGACTAAATTATTCTTATTAAACTAAAGTAACTTCGTTGGTTTTAAAAACAAATCAAACCATCACGTATTACGGGAATGGGAAATAAGCTTATATTTTAAAATATAGAAGTGGTGGAACTGGCTGCTATTAGGGATGAATATAATAAATCATAGGTAATAGTTTGCGGTGCGTTAATGGAAGACTGGGCAGCTTGCACTTTAGCAAGTCTTTACACGCTCAAGTGAATCTAGGGGAGAATTTCTTTCTCCCTTGTTTGAAGTCACAGATGAGGCACCGAATCAAGCTATGGGAAGTGAAAGTAGCACTAAACCAGTAACATTGTGTAATGAATGATCGAAGTAAGTTTATAAATATATATAAGACTTCATTTATTCCTCCATAACCTTTCCCACGTAATCGTCTGACAAAGTAATTTAAAACCAAACGGTAAGGCCAAAGATCATATGTTTAACTATTAATCAATTACACTCTGAATCTCATACTTCTCCTGACTGTTCGGAAGGTAGTAAATAACAATAAGGGCTACCTTTTAAATTATTTCCCCTTTCCCTCATAAATCGATTCTAAATATTAACTACCCGGTGGCATAGAATAACATCATTAATTAAAAACTGTAATACATACATCAATATCCCCCAACTCCAAACACAAGGAATTAATTATTTATTCCATATGAAATTTATATTCAATATAATAATCATTATCTAAGTGCAAACTGAAATATCTTTAATCGAGTTGAAGAATATCAATTACCATTAATTCAAACCAAAATGTATATAATAATAAATAAAATATTTACTAAAAGTCATCATAAAATATAAAGGCTTAACAAATTGCTATTTAATGACTAGAGTAAAAGAAATATAAAAGGGGGAGGAGAAATTTACTGACAGGTTTACTGTAGACATTTTAGCAAAAAAAAAAAAACAAATATTTAACATATTTAGTGCAAGATTAAAACATAACCGTAATTAAATAAGGGACCGAAGTTAAAAGAAAGTGAAAAGTTCATGTAAAGTAAATTTACCATTCTTTCTTCGTCCGGACTCTTTCCTCGCCACGGTGATTGTTCAGAACGTAGGCGCGTATTTTGATTCTTTATAACGACATAATGGATTTCAAAATTGAACATTGGAAAACTGGAACCATGGGTACATGATATTTCGGCAGGCTAGGAAGGTTTAATTGGCAGGACAGAGATCAGCTTTTTGGACTTAGCTGATCATTATTGAAGTTTACACGGTAACTTGTTAATATGGCACCCTCTAATTTCGCTCTCCAGCACTCTTTTTTTTTCAGGGTGGCGAAGAGAAGAAAAAAAATGTAATGTCCAAAATGGTAAAAGTCCTCACAATTCCCTCGATTATTTTATTACTTCATTTCTGACTCCGCCTCCTTTGATTTTCTGGCCTCCAGCAACATTCACTTTCAACTACCCACTCTGTACATTGGAATGTTTTAAGATAATTTCCCTCTATTATGCCACTTACATTTCAACTTATACAAACATTTTGTAGATAACAAGATTCAACAATGTATCTGAAATCCATTTTCAATTAGGAAATGGCTTTACGAATAATCTAACAATCGATTTAATTAATAAGGCGGTCAAACAATTTTACTCTGTTCGCAAAACAATTAATTAATACATTCCTTTTGTACAATATAGTCAAATCAATGCTTAATGGAATGCAACCTTTGATCAGGGTTTTTAAATAAATTTGTACAAGTATTTTTCTATAAATTTGTACATATTTAACTGTTTAAAATAAAGGATTATTCGCGCAATGAAACTTTTTCTCCCCCTTTTTTTTAAAAATAATCTTGTATTGATATACAAACCACGAACACACAAACGATATATTTCTTACTATTTACAATATTTATACAAGAAATTTTATTCAATTATTTATACAAAACATGAAACAACCAATTTAACTTTACATGGCTTCGATGAACAAAGCCTCATTGCACGGGAGTAACGGTTAGTACCAAATTTGCCATACCAAAATTTGGAAAATCATGAAACTAAGATCGATTCTCCAATCTAACTGTTTCAATATTGAATGCTATGAATACAAAAATGACATCAATTACATATCTATTTTGAAGCAAAGTCGATCCAACCTCCCATGTTTCTCTTGTGATATAGCTTGGACCAATTAATCAGTCCCTCTTCATGATTTTCTCCATGATATTCTTAAATGTGGTAGCATGTGGGTCTCTCATGTGGGTCTCTCATCTCTTAAATCATTACTTTACATCTGACACACCATAGGGCATAATTCATGAAACTTGCCAGTCTTATTTCCGTAAATAAACCCTGACCTATATAGTCTTTAATTGATTTATAGTTTTCATTTGTATTGCTGCACCACTCATGAGTTATCGATCTGTAATTGGATATAAAATGGGACATCTAAGAAGAATGTGGTTAATTGATTCCTCCTCTCTCACACACATCCAGCACACAGGATTGATCTTCTTGAAATTTGTCCTGGATGCCAAAAATGAGTTTGTAGGGAGGAAGTCCAGGTTGATTTTATTAGGAAATCTTGAAATTTTGCCTCAATGAATCAGAATTTTGATCTCAAAATCAGTTGCTGATTGATAATTCTGAGAGACCCTTTGTTTATTGTTATTTCCCCCATGTATTATTTTATGTGCATTCCAGTATTTAATTTTTGATATAATTGGATTTTCATTGAGGTTGACTATTTTCCGAATATTATCATAATGAATTCCACCATCTATTATTAGTGGGCTATGGTCTATCCATTGGTGTGACTTCTTGATATGAAATAGTTGAGTATTTATTTTGTAGCCAGAACAGTAGGTTATAGTTTCTCTGGAATATCATGATTTTGATACAATGGAGTGAAAGGCTGTTAAGCCTTCTAGGCATTTGGGGTTTTTGAATGCTGATGGCAGAAACCTTTCGACCCCAGAATAGTTTTGCACACAGAGAGTATATTATTATGATAAAAAATTTTGCGAGAGCCAGATACCAGATAGGAAATAGTTAATTTTTAGAAAAGTCTTACCTTACCATGAAGTGTAACATATATCTTAGAAGGGGAGGTTGTTGTATGGTAAATATCTGTTAAAAGGGATTCTTCAATTTCTTTCTTCATAGTACTATTCGATTTTGAGAAATTAAAGCCTAAGAATTTCTGAGGCTCAGCTGTAAAATTGAAAGCAATTTTTTTCCTAGGTAGCAAGCTCCAGGAGGCTGATTTGTCCTTATTGAATTTGAGTTTGTATTTGTCTGATTACCAAGCTGGTATCTTCTCTAGTTTAGTGATATATTTCTTGGATGGTAGACAGATGAATATGTCCATATAACATGTTTAATCTTCCTTCCCATGGGAGGTACAAATACTCCAGGCAATGATCTCTCAATCTCCATCAATAGCGGGTTGACATAGACTATAAAATATAGCATGCTAAGTGGAGATCCTTGAGGAGTAAAGATGGAGGGCTCAAACCCAGGCACAATTTTTCCATTCATTGTAATCTGGATGATTCTGTTGGCTAATAGATTTGCAATCATCCTCAGATAAACACTCTGCACCTTATATTCTCAGACAATGTCAAACAAAATGTCTGGAATGCCGAGATGCCAAGTTGGACAGCGATCAGTTTTGACATCTTCTGGGCTCTAATAACATCAATAAGGAGCTTCATTTGGCCAACGGCATTGATTGATGATTCCCCTTTTCTGCATATTGGTTAGTAGAAATGTATTTATAGATTTTCACTTGAGTTCTGATCCATAAAAAGAGAATCATTGAGATAGGCCTTAGATTATTTAAGTCATGTATTCCGTTTTTTTCTTTAAGAAAGGTATGAGAGATATTGGATAAAAGTTCTTGACTTCGCTCTACTAAGTGGTTTATCATGGCTTTGATTATTGGCACCAAGTATTTCTCTAGGTGTAGGAGAACGAATTTTGGTGTGCCATGTATTCCTCGGTGAACCTTCTCCAGGAGGCTTTTTAGCTCTATGCGGATTTTTTCCTCAGTGATATCATGGGATGAATTCTCATTTAAGTTGAATAAATCATTGATAGTGGAATAGGTTTTCTGCAGCCTGCTCCCAATGCCCACCGGAAGTAACTCTTGGACCAATATTGTTGGTCAGGCAGGAATCTTTTGGCCTGCTTGATCAATATATATTTTCAACCAGAGATCTCTGCTTATCCCTGCATTGGGATTTCAGGGCAAGAGCAAGATGTATGAATTATCAAATGAAATTTCTTTCATGTATGGTCAATAGTATTAAGGTCAGCTAATAAGCTGTTAGGGTATTTTTTGTTAAGGTAAGTCTCATTTATTATGGATTGGAGAATGCCGATGAAAGAGAACCATGCTTTCACCACCAGTAGCCTTAGGATATCAATTTTTTAAGGTGGATGTAGGCCTCAGAAAAGACCTGTTCAGGTGTAGTCTGTTTTAATAATATTTGGATGGTGTTGTTATTCTCTTCTACTACTGAATGTCCGATGTCATTTCCAAGAAATCTCTAGGGCAAGGTTGTCAGAAAATATCACCGAACGGAGTTTTGCATTGATTTTGAAATGAACACTTGGGGAGTAGTAGACAAGGTCAGTCAAAGATCTAGCATTTTTAGTGTAGAAGGAGAAGGCATCTATGGGGAAGAAGCTCTCTCCCCTCATCAGTATCTGATTAAAAAGGTGAATATATTTTTTATTGAAAGAACTATACGTCACATTGAAATCATCCATTAGAATGATTGGAAATGGGTTTGAGGTTATGACCAATTGATGTCAGTGATTACTTTCATGATTAGATTGTGGTTATTTTTAATGTAGAGGTAGATTAGATTGATTTGAAAGCAGTTATATTTTAGGTTCGCAATTAGCAATTTGAGTCTAAGTGCAGAATTTTAAAGCTAGTAGGATGGTCTTTTTTGTAATTGATTAAAATGCTGCTACCATTGAAATTGAGTATTTGAAGAAGCCTTTATTTTGGATAATTTGATTCTATTTACAACATGAATTTAGGTGTAATTTGGTTTCCACCATGCATACCACATTTGACTGGCATTTTACTATCCAATTTTGAACAGCAAATGCCCTGTCAATCCGAATTCAGACCTCTAGCATTAACTCCATAGCAGTTTAGCTTCATCTAATTTGTATGAGGTGATTTGTCCCTGATTGACCCCGCCATTATTCATAGGCTGATATCCACCATTCCATTATTCTCTGTTTCCGGACGGACTATTTTATTCTGGAATTTAGTCCAGTGTATGTATGTTCATTTTCCACAGACTGATTGTCCATCTCAGTAAAAGCTCAGTCAGATTGGGAGATTTCAGTGTCACTAATGCCTATGAAAGAAGTTAATAATAGTTCTTTTTGCCTGTACTGTCAACTTGATTCATGCTCTGATCCTCTGCCTCAGGGGTCCTGGATCAGATCTTGATAGGGGATTGAATATTGGCTTTTTTTCTTTTATTATTCTTATTATGCCACTGATTTATCTTAATATCATCATGGTGCAATTTATTTAGTTTCTCTGAATTGTCATTTGAATTTGATGAAATATCTTCATCTGAGCTGGACCTGATTTATTGTTGTCTTGATTTTTTTTCTTGTTATCCTTTGATGATATCTTTCTATTTTGTTTTGTTCTTATAGGGCTAGAGTTCATTTTGGTCACCAATGACTGTTGTGTCAGTGTCTGATTCACTCTCACCAATCACTAACCTGGGTCCATTTGTCTCATTCTCAGTCAAATTATGAGGTTGGTTTTGAGCTTGCCCACTAGTGAGGTGTTGTAACTCGGTGATATTTGAGCTGGTTGGCATATTAAGGGAGCTGTGATCCAATACTTTATATATGGGAGTGTGAACAGAGATTTCTTTTAGAATTGTCATTTTTGCATCAAGCTGATTGACTTCTTCATGATTTGGGTCTAATTGTATCAAGTCATTCGGATTGTCCCCATCAATTACTTTAGAGCCCAGTATTGAGCTCAGTGTTGGCTTTTCTGCCTTTTTTATTGCATTTGTGAATCCTATTCCATTTCAAGCTGCATACATTTCAGATGCGAGCTTTGCAGTCTTTAATAAGATGATTTCGTTCCAAGCAAAAAAAAAACATTGTGGTGGAACTCCACTGAATGTTAGAACTACCGGCAAACCTGTGGAGTAAACCACCATTGGTATATGATTGGGGTGGACCTTTTTCTTCAAGGTAATAGTGAAAGTATCAGTGTTAGTCAGGATGCAGCCATTGGTTTGATGATCATATCTGTATATTAGTTCAGTTGTTTTTCCATATTTCCCAAACATGTTATCCAATTCTCCTTCAAAATTCATCAAACAGTTCTTAATGGTTCCATTGAATATGATTGCTCTATTTATATCAATTGTGCAGATGATCTTCCCATCCAAGTGTCTAATGTTATTCTTGAAACAATTTCTAGTAGACCTTGAAGTAAATTTGGTAATTATGCATCTATCATTTTGATGGGAAAAGATCTTATTAATACCCATCCAGATATCATTTTCGAAGATCATGTTGTAAAATTTGTCGATAGGGAATTTAAATAATCCTCCGTTACAATTTGTTATGGCCAAAATCAGGGTTTTGTCATTGATATAGTTTGTAAAAGCATTTAGCAAGAGATCATGGATCCAATTCTCCTTCAAAATTCATCAAACAGTTCTTAATGGTTCCATTGAGTATGATTGCTCTATTTATATCAATTGTGCAGATGATCTTCCCATCCAAATGTCGTGTTCTTGAAACAATTTCTAGTAGACCATGAAGTAAATTTGGTAATTATGTATCTATCATTTTGATGGGAAAAGATCTTATTAATACCCATCCAGATATCATTTTCGAAGATCATGTTGTAAAATTTGTCGATAGGGAATTTAAATAATCCTCCATTACAATTTGTTATGGCCAAAATCAGGGTTTTGTCATTGATATAATTTGTAAAAGCATTTAGCAAGAGATCACAGATCGAGTTGTTAAATTGAATATTTATTCTTTGGTATTCTTCTTCAGTGAGTTGTATTATATTTTCTTCATTGTGAGCCTTGATTTGTTGTGCTATATTATCAGTTTCCATATCAAGAAAATTGAATATAGAATTTTGGTCCTTATTTATTGTGTTTGCATTTTCCTTTGACTTATCACTTTCCTTTTTAAAGACATTGGCATAGGTTTTGCTTTTATTCCTAGTATTATACTTTACTGGCATATTATCACTTTGCTCTTGGTGTGGAAAAACACTGTCTTTGTTTTTATTGTGTTTAGAGTCTACAGATTGATTAGAAGATAAATTTCCATCTTTAAGATTTTGCATAACAATGTTATAGTGCCCTCAAATGGTTTTTTAAAATGAATTCTATTGTGTTTTGGGATTTTTTTATGTCATTATTATTCTTATGTATGTTGGGATAGTTGTTATGATAATTAGCAGATTTGTTCAGGGTTTTGGAAACTATTTATTCAGGTGCTTCTGTTTCATTTTTAATAATTTTAGAATGTCTTCTATACTGACTTTATTGGTTTTTAACTATTGAGTAGGATTTCTCTGATCAGTTTTCTTTTGGTTTTCATAAGGTTTGTGAGTCAGAATTGTTGGTAATAATTATCATTTGGGTTAAGGAATTGTGATTTAGGTGGATATCTGACTTTGTGAGAACTTTTTTCAGCTTTTGGAGAATTATTGTCTATTTTGTTTTACTATTATTCAAATTTCTATTGGCATATTAGAAATATCATTGGAAAGTTTTCTAGTCTTGCTTTTAACAGATTTGGGATTTTTCTCCCGTTTCATGACTTAAGATTGAATGAAAAGTCACCCACTTAATAGGGCACTTTTCTCAGTCCAACTGTTCTTTTCCTGATTAAAACTTTAGTCTTTGCAGGAGCTTGGAGTGGTTGTTATAACACTACTGTTCATAATAAGCTAATCATGTTTTTGAATTCATAATTCAAAAATAACAAAATAAATTAATAAAATTAAAAACCTTCTGCTGTGTATAGCCACTCACTCAGCTTAACAATCTGATTAGGTAAAATAGACAAGCAGAAACCAAAATGATAGGACAAAATAGTTTAATTAGAATTATTATTCGAATAGTTAATATTATATATATAAACTAGAATACAGTTAT
The DNA here is from genome assembly GCA_028023455.1 of Epiperipatus broadwayi. Classification (NCBI taxonomy): domain Eukaryota; kingdom Metazoa; phylum Onychophora; class Udeonychophora; order Euonychophora; family Peripatidae; genus Epiperipatus; species Epiperipatus broadwayi. The sequence continues at coordinate 58,419 of JAQFVV010006197.1, read as the reverse complement.
CTTTAATTTATGATCGCTGGCCATGAAGGCATATAAAAACATAATATAGACCGGTGTGGCTTGCAAAGTTCCTAGGTCCACTTTTTCACCTTCAGTGGTGGAGTTTACTGGGTTTTTTTCTATTGCTAAATTTAAACACTCTTGACTTTCATGTGCAATCAATAAGCTCCGCAGCAAGTGCTGCATAGTTATTTTTTGTTCCCTCTTTATTCTTGATAAGGAATGTTGCAGAAACCAATTAATTCTTGGCTATTGTCTACTTTTAGAAATCAGCACTTTTAATCTAGCTGCATTAATTAGTTTCTAATCAGAAGCGCTTATCTTTAATACAACTGATCAGTAGCATACCAAAATTTAAATTACAAAATTCCTTTCTTATTGTCTATTTCATTTAATAAAACTTATTAATTATTATATACATTTATAGCACCTTCAAAGCTTTAATTATTCCATCATAATATATCATACATTTTATTTCCAATTTAGAAATACTCATAAATTATGAGCTTTAATAATAAAACATTTAATGGAAATGAATGTAACAATAACATAAGATAATCACTATAATTAAGAAAGTTTATATTACTTAATCTAAAAATAATCTTGTTATGTCTACATTTATTTAAATACAAATACTACTCATCTGTTTTACACTTTAACATTTTATTTGTACAATACTTAATTATATTTTACTATGTGGCTGTACGTACCTTTGTTACAGTGATTTAAATTAGTAAGTCCAACAAACACGTTGATGCCATTTACTCAAAGTTCATGACTGAAAAGTGTTCATCCCACAGCTAGCCTTTGTGACATCTCATAATCCAATACATAACACCCCTTCTCCCTTAGAATGAGACTTCGTAGTCCTCGAATATGCCAGATATTGACGTGAAAGATGCTTCTTGTATGGCTTTGGAGATGGTTGGCAGAGAGGTGTTGGGTTGGCATTGTCTGAGGTTTCTGCTGCCGCTAAAGGTGGTGTTTTTGGATCATCAATCAGTTACACTGCCGGAGTTGAGCTGGGTTGGTCAGTGACAGTCACTCTTGCTTACAATTGATCTATGTGCTTGTGTTGCACCCCCAAGTCTGTCTGAACTTCATATGACAAGGGGCCTGTTCTACTGTGGCAGAAATCCAAGGGGAGCTCCTCTGGGTGGCTCTTGCAAAAACCACATTGTCTGATTGAAATTCACATATTCTTGGCTGTGTATTTGGTGTGGCTCTTGGGACTCTATCTGGATGTACGAAATCCAAGCATGTACAAAGATGTCGAAAAGCATCTCAGCTGGGCTTAATGTTGTGGCTGCAGATGGTGTGATGTGTTGAGTTAACAGATATTTAGCTAGATGCTGGCTCCAATTTCCATGTGTGTCACATTTCAGCCTCTCTTTTGCTGACTGTGTGGCCATCTCTGCAAGACCATTACTTGTCGGATGGTAGGCTGTGACCCATGCATGTCGGACTGCATTACTTTACTGATGAATGTTGAGAATTCTGACGATGTGAATTGTGGTCCATTATCGGATACCACACATTCTGGTATGCCATGGGTTGAAAATAGTTCTTGCAGTGCTGCAACTGTTGCACTTGAAGTAGTCATTGTTTGCATCTACAGCAATGAGGAGCATCTGTCCATCGATGGGGCCTGCAAAATCCAAGTGCAATCAAGACCATGGTTGTCGATGGTGTCTCCCAGGAGTGTGTCGGAGCACGAGGACATTCATGTCTTATGACTTGGCAATGCATGCATTTTCCCACAAGGTGTTCTCTGTCTTGATACATTGACGGCCACCATACATATGACCTTGCCAATGCCTTAGTTCTTACGATGCCTGAGTGAGCCATGTGAAGCTCATTTAGGGTTCATTTCTGTAGTGATGAAAGTAAGGGTTCATTTCTGTAGTGATGAAAGTATGATGACATGGGACCCCTACAGCAGACAGTTCTTGTGTGTGGAGAGGTCATTTCATCTATTAAAAAAATTGCAGTTTCATGTTTGTGGCTTGGTTTGGCCAGGTGGTGAGAATATAGTTTTTTACAGTTGCTAACAAAAAGTCTCTGCATGTCACTTGTGCCACCTGTTCTGCCATCACAGGGGGAAACTGCAATTCTTCCAAAAATAGGACACCACCAAATTTAGGGCCTTCATCTTCAGTTGATGGAAGTGGGCATCTGCTCAATGCATCTGTATTTGCAATCTTCCTTCCTGGTCTGTACTCCAGCTTAAAAGAATAGGCATTTATTGTGTATGCCCATCTTTGCATTCTGGGTGATAATATTATGGGTGTTGGTTTATCTGAAGTAAATATGCCTAGCAGTGGCTTATGGTCTGTATTTATTTTAAATTTGAATCCAAATAGGAAGTGATGGAAACGTTTAACTCTGAATATTATCACCAAAGCTTCCTTGTCAATTTGTGTGTAGTTCCTTTCAGCTATTGATAAGGTGCATGAGGCGAAAGCAACCAGGGAAGTTGATCCATTGGGCAATCATGTACTTAGTATTGCCCCCACCCCGTATGGTAAAGCATCACACATAAGCTGGACCTCCTGGTTAGGATCAAACAGCACCAATACACTATCAGAGGTCCATGCCTCTAAGTTTTTTAAATGTCTTTTCATGTCTCATTGTCCAGGTCCATGTGATGTTTGTTTGTAGTAAGCGATGTAGTGGTTCGAGTATGGTTGCTCGGCCGAGAAGGAAATTATTATAGAAAGTTTAAAAGTCCTAGAAATGCTCTTAGTTCTCTTTTGTTCCTTGGGGATTGGGCATTTCTAATTTTATCCACTTTTCTTGGTAACGGGTGGAGGCCCTTATTATCTATTTTATATCCCAGGAAATCCACAGTGTTTACTTCGAACACACATTTTTTCTTGTTTGCTCTCAATCTGCTGCATGTCAGCCTTTCCAACACCATATGTAATTTTACACATAAGTCACTCTTCGATGTGGCACAGATTAAGATATCGTTGAAGTATGGATAAACTCCAGGGATATCTCCCAGCAAGTTGTCTATGACACATTGAAATATCCCAGGTGCCACACAGATTCCATATTGTAAGTGTTTCATGAGAAAAGCACCTCGATGAGTGATGATGACTTGTATGTTGGCTGATGCCTCATCGACTGGAAGTTGAAGGTAAGCCTTGGCCAAATCTATTTTTGCGAAAATAGAACTAGGTGGAAGAGATACCAAAAGGTGGTGGACTGCAGGTATTGGGTATGGGTGGTTTTGGAGGGCCTTGTTGATGGTTCTGGAAGGCCTTGTTGACAGTCACCTTGTAGTCACCACATAATCTCACTTCTCCTGTAGGTTTGAGGATTGGTACCACCAGTGTTGTCCATATTGGGTTTTTTGGCCCGATGATTCCTTCCTGAAGCAGTATCTCTAATGTGAGATCCACCTTGTTTTTCATGGTGTGGTAATGGCCGGGTTCTCAGTCTAATTGGAGGATAATTTGGATCCACTGGCAGTGAAACGGCCGGCCCCTTACAAGTTCCTATTGATGAGTTGAATACTTGTGGATACTTGCTAATGGCATTTTGGATGGATGGTTCAGTGATACTATGAACTCCGGATAGTGTAATACCCAGAAGTCTGAACCATTCATGTGCCAATAGACTTCTGCATGGGCTCTCTGCTGCCAACAATTATAAGTGGCATATGTCCTTCTCATATTGTATAAGTACTACGCATTGTCCTTTAAATGCTATTGCATGGTGTTGAAAGTCTCTTAATGTGATATTGACTGGTTGTAATTTAGGTATCAGTGCCTCACATATGTCCATGAATGTAACGTATAACATTATAGAATATTGTGACCCTGAGTTGACCTCCATTTTGCATTCTTTGCTGTATATGTATATATGTGCGATAGCTTTATGTGTCAAGCCATTCTGGCACACTTCATGGATGTGATCTAGAATTTCATCTTCCAATTCAGTCAATGTCCTGCACTGGTTAGGTGACCTCAAAGTATTTTGTTGCTTTGCTCTGCAAACACACTGTAGGTGGCCCATTCTCTGATAGAAAGGCATTTGGTTCTTTTAAAAGGACATTCCGCTCAGCTATGCTGACCACTGCATCTATCACAAGGAGTGGTTTCTGACCAAGGGGTTTCATTGTTTCTTTTGTTCGCCAGTGTTTGAGGGGGTGGTAGTGACCCCAGAGGGTTATTACAGTGAACTGTTGGTGTGTTCCATTGAATAAGGTCTGCAGTTGGCATGGATGAGCTTGTGGCATGGATTTCATGCACCTGTATTGATGCTGCATCCACAGCCAAGCTGTGCTGAACAGCCATTTCCAAGGTTAAGCTTTCTTCCATTAGTAGTTTGCATTTGGTTGCCTCATTGTGAAGCCCACAGATGAATTGGTCCTGAAGATGCTCTGTAAGTGAAGGTCCAAGTTCACAACCCTCTGTCAGTATCTCGGAGGTCTGCCAAGAAAGTGCTTACACATTTACTCCCTCTCATTGCCAACAGTGATGAAATTGAAGGCGCTGGTATATGATGGACAGCTGTGGGTTAAAATACTGTTTTAGAATTTTAATGATGTCTTGGTATGACTTTTCCTGAGGCAGTGCTGGAGATCTAAGAGAGCGCAGGATACTTAATGTTTTTAGGCCACATGCTGCAAGGAGAGTTGAATGCCTTCTGTAGTCAGAAATTATGTTATTAGCTTTGCAAATAAAGTCCACTTGCAACGCATATGTATCCCACAGGTGTGGTGAGTCGATGTCGAATGACGCTAGAGAGCCTATAGTAGCCGTTACATGGTATAATAAGTTGACAATTTCTAAATTTATCTAAACGTTTGCATGTATTTTCTGACCAAGTGAGAAAGAAATGTGAGAGAAAGACCTGTAGCATGACAGTTTATCACATAACAATAATAATTGCATGTTTACATATGCTAGTTGCCTTATATCTTAAATATATTTTTTTATACAGCATTGGTCTTGCTTGCACATTCATTTAAATATTCATCTTCATCACCAATTTTGTGTTTTGTCTACATTTATTTAAATACAAATAGTTTACGTATGCTAATTGCCTTATGTCCTAAATATATTTTTTTATACAGCATTGGTTTTGCTTGCACGTTTATTTAAATATCTCATCTTCATCGCCAATTTTGTGTTATGTCTACATTTATTTAAATACAAATACTACTCAGTTGTTTTACACTTTAACATTTTATTTGTACAATACTTAATTATATTTTACTATGTGGCATTAGGTACCTTCGTTACAGCAATTTAAATTAGTAAGTCCAACAAACGCATTGACACCATTACTCAAAGTCTGTGACTGAAAAATGTTCATCCTGCAGATAGCCTTTGTGATGTCTCGTAACCCATTACATAACAAATCTGACCATGTTGTGAATAAAAATATAAATATATTCAATATACAGCACTATAAAATGAAACAAAAATAAGCATAATAATACTCATATCCCATGAAGACCCTAATGAATTAATAATTCTAATTTCCCTTAACAAATTTAATAAATGAACAATAATTAATAAAAACCAAAATAATCTTAACCTTGGAAACAAATTTATTATTCTTTTAGATACTATTATTCTTCAAGAATGATACCACTCATAAGAAATCCTAGACAAACAAAACAATCCACAAGAACAAACTCCATGCCCCACTATTCAAATAGCCGCATTCATATTTCACATATTACAAACACTGTTCTAATTATTAACCCTATATATCCAACTGATGAAAAAGCAATTAATTTCTTTATATCAACCTGCTGAACACAAATAATTCTTGTTATTGCTGCTCCAATCTTAAACAAAAAAATTTCTAAATTATAATGAAATAAACTTAAAAATTATTGAAAATTGAATAACTTCATAATCTAATTTTAATAAAACACTTGCCAAATCATTGATCCAGAAATAGGAGCTCCAACATGAACTTATGGAAATCAAATGTGAACTCCATACAAATAATTCAATACAAAATTATTAGTATATATAAGTGCTTTAACATGCTGAAAAAGAAGCTGTCAGTATTAAAAAAAAACCCAATTAAATTAAATTAATCTAGGCCTAGTATTTTCGAGGTTTTCTGTCATATTCATGGCCAAAATAGATTATAAACCATTGCTGTAATATTACTAAATAATAATGTATGCAAATGCGTATGTAAATTAATTTGTCCATTTTCTTGAAATAGCAAAACACGTGTCACGTCTATTGATCGCATTGTTATCATTGATAATAAAATATTCCTCCTTGATCTTTCTTTTACAATTGTTGGCTTCAGGAGCACACTATTTTGGGTTGCAGGGTTTGAACACTTGACCGGCCTGCTTCTCATTTTCGAAAAATATTGAGAAGTTATTATTCTTTTTTGCTCTTCTGTACATATACATCTGCTGAGAAGCTCTATTATGGATAGTGGCCTTGGTTTCCCCATAGTATGTGACACTGCATCCAGCCTGAGGGCATGAAATGCTGTATATGACCTGGGATGCCTGAGATGGATCCATTCTGTCCTTTGCATTATTAATAAGTCAGTTAGTGTTAGGGGGAGTGCGGAAGCCAACTTTAAATTCATTAGCTAAAGTCTTTATAAACTGTTGAGATACTTTGGGGATATAAGGAAGGGAGATTTGAGGTTTATCTTTAATTATGTGGTTAGCTATTGATTTTTTATAAAATTGATAAATTTTGTTAGTAATTAATCTGTAGCTGAAGCTGATGCTTAATAAATCTTTTATATAGCCTGCAATATTAGTCTTCCTACCAGCCTCAAATTTATACAAATTTTGATTCCTAAATAAAAACGCATTTAAACCTGTGAATTTATGTGATGTAGGTGAATTGGAGTTTGGGTGGGTGAAACCTCTGACTTCAAGAGGCTATGCAGAGCTCTGCCTTCTCTATGGACAAGCAAATCCAAATATTTTAGTTTCTGCCATTTGTTCTCCCAGGTGGTGTTTATGATTAATTTAGTTTGCAGTTGTAATTCATTTTTAATGTTCGTGATTACATCTTTTGGAGCTGCAATGAACAACATCATCCACATAACACAAGTATATTAATCCAGAAGTGTTAGAGAGGTATTTAGAAATGACTTGCTTTTCAAAATTATAAATTCTCTTATTAAAAAATAATATTTCATTAAAATATCCATTGATAAAGTATTTATTCATTAATATAATAATTCCTATTAAAAAGAATGGGACTAATAATGTATAAAATAAAGACAATATTGCTTGAAGATACTCAGGTTGATAACTTCAAACGATAATCAAAATAATAGTTGGAATTAATAAACATTCAAGTAACATAAAATATTAAAACATTTAATGAAACAAAAGTAAAATAAAATAATATTTAACACCATAACTGTAATACAAAAATAATGTTTACTTATATCTCACATAAAAAAAATTAAGGTAGCAATTATTATTGAAACACATGCTAATGTTCTTAATATAACTAAAGGTATAGATAATATACCAACACCAAACCTATAAGAAATTCTTGATATAAATAAATACATGTTTAATTTAGAAACATAAAAAACCATAATTAATAATATAATATTACCTACAAACCTCAGTTAATTACTTATCAATCATACCTCTGGTCAGACTGCGATTTAATAAAATATTAAACCGACAGTCATTTTTCCAGACCGAAGTAGCTCTCCGGCTGCCTGTAACGTGAAACATGCCATGGGGAATTTTAATAATTTCATTGACAATTTATTAATAGCTTCATTGTCTGTGCGCAGAGCACATATATATATTATTTTATTTAAGCGTTAATGAAGTAAAATCTTAACTATTACAATAAATATTATAATTTCTATCATCTAACAATCCTTAGACTATTAAATATATCATTTCCATAACACCAAATTAATGATATTAATAAAGATAAACCCAATCTTGTCTCTCAAGCAGTTAATGTCAAAAAAACTAATCTTGAAAACAATTATTTTTCTAATAATACTAACCATGAAATCATTATTCAAAAAATATTTAATATAATAAATTCAAGTCTTGGTAATATTGATAGTAAATGTAATCTAAATATAACAAACACTATAATTCCAATAATAATAAATATAACCGAAATCAAAAACTTGAATTGTAAAATCATCTATCTTAGACTTTCAAAGTCTATATATTTATTCCTTATAGTTCAATTAACTTTTCAAAAAACTTCATATGGCCCTTTTGTACTAACACAAAACATTTGAAGATAAAAACCAATCTGGTTTACACTGATTTGAACTTAGATCATGCAAAAATTTAATAGACAAACAGACTAATTTATACAACAATTACATCGTATAGTATTTTTAATCCAACATTGAGATAATAATCTTTGTAAACAAGACTTTTTAAAAAAATTATGCTGTTATCTTTATAGTATCTTATTCTATAATCATTATTAATAGAATCTTCTCATCCCTCAATTTTATTCTAGTTTTTTTCGCTAAAAAATGTATTTCTAACATTTAACTTAAGAAAGAATTGCTCCATTTATCCATTCATTCCAGTCTAAATTTATAAACAATGATTATGCTACCTTTGCATAGTCATTTTCTTTTTATTATTACTGCATTTCCGCTGACATTTTTGACTCTCATGTTCGTTTTCTGTATTATGCATCCCTTATGCCTTCTGGTAATATCGTTCCATTTTTCTTCTGATAAGAGTGATATTGTCGAACCATCGATCTCCATTTCTGTGTCTTTTCCACATATGTTCATTGTTATCATGTATTGTTTTTGGGTTTTTGTGCACACATTTTTTTTAACTTCATATTCCATATGTTGTTTTTCTTGTATTTTGGGATTTCTGCAGACTGATACTAGATGTCCTTTCCTTCCACAATTATAACAAGTATATGTACGCCATTTGCAGATTTTTGCTATGTGTCCTCGTTTTCCACAACAGAAACACTTTATTTGATTTCCTCTGGCATTCCATTCTTTCATATTCATATTCTGTGTTTTACCTTCTGTTTTATGTATTTCCCATGACTGTTCATCATTTATCTTGCCTCTGAAATACATTGCTTGTTCAATTACAAACTCATATGCTATCCCTTTCCTTATTGCTATGTCATAGGTCAAATCTAGTTCCATTAACAAATTCTGACATAGCCAGTCTTCATTCATTTCCCATAACAATTGATCCAGTAGAGCTTGTTCAGTGAAATCTCCGTATTGGCAATCCTTTACTAATTGTCTCAGACTTATGACTAAATCTATTATGCTTTCACCTCTGTGTTATCTGTTATTCCACAAGATTAATTTTGCCGTAAACTTCGATGGTTGTGGACTGAAATAATTGGATAATTTGCTTATAATGTTTTCATATTCTGTTTCGTCCATTAATGGTCCATTCATTAGTTTATGTTAACTTCTATGACTCTTCTTCCAGACAGGCATAACAGTGCTGCCACTTTTTTATTATTCTCCGTAATGCTATTTAACTTAAAAAAATTTCGAGTTGAGTGACATATAGTGAGATGCTTCCTTGTCCTAATGACATTTTAATTTGGCCTTCCGAACTTTTGAATTAAATAATTAACTCGGTAGATTCGAAATTTCACAGCGACTGTGCCAAAAGTTTGTTGTAGATTAAAAAAAAACCCTTTACTCCATTTTATTATTTACAACAGTATATAGGTTTATTCAAAAAAGAAAATCTTCCAAGTACATCCTAATTTTAAAATGGATTACACTACATTACATATATATTTATAAAAAAGTCTTTTTATTTGCTGTGTGATGTGTCTTCACATCTTGATTGATTTACCTGTTCATTGGCTCAATTCTCTCATTATTCCAGTGGTCCATTCTTCTGTATTTCCACCAATCAATGTGTCCTCACTATTTCTCTATGGTCTGTCTTGTTATCAATTTCTCTATCCATAATTCTTTGTCTTCCATAATCTGTTTTACATATTTTCATTCTGCCATTTTAAACAAATAATTTATGTCCGTAATTTCACTTCTGAAATTTTTGTTTTTCTTTTACCAGTCATTTCAGATATTTCTAAAATGAATACTTTTGTGCATGAATTATTTATTGAGTAATTAAGAATCCAAGTACAGAAACTTAGCAGGACTTAATAAATGCTAAAGTTACCATTTTAAAGAGAATATGGTTCATCAAATTCAATTGAATGATTCTTTATTTAAATTAATGGAAGAAAAAATGCTGAAGAATGATCACAAAATAAATAATCAACAACAATGCACTCCATTCGGCAATATTTGCTTAGAAAAAAATTGCATAGATAATTAAATGTAAAATAGAATTTTGATGTGCCGGTTGAATGAATTAAAATCAAATTGGGCAATGAAAATTGAAAATGTAACAAAAGAAAATGGTGAAATTATTAAAGATGATTTCAATTCTGCTGAATAAATCTTGATACCCTAATGAAATGTTGAGATTTGGAAACCCAACACTGCTTTAAAACTATTATAAGTCATATTTCAGAGGTTTGGTCAATGGTGCTTTTAAAAAATGATGCCAGATTTATTACTTGCTTCACTTCTGCAAAACTAAGTGGAGATGGACCTTTAAGCAGCGGTGATGCAGGCCAAAGAGCTCAGACTGTGAAGAGATTGTCTCCCAAGATACCAAAGCAAGCTAGGGACTGTACAGGTTATATTGTTGTCATTTCTGAAGAAGCTAATGGTTTTTATCAGCTTAATTCTGTTTATCAAAGAAAATATTATTACTTCATGTAAAACTTCAGTATTAATCTGGAATATCAATTGTTTTCCTAACTGTTCATAACATTCTCATTTTTACTTGAAAATTTTATAATTAATTCTTGAAATATAATTTGACACAGCTTCAGGAAAGGTTTTGAAAAAAAAAGCATGTTGTACCGGTCACATGTTACACACCAATAACCTAACCCACGGTCGGATTCAAACCCAGTTAAACCAAAGAATTAAACCCAAGACCAAACTGAATTCGAATCCAACTTGTGAGCTCAGATCAAATCAATGGATAACATATGTAGATGGCACATGACTATGCACCAAGAAACTAGCTTATTGGATGATGATGATGATTTCTGAGACCCCTGATCTGACTCTACTGTAACAGTCAGAATCATCTATCTCGCTAACACACTGTAGAATTCAAACCCAGACATGAAACTGAACATTCTAGGAGGGGTTGCCTTCTAGATATACTAAGTTCGAATCTAAAGTCCAAATTTCACAGCGCCATCTATGTGACAACGCATCTGAAGCCACTACTATTATAACCTTTGACCGGTGCCTGGTGGTCAGGGAGAAACAAAAGACTCTATACTAAAAGAAGCTTGGGTGGCTAATTAACGTCTATGGATTTACAAAAGAAATGCAGAAAATATATATATCTATAGACCGAGACAGTGATAGGAATCAAATAAAATAAGAGATCAAATTTAGTTTTAAATAATTTCACAAAATTTATTTATATAAATTATAGATATAATGCCACTGTCTGCTTATATGAGACAGGGACGCGTATTAAATAATTGTGGGCATTATATTTCAATAAATGACAAAAAGGTTTTAAAGCAAAGTGATATATTCTATTCCTCGGGTTAATAACATTACGATAATGTGCTTGATGAAATAGGAACATGTGCGAGGTGCTTTGAGCAATTATACAAGTTTAAGAAAATATTTGAAAATTAAGTGTTCTAAAATATTTATTGATTTCGAGAATAGTATGGACTAAAGCTTACTAAGCAAATGTGGGAATGGGATCAAAGCATTTATTTGAGAATAATAATAATAGATTTATATTGGGAGGTCAGTATTGCTGATAATGAATTTATTAAAGTTGGAGGGTGTGACACGTTTAAGTCACGGATGCTTTGTAAAATAAATATAAAATAAAACAATATTGAATATCCGGAATGATTACGGAGGGCATCTCGCCGCTAACCCGTAGGAAAGTATTTTGATGAACAGCCGAAACTTAGCGACTGGGTGATGATTGCATTTAATTCCCAGGTGTGTCACTTGGGGACACACTCTGCCTGGAAATCGCAAAGAGAACGGACTTTGGCCGTGTAAAGAATCCTTGGAAAAGTAAAGCAAAGCAGTCTCAACAACCAATTCACTTACCAGCAATACGAGACTAGTCTATATAAAACATACTAAATGGGTTTTACTTGGATTAAGAGAAATGCCCAATCAAATTCCCAGAAATTCATTTAAAAGGGTCCGCACATTCTCGACGTCAATGATGAACTTTGTAATTAAAGTAGAACACGGTAATTAAATTAGGAAAATGCATGCTTGTGGGTTTGAAAAGTAAGTATAGATTTATATACTCAATCATGCATTAGGGGACACATTTAATCATTGACCTTGCACATACTCTCATATTAGATTAAAATCAATAACATGTAGATTTTAAACTATGTGATTATATTATATATTAAAGAAAAGAATCGCCCTCGAACGAGTGATTTGCAAGATAATAAAATTTAGAAAATTATTTAGAAATTTTAAATATGTCTTCATAGCGGCGTCTTATTTTCATCAGAGGGAATAATTCACTCGGTCAAAGATGATTCTGACACATTATCATAATAAAATAACAGAAAGCTTAATAAATAGAAAATATGAACCCAAGGATAGAGAGCAAAATGTTGAGTATATTTAAACACGTTAAAGAAATACATAATGAAGTTATGTGAAATATAAGAAAAACAATTTTAAATAGCTATAGCATGTTAGTTATCACAAGAGCTCTTGAGTTAATTTAGGGTTACCTCTGGAGAAGCATTTTTAGGTAGATTGATGGTCGGCAGGTTTTTATATAATTTAACAGCAAAATCTGGAAATGTTCATATTTTTGACAGCAGCAGCAGTTCCGGGGTTCCTTGTGTGATAACTTCCGATGGTCTACGGCAGCATATGACCATTTCGGAGAGAAATAGTCTTCTTGCACTCTACTCCGTCATGTCAAGATTTACAAATTACTACAATAATTTTGGTTAGAAACATTAGACCTCAGAATGATTTCTCTTAGAAACATTAGAAGAAAAAACTGGAGAACAAAAGAACACCCTTCTTTTTATAGTAGACGTTAACAATATAACTGCCCTGGAGCATTACAAAAATATATCCGACTTATCAGCTGTAATTAAATCTATCCGAATGTCTAAAGGAATTCAACATCAATTAATTTCTTTTGTTAATTTCCCTGTTGACATTCGGATTACAAACTAGATTTAATTAAAAATTACTTTTACTAATTAATAACTGAAACACAGGCTTGTTATATACCTGTGGCTATATATATGTAATATAGGGTATATGAGCACAGACTTTCACACCACCCACCTCTCTCCACTCTATCTAATAACACTGATACACCTAAACACATATATGCTGAAAAGATAAATAATCACCAATATACGTATTTCATGCTAAACCAGCAATCATCAGTTGGTCCAGACTATCATCTTTACAAAGAAAACCTTATGTGGACATTGCTGTTTTTAGATAAACTTATAGAACATTAACTAATTAAACTATTGTCCCTGATTTATTTAAACAGAAATATTTGGAATAACTTTTATTAAATTAAAGAAAATGATTTTACTTTTTAAATTGCAATATTTGAATCTATTTACTAAACGAATATTTACTAAATGAATTTTATTTTAAATCAAAATATATTATGACAGTAATATATTTGTAAATAGATTCAAACAAAATAACTTTAACAATTTATAATTTTGATATGTTTTAAAATGCATATCAGAGTGTGTGCGCAATTACAACTTATATAACCTACTTTTAAATAAATGTAAATTATGTGAACAAATACATAATTCATAATATTTTATTTTATTTGGGAATAAGTTATATATATAATACGAGCATTGTGCTCGTGGTTTAAAATTAGGCGGAATTTTTGGTATATAAGTGTATTGCAGACACACTACGATAGAGTGGAGTTCAAACTAAGGTATGAGGGTAGGAAGTAGGTGAGAAAAGGTGAAACGAAGATCTGCAAAGCAGACCTTACTGTTTCACTACTAACGTACAATAAAATGACTACGAATATTTATAAATCAATTCATGTATGTATGTTCGAGTTGCCAATACAGACAGCAAGCATTAATATTAAATATAATTAATAACTAATGAAAAAAGCCAAAACTAAATATGTTATATAAAGTATTTAATAATAATAAATATTTGTTCAAATGTTTATGAGTAGCATGTTAAATTACCTCTAGTCTTTAAGAACGGGAGTTACAATAAGTAAAGGCAGTCGTGCTCATATGCCAATAATTAAGATGCAATTATGGGAGAAATATATATGTCTATGTCCTGACAAGTAAACAAAGGTAAATAAAGGTATTTTACTTGGAAAGAAATTATGATTCTAATTTTATAGAAGAAAGATGTGAGATTCATTTTCACACATCCATAAATCAACTCACGAAAAGCATGATAAATATTTAGGGCATAGCTTTAATGTTTAACAAATAACTTATTTAATTATAGATGAATATGATGTTGTTTGACTTTAATAAAATCAATTAATTACGATTTATGAGCATGAGAGTGGGGCTTTATTGGAACTGAGAAATAAACAGTACTAATGACTTATGAGTAGTAAAGCAAATATGAATTAGAATGGCTTGTCAGTGATTTAAGAAGTAGAAGGGCGGCTTCTATTCTACAAGTCTTTTCTGCCCTATAAAGAATCTGAGGAACACAGGGAAAGCCAGGTCAGGACATAGCTGTGAATCTTTGGTGTTCCAATATAATAATGAGCGAGGGAGGAAGTGACTTCTTCCTATATCTTTTAAAAATAACAATAAGATCACCGATGTGACAAGCTATGAAGCAGGAGGTGGCTCGCGTGATTATTCAATGATCATATTTAATTAAGAAAGCCCAAATTACATAAGGAATGTTCTATATAATGACCTAATCATGTCAGATTAAAATCAAACGTGCTTAGAATAAATGTGCTTAAACGCAATTAGATAATTATACTAATCATACCCTAAATATCATGCCCTTCCCGAATATTCATATAAAAATACAAAATTCAAATTAGAATACATTTTATTCCCCTTATTGACCTTTAGTAAAACATTTTAACATTATTTTTATGAATAAATAAATTTGTGAATGCAAATAAAATAGCTGGGAGCATAGGTTAGAAAATGGGCTAATAATTATTATCAGTCATTAGTAAAAATAGCAAACATTTAATAAATCCTTCAACTCGATAATTAATAGAACCGTATTAATCTAATTCTAATGGGCAATAATTAAACTATAAAACTTAATACTATATTATTTTCATGAGGTAAGTGTATCGAAAGAGATTATTATCGAGTTGAAGTATTATTGGCATATAATCAAAAATAAATGATATTAATAATCATTCAAATAAATATATAAATAAAGTTAGTTAAATGAACTGCCATCATAAGAAAAGGAAAGTTAACAAAATATTAATTTTAAAGACTAGAGATAAAAATAGAGACTTACTATACAAATTAAGACATTATAAAGCAAGAAGGAATTTTAACAGTATTTAATTTAAAAGGTGATTTAAAGTAAAGTTCAGAAACTGGCCAGAAAGTTGCGATTCAGAAAGTAAAGATATTACTAATCCTACCATGGTTTGTTCCTTAATTTACATGGCAGAGTCCGATTGGGTTGAGACGATAATGTAGGTGCATGTTTAACTTATATGAATAGCATTTTTGGATTGGTTTCTTTAAGATTTTGGCAGCTTATGATTGATATGGAAATTTCTGATTAGCAGCTAAAAAATGTTGAAGATTTTATAGGAAGTTCATCAGAGTCCAGCAATCAGATCCCCAAAGTTAGCCACGCACCATGCTGAAAACATTATAAAAATTTATAATTAAAATTGACATAGCTTCAAGTAGCAATTCTTCTAAAAAAGTAATGGCTTCTTTTTTCTTGAAACTTTTCCAGGCTATTTATACCTTTGCTGTGGTTTTCTACCCATTCTGACTCTGATGCCTTCAGGCTAAAGCTTTTTACATTATCACAAGTTAAAAAAATTTTTAATTGATATCAGATCCACTCCTTTGATAAGACTTCCAAATCCATTAACTTTGAATTTATTTTCTAATTAGAAAATGAATTTGTAAATTTGAACAAACGATTTTAACTGAGAACCATCCTTACATTTTAAATTATTATTTTTACTAATTAATAAAAATTCCCCATTGTCTTTGGGAAAGGGCAATCTGAAAGCTTATCAAAAGAATGTAGCTTTTAATCACATAAATTTGAACAAAATGGTAAAAGTAAAAATAAAACATTCTGATGTAATGAAACATTATAATGAATATATATATTTAAATATTCACAAATATATGCATACAATCCACACAATTACAATATATATGTTTTCATGTATAATTTTATCATGAAGTTATTAATATTATTAGTTAATTTATATGTAAAATAATTTGTTTTAACAAATGTTTGAATAATACTGTTTTAATTGAAACTAGCATGTATTGAACATATAAAGCCCCATTACATTCGGAAATTCACTGTTAGTGATAGGGTTTGAAGTAGGCTAAAGGTGGGATCTCATGAAGCTCAGATTGAACTTAGATCCGACCACTTCAATATGAAAAAAATCTTGTCAATGTTGGAATATATAGTAAAATATTTTGAATGCATACATAACAATATGTTAGACTTTGAAGACCATTCAAATTAGAAGGTTGCACTCATTTTATACAAAAATAAAGTCTTGAATACATGTGTGAAATTCTATATTTGGAAGTATAAATTTTTATGAATCTATAAATTTTTATGAATCTATATTTCACAGCAGAAGTTGTTTGAGACTGTCAAAAAGATAATGGAAATATGTGAATTCAAGTTATTGTATGTAGTAAATGATATTCATTTCTTTGTCAAACTTTAGCAAGGAAAATAAACTGTTATGTTATGTAGGGAAATTGCCAATTTATAGTCAATGTAAAATCTTTTTCAAGAAAAATTATAATCTGCTTCATTGGAATTTGCATATGCAAATCATTCAATAATATCATATCTTGGGATTTTCTGTAGAATTTGGACAATGTATGGAAGCCTAATTGGACAATCCAGAATACTGAGTAAAGAGTCACAGAATTAATATGAAAATTCAATATCTTATTCCAAAACCAGCAATAATTTTAGGTGATATTGCTCAATTCAAGCAACTTGTACATGCTATATATCAGGAATGGCCAACAAGTTGATCGTGATTCAATGGTCAATCGCAAAGCCAATTTTGGTCGATTGCGAGGCCAATCTGGCAAATGTCAGGTAACAAGTGAAACAAATTAAGTCAAGATTTTTAAGTTTTTTTTGTTCTAAATTTTTTTTCAATTCTAGATAGGTGAGGTCCACTAAGTCGTATCATTATTGAAAATAATGTAGTTAATTTGAATTTATAAATATTGTTAATAATTACTCATGTCACTTTAATTCCCTTGGACATGAGTTTTTTGGCCCGTTAAGTAATTGTTATTTTTTGCTAGGTAGATATATAAAAATAGTATGTATTTCACATCTCCCTCCACTTAGACTACACCTATAACAACAAGTTGATCTCAACACATTTTTAAAATAAAAAGTAAATCTTATGAACACAAAAGTTGGTCACCCCTGCTATATATGTGGTGGGTGTTATACATTTTTCAATATTAACTTCTGTATGCCACTCTTAAATTAACTAATTAAGATTGGCATTGTCTACTAGCATTTTTCAGAGAACATTGGATTATTCTCATAAAAATATAATATATTTTAAAGCACTGATCAGATATATGATTTCATGCTATATAAAATAGAAGCAGGTTTTGAAATAGTTGATAGCCCTATATCATGTTAATATCACAAATGTTATTGTTTCTTAGTCCATGGTAATGCTACTTATAAATATCTAGTGTACAGTATATAAAAGTTGGTTGAGAGAAGTTATGTAATACTTGTAATATATGTTATTCTGGTATGGCTTTCTAATTTTATTTTCAGATAGTTAAATAATATTATGTATATATAAAATTTAGTAACAGAAATGCATAGACAAGTTTTACTAACAGAAATAATGTATAAATGTTCATATTTTAAAAATAGAATTTACCAAAGTCTGGCTGGGCAGCTTTTTTTAATACTTGAACTATACTCTTGATTTGAATAACCATGTCCATACCTGTCAGAAAAATCATGAATAACCAGATTGTAATATTTTATCACTACTTGAATAACCACTTGGATCATATTTGAATGCTTTTTTATTAAACCAATCAGTGATGTCTTTGATTTGATTCTAAAAAAGTATAAATTAATTTATATAGAAAAATAAATCTGATGAGAAATTATATATAGATGAATAAATTGATTTTTTAATTATTATGTAAAAATCTTATTCAAAATAAATTTTTATAAAGTGATTTATTTTTATGACTATTTTTTTAATAATATATTTTAACTGCTGAAAATTACTAGAAAAAAGATATTTTCATGAAATTTTCTATCTAATTATTAGTCCAAACTAATATCTATTTCATAAAATGGAAATCATTATATATGATTAGTTATGGTTTTGTCTAATATGAATATACATAATAATAAAAATACTAGTATTCTATAAAATTTTCTTCACAATTGTAGACCTTCTAAAGTCAAAACTATTAACAAAACCTACACTTAAATACATACATAAAACTATTCATAATTCATAATAAATCAAACCATCCTTCTTTGATATTCAGAATGGTTAACATTTGTATTGAATTGTGAGTAATTTCTTGTGTTTATATATAAGTTTTGTTAGTTTTCATTTTAGAAAAATTTTGTTTAATAAGCGAAACCATAAGTGAAGAAAATTTTGTAGTTCTATTATTAGCATCTCTATTTTGATCATAATTAGTAGAATCACTTAAGCAGTATTACATAAAATTAAATATTTTAGTAAGTTATATAGAATAAGTAAATATAAATACAAAAGTTTTTTTTTTGATGATAACATTTTATTCTCATTAGTGTATATATAATATGGATTTATTGTATTTAATAGTTTACATATGCTGATTTCTATATTTTATATTTTTTTCTGAAGGTTATATATATATTGTAACCATTTGCTGTGCACACACACACACATATATATATAAAGTAAGGAAAAGCAGAAATAAACCCAGACAAAAATTTTTTTGGATATTTTCCACATTTCCTGGAATAAAATAATCCTATTAAAAGAATTAAATAATTCTGAATTTAAATAAAATTTTATTATGAATTAAAACATTTTAAAAGATCTAATAAATAAATTAATCTTGTATTCTGATTTTGAATTTAAAAACAAGCATGATTTATTTTTGAAAAATCTTTTAATTAATGCTTGTGTACAATTCTCTATCTAAGTAAAAACATGTAGATGATACTTTAGTAGAAACCTAAAAGTAGCTTTTGATTAAAATTGTTTTTAATCAAAATAAGGATTAGACAGAAAAAACTGTTTTCACTTAAGGTGTTTTTATCACCTCAGATGACTTATAAAAAGGGCTGATAAAAATATCAGTTCAGATTGGCTAATAATTTTTTGAAAAGTGAAGCAATCAATCCTAATTAATGATTGAGCTTCATGGTCCTTCATACTCACCAAATTACTAACCCATGTTTGACCTTATGTTCCATCCTGCTCCTATATTCATGTATATTTATTTTATGTATATGTTTAAGATGTGCACCTAAAAGATTATAAAATTTAGCTTTTAATATTTTTTTACTATTATTTATTATTAATTCTTTTATTAAAATCAAAATATATTAGGTGCAGCTCAAATATATATATATATAATGGGAGCAATTACTAACATTATATTTTACAATTTTTTTTTTTTTTTTAAGTTTTAAAAAAATATAACTTTTCATTTTAAATTCTTTAAAAAACTATTTTTGTTTTAAAAATCCAAGATGGAGTATGCAACTGTTAATTGCCCAAAAATAATTAAAAAGGTGGACATTTTACATTGTCTAATTTTGGGAAAGAATGTCCAATTAAAATGTACTAAAAGTAAAAAGGAAATCAAATTAAGAATTTATACTTTTGCAATTAACATTTTTTTTTTATTTCAAATCTATTTCTAATCTGGAAATAGATTTGAATATATTTTTGAACAAATTCCTACTAGATAGCAATCGTGAGTGAAATTAAAAAAGGATACTAAAAGCATTCCTCAAATAACTGAGGGAAGTATATAATGGGCCGATTGTGACCACCAAAAGAGAACTAATTTTGTAGAAGAACTGTTGCCAAAATACTCCACGCTAGTTTATTTTCCAAATTGTTGAATGAGTAGTAAAAACTAATGACCTTTCCTCGCCTTTGCTGGTCAATCTCGCTGCCAATAATCATCTCGCTGATGCTCCAAAATTGATGGAAAGTATGATCTAATAATGAAGGAATGCCTAATGGAAACTTGCTGTTGCATTCGAAATCACTTCAATCCTGTTAATTTTGCCATGCTGGAGCCGAACTTTTAAAATGGACTCTTTAATATAGTAAGGTAATTAACCTAAGAATCACATATGAAATTAAATCTTATTTCTTCTAAACTAATCTCAACCTCAACTATCTGGATTTCATTTTCTAATTGTTAAATTAAATGTTTTTTATTAACTGTTAATGTAAATTTGCTCTCATACTAATAATTTTTCTTTTATATGCAGTCTGCCATATGCTCTTATTTCTTTAGTCTTGGTGCGGTTTCTTTTTTAATTTTAAACTATGTTTTATTTTATTATTTTTAAGTTGCCAATCTAAACAATCTTGCGAGCCTAATGTATAAAGTTATTTTTCCCTATCTACTTAGACCTCCCTGGGTTGAGGTTAATAAAAAACCCTCCCTTTTGAGTTAGATTTACATACTTTATTAATTAATACGCTCACCGGATTGTTTCTCAGATTAACCTAATTTCATGATTTTTTTAAAAATGTCTTTAAAAAATATTCTTTATGCATAATTTTTAAATTACCGAAAAATTAACGCTTCAAATAATTTTTATGTCGCTCACTTAATTCTGAAAAGGTGATTTCTTCTTGTTATTGTTTTTTACATTATCCGTATTATAATGCTATACTCTTAATATTTCAAAGACTTGATTATTCTCCAGTTATAAAATTCGTGAGGGTGGGATTTCAGTCTGTTAAATAATAAAGAAGGGAAGGGAGATAATTTTTAAAACTTATTTTGTACTAATTAAATCTTTCCCATATATATTACATAGCATAGTGTTAATTGTCTAAATTATAGCATTCGAGTGAGGCTCATGTGTTTTAAAAATATAAACTTCCATTTCATATCATTAAAGACATAGTGTTATTATGCTGTGTTGCAGAAATGGGGCTTAGTTTATTAAATATCACATGCTTCTAGCTTGGAGAGTTGCGATGAGTTCAGACCCATAGACTTTCTTCATGTCCTATCCTGCAGACAGTTGACTTTCCTGGGATCATTTTCATTTAACAGGCCTCTTGCGTCGGTTGCACCAGAGAACCCTGGGACCACGTCAAGCCTAATTAAACTTCTCTCAACAGTGCCCTAAAAAAGGGACTCTTAGCCACTTTGTTTTTCTTCATTTGGAAGCACGACATCACTTCTGATTCTTCTATCTTTATATCAGCCTTGTAACTCTTTTATTATTATTATTTATTTAATGACCTCATTTCGATGCTATAACCATAAAATTGTGCTTTGCTCATATATATATATCTTTCCAATAATAGTGATTCATTTAATTAATAATGTTGTTTTCTTCTTATTTTAAAAAAAAATCCCACCATCGCAATTTATCCCATTTATTTAAGAGTACTGTATACATATTTTAAAAAAAAAAACAAAGCGTTCTTTTCTTTTAAAATCTGAATTAAAGAATGTTTAAAAATATTATGTTCGCTAAGTAAAGATACTTGATTTAAGTGTATATTATTTTATAAAATGTTCACAAATGTTGTCCCCCA
The DNA here is from genome assembly GCA_028023455.1 of Epiperipatus broadwayi. Lineage (NCBI taxonomy): Eukaryota > Metazoa > Onychophora > Udeonychophora > Euonychophora > Peripatidae > Epiperipatus > Epiperipatus broadwayi. The sequence goes on along the minus strand of JAQFVV010006197.1, from coordinate 36,359 downwards.
TGATTAAATCATTTTAAAAATAGATTTTATTTATTTTCACAACTGAAACGGTATGAAAATAATTATGTAATATGTATGATTCCTAGAACACTTCATAAATGTGTATATTAATCATCACCTTTCTGACCACCACTAAAGCATTAATTCAAATACATTATAAGTTTGTTTTATAATCAAATGATTGGCATCTTGAACTCACCCACCAAATATACCTATTTCCATAAATATGTCATTTATTCATAAGAGCATATGAATCATCTTGTCACGCACATACAAATAAATATATAATCAACTTATTGTTTCATTAAATGTTTTATTAAATAATTTATTATTCAAGTTACTTATGTGATTCAAATTATCTTCTCTCCATTTCCATACATTCCAATATATATATATATGTTCTTTTGTTAAATATGTCTCATTGTCTCTTTTGGTCTTCTAGTGGGCCAGATTTAAGAATTAATTCTCATGTGCCATCATTATGTTATTCATTAGATGTTCGATCTGGGACTTGTGGAATGGGTTCGAATCTAGGTTGGTCCCTGATCTAAATCTCGGGCTTAACTGGGTTTGAAGTACATTTCATTGAGTTCCAGCTCATGTTAGATTGATCAACATTTTGACCGGTACAGAAGCAGTGGCCGAATTGGTCAGATGTAAAGTCTGGTTTTTATATTTTGAGAAGCAATTGGCAGAATAGAAGCTAGCTTTCAGATTTTGACAGATCGTTACCATGGATGAGATGTAACTGAAGTCAAGGCAGGAGATCCAGTAACACTTGATTCACTGGGGGAGTTTAGATGCATCTAGAAAAAAAACCTACTTCTCTGTTTCTATAGCTTAAATGTGAATGAGACAGCTGGCTGACCTGAAGTATATGTGGATCCAAATCAATGTCAACATAATCCTGATTATACTTTCCTGATTATGACAATCTTGAACTGGTCCCTATCAAGAGAAACCATTAGTGGATAAAGAATTGATTATATGTAGGCTATTTCAGCTATATGCAGTGAAGCACAGATAAACATATATATAGCTGATGAGTTAGTTTAAAATCCCTAAAATGACTTCAAATTTCTGACTTAATAACTTAAAGTAAAACAAATGAATAATTTGTTTGAATTATACACCTAAAAGAAGAGCTATAGACAATTGTATATATATATTGTAAAGAAATTATTTTAATATTTCTTAAAATAACATTTTAACCTACAACTTAAAATAAACCAAGTAAATGATTTGCTTGAGTCAATGATATTCATAGACAAATTTTATTTTGAAAAAAGAACATGAAGACTTCAAGAGTCTTTTTAGGTTAGAAAATAATCATTTGAAAGAAAAAGAAGAGAGACACTTTACATTGTGTTGATAATTAATCAATCAAAATAGTGTCATCAATCTAAATCTTAGTATTACATAAGGGGCTAATTATTATACACAAATTTTAAGCCAAGGTATCCTAGCAAAAGTAAAACACATCTTTTTTGGGGGAAAATAATCAAAAACAAACATACACCAAATATAATCCATGAACCGCCTATGCTCACAAAACACCTATTGACCTAGAAAATGATCAAATGGAGGCATATCACAGAATGCTACAAATGAGTGAAAAGCATGACAAATTTTTAAAAAAAGCTAGTATCATTTTAAATTTTGAGACAAAGTCTTTATTAAGACACCCCATATAAGCAATCCTAAAGAATATATTTTTCACAAATTCTGCGATATGTATCAAGGATCATTTTCCAGCATCAAATGCACTGGTCCAAATGCATATTGGGTAGATAAAGGCAAAGGTATCAAAGGAAGATATAATGCTCAAATTATGAAACCATTCTATGGAGAAAATTAACAAATTCTTAATCAACTTAACAAAATACACATTTACAAAATACAAATTCAAACCCATATAATAAATAACGATAGTTATATCTAAAGTAAATTAATTAAGAAAAATGGACAAAAAAATGATGCAAGAGGAGACATCTTTCTAACAACAATAGAAGTAGGTCAATGATTATTATACATTGATCATTCCTGCATCAGGAAATAAAAGAGAAATTGGTAAGACTTAACAGTGAAAAAAAAGCTACCTCACTTAAGTTTTAGGAAAAACAAATAATTCTTTCAAATTATAGCTATTTTATAGATACTGATAATTGAATAGCAAAACAAGAAATCTTTCTATATAATCAAGATTTGGGATAAACTTTGGAAAATGATTGAAACTTATTAATAAACATAAAGATTTTGATAAATCATTAACTGTTTAAAAAAAATTATAGACTTATCTTAACCTAATCTTTAAATAATAGAAAGATGAGGAATTAAAGATATCCATCTTTTTCTGGGGATATGTAATATGTGCCCCTTACATCCCTCCAATACCAATTACACATTTTGTGGTCTAATTCAAATCCAAAACCAATGATAGTAACATTCTTTATTAATCACTATACATGAAAACTAACTTTTCATAATTATTAAGTGTGATGTATTGCCAACATACTACAACAATACTTGATTAATATAATTGGATAAATTGAATGCAAGGAAGAAATGAAAATTCATATTAAAGAAATAGCAAATAAAATTTTTATTGTTATTAGCACATTTTATATAATAATAACACTAATAATGATATCAACAATGGGCCTGAATGATAATCATGAACTTACTACTTTCTACAATGAGCTTCTCCAAAAGAGAGATAAAAAATTTTATCAGGTCATAACCTTCAAAAAGTTAAGCAGACATTTGAGTTGAAATAATATTAAAAACCAATATCTGATTATCCAAGAAAGCAAGGACAAGCATATAGAACCAAAACTAGCCAAGTGAGAAATTTGAAACTGATCTCTTTGAAATTAAAGTCGGATTATTTGAATTTCCAATGTCTATAATTTTAAATCATAGATTGAAGTATCTAGACTTGAGGATATTTAATAGTACAAGAAATATTGCTCTTAATTCACTCAAAAATAATTTAGTAAAAATTACATACAAACATGCATTGCTAAGTGCAAAAGTGAAATTGGTGAAAGGATGTTAGCGCTCATGAAGCTATGATTGTCAGAACTGGGAAAAAATTGACTGAGCATTTAACGTCTGTGCCATGAAACATCAAGTTTATTATTAAGAAATGGATAAGATAACTTCACATTTCAAAGCAAAAGTTCCAAGAATACAAAGGATAAGTGACTTAATGGATGTTGTGGAACACTCACAATTTTCATCTATGCTCAAATGGATTAATGATTACCAGAATGATTCACTAAGACAATTTTCCCTATGAACTTTAAAACTAAATTTAGGTTGACATCATGAATATTATTTATTTGTATATTTTGTATAAATGTTTTTTGTTCATATCTTTATTTTAATATGGATACAAAGAGGAACATAAGTGTTAATACATAACATAATGAAGAAATATTAGTGCAAGTAAAATAAAATAAAGATTATGATGATCTCTTGTGTATCATCATCAAAGGGGAAGATTTTACCTAATATATATTTAGTCGAAACTTTTGTACAATTGCATCACATATATTTTTCTTTGTTTGTTTATACTAATAGTTATGTTAAATGTTTTTGATATTCTTGACTAATGATTTCTATCATAAATGGTCTTTCCAATCTATATCTAACAGGGGAATCCCATCACTATGACAGATAGGAATTTAATATATCAAGTTAATTAAAATAAAATGAATTATGATTTCCAAATAAGAATATAGTAAGCAAGGATGACATAATATAAATTTTATTTACATTGACATGAACATTCAATGGCTACACCTGGTAGGGGATAAGGGCTTGGAATACTAATTGGAATCAATTACAAGCAAACAGTAACCATAGATGTTGAATTAAAGGTTTTATAATCTGTTATAAATTTTCTTTATTAAAAATATTGACTACTGTAAATATAGTTGTTAAAATGTACAAGTGTTAAATTAAAAACTCTTGGTGTAATTTTCTAAATTCACTTTTCAATTGGCCATAACTTCTCACTTACTTATAAATATGTTTGCCCATTTACAAATAATTTCATATATTTATACCTACTATTAAACAACTACATATGTTTATGCTTACTCATATTTTAAATGATATAAATATACCTTGACCTAGACAATTATGCAGATTCTCCATGAGTTCGAACCTGGGAATAATGGAAATGAAAGATGGCATGGATGAGATGAGTTTAGGCATATATTTAATAATTATTTGATTCTTAACCTCTTTTCTCCTAGGAATAAAATTAAAGTGTATGAGATATATGTACGCACAAGGATCAAAGATAGACTCTCTTATTCATTGTGATAACATAGTTAATCTATTTTCATACACAGGTAGAAACCTGTTCCATTTCAATATGTTATCACTTGAGATTGAAGTTATTATACTTTACACAAGATTTAGAAATAGATATAAATAAATATATTAATATTGAAATGACAAATCTTAAAAGGAATAAAAATAAAATTTAGATCCATTTGTATAATATATTATGTCATCTGTATATATGTTTAAATTATTTCAATAACATATATAATAATCAATAAACATCTACATACATATATACTTTTTAAATTTATGTTCAAAAATATCATCGAATCATAAATATAGATAGTCTAATTATGAAGCAGAATGGTGCATTATTTGTCAATAATGATAGACTTATTATATAAATTAAAATAATTTTATATTTTCAAACACATATGTCAACCGATTACTATGCAGGGTTGATTTTCAACCCTGCATAGTAATCCTTTGACATATGTGTTTGAAAATATAAAATAAAATGTAAGGCAAATTAATTACATTAAAATTTTGCATGTTTGTAACAACTATAATTAAACATGGGAAAGAAAAAGGTTTTTTGTAAATAAGTAGCATATACCTCTAATTTCAAAAATAACTTTATTAGTGTAAAATAATTGATTATTTAAGAATATGTGAATACATTGTCTTTCTTGGCAAGAAGTTCTAGAGGTAAATAAATGAGCTCAACATCTTGATTGAGAATCTGTGATGGATCTAAAGTTTAAACCCCTAGAGAATCTCTAATGGAAATGCTAGTATCAAATTTCGTGTGTGATTGTGTATGTCTTAGGTGATTTTTGGTATTTGAAAAAGACTCCATGTCTATAGAGGAATTTTGAAGACAGGATAAAGTCTTTACTTTTTAACTTATTAAGGTGATCGATAAATATGAGGTCCTGATTTGGAGGTGGGAAGGTGAATATTAGTTTGCAATGGATGCTCAAGATTGTATGAACTAAAAATAATGAAAGTCTAATGAAAGGAAATTGCCTACTTTGTAAGGAGTCTTTCAATAATAGAATTTTGTAAAAGTCACTGCTTGAGCTTTGAGATATTAGCAATCTAATGCCTACCAGCTGAGGGCATGATTTAATAATATGGGCAAAAGTATCCTCTTGTGTCTTGCAGAGTGGGCATATTGATTCAATATTATTTAGATATCTCTTGAAGTGTAAAAAGTGATTAGTATGCATGGCATTTTGATTTACCTTAATTAAGAAGGTAAGAAATTTGGGTTTTAATTTAAGAAATTTAAATAAGGAGGTGATTTTGTGATTGTTGATCCCTAAGGATGGTTTTGTATTATTGATGATTGGGTGCAAAATTAGATGTGCATCTCATATAGAGATTTTGGAGTTGAAAGTGGTATTGGTGATTATCTGATATTGGTTGAGATACTGAAGAATAATATCAAGCCAGGAGTTGTTATGAAGTGGTGATTTGTCAGTTGGGTGTATTACTTCTGAAGTAATAAAGTTGCCATGTTTTAAAACCAAGTTATAAATCAGAGTATGGGATTTCTGATAGTATGAGGATAGAATAGAATGCAATGACATATCATTCACTTTACAATGGAGTTGCATCCCTGCCATATTTATGGAATTTATTTTCCCTCTCCAGAGGAGTTGGGAGCATTGTCTATTGATCTTTCTTATAAATGATTTTGTTAATGAGATTATGGGAAGATAATAAGAAATTTTGGATATAACTTTCATATTGAGAAGTGAGACTTTCTCTTGTAGTGAAAGGTATACCCTAGAGAGTGTTTGGACTAGTCAAATTGTAGAATTCAGGAGAGAATTCTGGATATGCTTAGATGTAGATGTCTGAGACATGTGAATGGGAAAACCGAGGAAATCCTGGGGCTCAGCCAGAAATTTAGAGCTGATTTTCTTTTCCGTTAAGATTTTCCATGAGGCTGACTTATCTGGATTGAATTTTAACTGTGATTCATTTGAAAATTTGTCTATTATGTAATATAGTGTTGACAGATGTTTTTGATCCGGGAGTATGATGAGGACATCATCCATGTAAGCGAATAGTTTAATGAATTTTCTGAATCGAGGAATGTATAACCCTTGGATAGAGTTTTCTATCTCCCTTAAAAGAGGGTTCAAGTAGCAAATGAATAACAAGGCACTCAAAGGTGATCCTTCTGGCAGCGAAATGTTGGGTAGAAAGCCATTTATTTATGTACAATTTAATGTAATATGAACCTGATGATTGTAAAGTAAGTTCTCAATAATGCATATGATTTGATACAGAATGTCCAGGTTATTAAGGCTTGAGAGGAGGATGTCAATGTTGATACCTCTAATTAAATGAGGTAATTAATTTATTTGGTAAACAGAGTTAAAAGGTTTAAAATGTTTAATAAATAACACTATGTGAGAAAAGGCTATTTCGTAAATCTTTACAAAGCATGAGTTTTGGGTCAACAGCTATAAATAATATTCAAAATCCTTTTTGACAGTTGTTGAAGAGTAGTTAGTAAGAGTAAAAATTGAATTGTTTATATCAGTTGAAGTTGGAAGTAAAAAGTAATTCTATAGTTGTAATCATTAGATTGGTAACTATTATTGATTGATTCTAAAATTATTATAATAATGGGAAGATAATTTAGCATTGGAAAAGTACTTTTTATTGTATTCCTCAACCAAGGTTATATTCTCCCTCAGTGAAATTCTTACAGTCTACAGGATAATAGATTAAGTATTTCTTTAAAAATGTTGGATTGAAAAAAATCTATAAGAATAAGCACTGAAATAATAGTTGTTGCCTGTTTAATTATCTGACATGTTAATTTGAGTTACCTAACTTAATTGCCTGTTTAAAATAGAAAATAGCTTTGTAATGAATTTGTGAAACAGCAAGCTATATTAGAATTATGAATAATCTTGCCAAAGATTCAAATAATTGCATATCACTTTAAGATATCATTACCTTGACAGCTTAAAAAATATGACTATAAAATATATATGATAATAATATGGACACAAATATCAAGTTACCTTTAGCAATAAGAACTTAAATTTTAATCAGTCTAAATTTTTATTCAATTATAAATAAAGATTAATAATGACAAGATCAAATGTTTATAAATAGGAAGGAATTCAAAAAAAGTGATATTCACAGTAATATAGCTCAATAGGGGAACAGATTTATTATATATTTAGGTAATTGGTTGAGTGAGAATGGAAGAAGCTAAGATGAAGATAGAAGAAGATAAAAAATATTTTGTTGACTTTTGAAAAGAGAATTAAGAAAAATATTAATTGCTATGTATGGAAAGTATTGTACAATTGTGAAACATGGACAATGAGTAAAAGAATTGGGAACAGATTGGAGGCTTTTGAGATGTGGATGTGAAGAAGAATGGAGAAAGTTAGTTGGAGGACTAAAATGAGAAATAAAAAGTTTTGAAAAAGAATAAACGGAAAAAATATTTATTGAGAAAAATCAGCGATAGAAAGAGAAAGTGGATTGGACATATATTAAGAAGAAAGAACTGTATAATGATGTTTTTGAGGGCGTAATTAATTGAAACAAGAAGAAAGGATAGAGAATTGACTTTACGAATGATATAAGAGGTGGGGAAAAATATATGGAATTGAAGATCAGGGCAATGATTAGAACAGAATAGAGAAATGAATGAACTGTCTGTATGACTGTTCTCTGGATCTGTTTATAGGTCAGTGCATGGTTGATTGATTAAAAAAAAATTATAAATATATAATTTTATAAACTTATTACTTTTTAAATTAATCAAAAAATGAGATTCCCCCCCCCCTCATACTTTCAAAATTGAATGATAATTCAATTTGACTGTGAAATAGACATCAATCAGTACTAGTAGATTAACATATTACAAAATTTTAATTGCAAAGCATTTCTTGTTTTATATTCTATTAGTAAAAATATGTTTTAGAAAAATATTTCTAATATAGTAAACACATTGTAAATATAATCATTAAAAAAAAAAGATGCACTGTAACAGTAAAATCAATAAAAAATATTTTTTTATGCATTAATTTCTAATAGAAAGCATCAGATATGTAAAATACTTTCTGTTTAAAATCTAATTTATTCAGATAGCACTTAAAACAAAAGAAAACAAACAAGATCATCACTTCAGATATCACCATATATATTCATTATCCCAAAATAAAGTACCATAAGCTGTAAAATCATACATCATTGTCCTAAACAATGATACATGCCTAAGATATCAATTTACTTTGTAATTGAATAAAATCAGATCAATAAATAACTAGGTTCTGATATACTTTGCTAATCAAGCAACCTTCAACTATCCACACTATCTCATACTACTGATATATATGACCACACATGTAGAAAAGATAAATAAGCACCAATATACATATTTCATGCTGAACCAGCACTCATCAGTTGGTCCAGATTATCATCTCCCACACATATGTATAATCAGTGCTCAGTTTATATTAAGATAGCAAATCTTTATACTTTAATGGACAGGCTTCAATCTACTCCACATATTGGTGATTATCTTTTCTACATGTGTGTGGTCATGTGTATCAGTAGTATGAGAAGTGGGGATAGTTGAAGGTTGCTTGAAAGTCTGAGTTCAAATCCCCTATATTTACAATTAAGTTCCAGGTATAGAAATGCCTATATTTCAAATATTATATATAGCAATGTAAATTCATATTAAAAATTAATGATATTCTCTACTTAAATAAACTAGTTTATAAATGCTTATGATAACATTTAGAGAATGTTTTACAGTATCTAATGCTTAAATAAAAGAAAACCATTAATCAGTTTTATATTGAGTTTAATAAAATGTTATATAATATTAACCTATCTATACTCTAGTTTATATCAATATACAATTATTGCTTAAATTATGTCAAAATGGAATACTCTACAAGAACATATTATCAATAAACCTATTAGATAACTTTGCATTTATGATATCCAATCTATGTAATAGGTTTCTATTGGATATTTACTGAATCATAATCCTATCCATCTATTTTAAGTCTCCAGTCAATCAATTATTAAAATGGATTTTATGACAATTAAAGTATATAAAATAATTATTGGCATGTATTTCAAGTCAAAGATAAACATTAAGATTTAATAGTTAATAAGATGTACAAACAACCTCAAAGAAGTTTAAAGATGTAAGGCAGATCATTTGGATTAATGACAGAATAAAATCTATCAAGATCTTTCTAACTGAACAAGATAAGCAAGCTCTTAATAATTAACCATGAAACTAATGAAATTATTTATATAATTGATATTAACTCACATAAAGCAAACAACTATTTCAGTGTAATGACAATATAAAATTTATATCTAGTTAGGCCTAACAATAGTCATATAATAAAATATACATATATATAACCATACTTCACTTATTGATTTGATTTTTAGATTAAGATTCAATAATCAAAAGAAAAATAAAGTTTTTCTTATATAGACAGCTCATTTTACCTGCTATAAATGTATTGTTATAAATTGGTTTGCATACTTATAAAACAATTAGACAAGTTTATTAGATTTTAATTAACTTTAAATTTATTGATTTATAATAAGAATTAATAATGACAGTAACAAAAAGCAAATGATTTATGCAATTGACTAAAATTGTAGCCAGTTAAAAAGTAGAAATACTATTTTTCTTTAACATATAATTAATTTGATCATCTATTACTCTATAAAATTAATAATATTTATATTATAACCTACACTCCCAACACCGCTCATATACATTAGATGAGTGAAATGCCCAGGCGCCAATTCTATTAATGAATAGAACAATATAACAAAATATATAATACAAAATTATTACTGAGACTCTATATTTAAGTTTATGTTCAGCTCAGCTCAGTGGGAGGCTATAGGCAGTTCATAAGATATATGATAATAAATGAATAAAAAAAGAAATATTATAAAACATTTAATATAATGTAAATTCCTTTGTTAATTAATTGTATGATAAAGAATCGTAATGTTTATTTGGTACAGTCTATTAAAATATACTTTAAACTTAATTTCTTCCTTCATCCAAGTATAACACATATCAGCTAGCTATAATTATATTCTTAAACAATTCTATTACTTGGCATTTCATAATCTAAACATCTACTTTAATGCCAATCAAGAAATAAACAATAAGATCTCAGGGAATTTAACAAACACAGTTGAATTAAATAAACTACATTGGCCCATAAATTATAATTCTAAAGTGTGATAAAAATGTAATGAACAAATTGACTAAAATGTTTTACTGTGTTTAAATAATAAGATAATGACAGAGATAGGGTATTTTAATCTCATATCATCATCTAACAAATATACTGACTTGGCAACCTTTCTAATACATTTGTCCAGTGGCAAAATGTTCTTTTATAATGTTTGGATTAAGAAAAACAATATTGTCAGACACTAGCAAATTTAATATTATAACTCTAAAATAATATATCTATTTTGTAATAGATTTATGAAATGTGGAAATGGAAAACACGAATGTACACAAGAATAACTCAAGACACAGTTCTTAAGATTTTAAATAACTAAAACAAATCATTTATTACAATAAACAAGATAAATTTGGTTTAACATGATATTTACAATTGGACTATTTGTTTTACAGATTTTTAAATTATCAAATAAATTTTTAGCATCAGTTTGAGATTATCTCTACTATCAAAGCAAATTAATAACAAAACTTAAATATCCTGACTTCGAACACATGCTTTGCCTACATGTTTCATCTACATGACAAATAAATAACATGTTACATTATTAGCACAAAAAACAAAACAAAAAATACCTTTGAGAGGATATTACTCTTGATTAACAAAATAAACCAAATTACTTGTATTTGGCTCTCAACAAAGCAACTTTCTCTAATTGACTAAATAATCACTTTCAATTATGTATACATTTTATGCATAGCAACAAATCATGTTTATTCTGATGATTTATAACCTTTATTTAAATAAATACACTGTATTTTAAAATATTTATTCCCGTTTTAATCTCAATATTTTATACTTTATATTTAAATGAATGTAATGTATTTCAAAAGACATTTATTTTTTATTTTAATTTCAATAATTCTATACTTTATATACGCGATATTATTGGTATTACACGTGTGTGTGCATGTTCAAGCAGCAATAATATAAAACAATCTTTTCTATAAACTCTTTATTCATCAAGAAAATATCATACAATTATTTTATTTCGAACAATGTCGTAATTCATCAATAAAATAAGACACTAATATTACATCAACAATTAATCTAACAATTTATCTAGCCACATATTAAATAACACAAAGCTATATTTTCATGATTATACATACTATACATTATAAGGGAAAAATCTACATGAGGAGCAGATAAACTCTTACTGAACACTTTTACAATTCCTCATTACCAAGAATCTAAGAAAAACGTCACATAACTTCCTAAACATCATTTAATCATATTTCAACAATAACTCATCTACTTCTAAATACACTATTGGCAGGGACTTATTTCCTCATCACCAGGTTCTAAGAAAACATCACTTCAAAATATCATTTAATCATACGCATATAATATAGACTAGGCTCTACTCATGGAAAATTGTTCACATATACTACATAAGCAAAATTTTTTATCCCTACAAACATTATAACGCAATCAGATTTCTTTCCATTCTCATAGCTTTTCTAAATATTGAACATTATAAATACGTGCTGGCAGATAAATACATACAGATAACATACCAATCCGTTCAACTCAGTAGAATATGACAGTGTATGAAATTTATGCATAAAATATTCACAAACTGAACTTTATCAAACAAATATCATAATTGTGCAAAACAAGCACACATCCACGAATAAAAAGTATATATAATATTAACTCTAAATTACACACTAAGCAGGTAACATGATAATTAAATATTGCATTAAGATATAACTTTTAATTTAATATTTATAATTATTACGAATGAACTTTCTTTTATATCTTGCAAACTACTTCTATTATAAGTTCATTGATTTAAAAAAAGAACAAAATTTTCACTGAGATAATAAAGTATACAAAATAAATGTAAACCTCTCTAATAATATATTTAAAAAAATATTTCTTTCTTTTACCTTCGTAAAAGAACAATAAAACCTGTTTGAACACAATCAATTTTTACCAGCGTACTCCTCGTTTGGATACGCTTCAGAGGTGTTCTTGATGGTCAAAACACCCAAATTATAAATAAACAATAATAAATAAAGCCTATCTACCTATCATATACATTAATTATGACCCAATAAAAAAAATAAAGAAACAAAAGTTATTAGTTTTGTAATTTAAAATAAAAGTTCACTTGCAAAGCTCAGTTCCAGGTTTATGAAACAATATGGGACACATTCCAAACTGAATTTTAAACTAAAATAACCTGCTGCAAACAAATATAGTCATGCTTAAATAGGACTCAGCATCTTCAATGTTCATAACAAAGTTATTTAAGTTACTGTATCATACATAAGCAATCAATTTATCTTCTATTATGACGAGAGTATAATAAATTCTTAACTACTGTTGGACAGGAATTATTTCACTTATTCCATTGTAGTTCTAAATTGAATACATAATTATTTTTAGTAGTTTATTGAATAGCATTTAATAATACTTTGTTTTATTTTCCATCTTTATCGAAGAGAACAAAAATTACCTGCATTTCTATCCTTCTATTCGATTTAAACAGTTATTTAATTTGAAGTAGCTCACATTTATTTCCTTCATTTAACATACGTATTATTTTCAGAAATACCAGATGAACAAATACTGTCATCTCTTTATGATGAATTTAAACATGGCATGATTTATCAAAATATGCATATCCTTACGTCTATGTTTAATTCTCACAAAAACATAACATGGAAAATAGTGAAGAATAAAAATATATTCTGTAAAATAGTTCTGCATGTGTTTTTCAGATATATTAAAGAACACACATTGGTCAATGATACAACAATAATATTTATGCAATTTATTCCTATTTAAAATGATAATTAAGTAAAGTAATGTAGTCTGGACATTAATAACATACATTTTTAAAAGAGCAATAGTTATGAAGATAGTTAATTCAATATGTTTAAATCAAGAAGAGTAAAATAAACTGAGTACCTTTTTAAAACTTAGAACTGCATTCTGAAATTAACTTTTTCCATAATATATTTTTTAATATCCTTTTGAAGTTTTACTCCAAAGTCCTTTTTTTTAAAAATCAATTTGACTTCAGCAACTGGTTTTAATTTCACAATAATCAGCCACTGATTTTGGCTATAATTACATTACATAATATGCAATTTTTCACTGGAGATCTTTGTTAAATAGCTCTCTTTAGCAAAGTTTATTTCCTTCCACCAGATTACTTCCACGCTCCTCTTCTATCTCAGCTAAATACATATTCAAAAAAAATCTTTTAAAAAAAAAACCACTTTGATTTTTAGAATTAAAATCAAGATAAAAATAATAATAAAATAAATAGCTTTTACAAACTTGAAAGAAAAATCAATATTAATTAACTATTAAATAAAAATGATTAATAATTAATTTAATTTGTAAAATAATCTATTGATTCAACTATCTATTAATCATTGGAAAGAAATATATATTTGTTAAATTATTTAAGATAACTACTGTAATTTAAATGTTTTTTATTGTGCATGTACTATTGTTTGCTGTTATTAAAAGATGAAAATGAAATGAAAATGATGCGGAGCCATACATGCATGTACTACAACCTAAATATTAAACTATCTTAACTAAATATGATTGAAATGACTATTAATTGTTGACAAAAGGATAAGTATTAATGAATAAAGAATTTTAAAACCATTCAACTAATACTACAATAATATAAAATAACTTTGCATCTTTCTGACAAAAATGTATTAATTCCATTAATAAACAACCCCTCTTCCTTATATTAAACACCTCATTAACCACACTAATAATAATGAACACCTATCAAGTGGTCAATAAACTGCATAAGCAACCCATATCCAAACTCTAAACAATCTCCAGCAAAAAAAAAAATTAAAAATTCTAAGGCTATTTCATTTTTTCTTAATATAACTATTCAGTTAAGATACAAAGTATCTTAAACCCTTGTGCCCATTCAGGTGGTCACAAATCCCCTGTCCTTATAAAAAGAAAAAAAATGAATTAAGTAACACTGTTAGGTTATGTTAATCATTATTAAACAACACAAATAAAATTAATTTACACTTTAGAAAATATGCATACAGAATTTTATATTCTCACATCTATTAACTATCTGGTACTTTAACTGGATATGGTATTAAGCTACGAGCATTGTAGTTATCTTCTAAATCTCATGTTTATATTCTTGATTTCTTTTCTTCTAACAAATCTTTCTACATGAGAATTCACCCTTATTTTCTGGGATTTAACTTTAACCTTTTGGCTATTATTTTATTTTTGACTTTCTTAAGAGTATTTTCATAAACTAACTTTCCTTTTGCTCCTTTGAGTTTAAATTTGGCCTTTCTCAAGTTTTCTTCTAGATCAATAACTTTTTATTTAAAACAGTCTATACAAAATATATGTGTCTTCTTAAACTTACATTTAATTTTTAGCTTATCAGTCTCTTTAACATGATTACAATACTCCATTACTGGTTCTATACTAGGTATTACATTTTTACTACCTGCATATAACACCTTTCTACAAACATTCCTCTTCATATTATGATCTACATTATTAAGAGCACACTTAGAAACTATGCCTTTATTTTTATCTTTAAATTTATTGCTGGTAATATCAGTAATCTTTGCTAATTTGCTTCTTAAAATTTCTGGATATTTCCTGCCTATAGAAAACACTCCTAACTTCATTAATCTAATAATCTCATCATTTTTATCACAATTTTCCTTGAAATCTTTAAACACATTTATAACTTCCTTCTTATCCAATTTTAGTTTTTGACCAACTATCCAATCTTTTGGTATGCCTTTAGTTCATCACCATATAACCCATAATTCTTATGAATCAATTTAGCAATCAGTCGACCTTTATCCTTAAGTGGCAATACTAGGTTATTATCATTTAACCTACTCTTATGTAGTTGACCTTTAATACATAATTCCGTAATTTCTAGTTTGAGTATTTGGCTACTAATATTTTCATTAACTTCTTTCACTTCTATACTTTGACTTTTACTATTTTGCACTTCTAACTTCACTTCTGATACTTCTAACTTTATTTCTAATCTCACTTCTTCTTTTATTTCTGATTCTGGTTGAACATCATCTGTCAATTTCTCTGGTATAATTTTTAGCATTTCTGATTCTATCTCTAATTTTGTTTCTGATACTTCGGGTTCTATTTGTTGGACATTCTTTCTGAACATTTCTGACATCATCTCTTAAATATGTTAGTAATGTTCTAACACTTGTTTATCTAAATGTTCTTTCATCTCTAACATGTGTTTATTAAAGCACTTATTTATTTCATCAATTAATCTGGAGTAATCAAATGCTGCTCCCAATGAGACATTTTCTGCCCTACTATCTTCTTTATTAGTGAAGTTTATAGTTTCATTTCCCGAATCTATATCAGGAGACAATACAATCACCTCTGGAGATAATATTTCTTGGGACCCGCCCAAATCTTCATCAATATCAAACTCTTCCATTGTACTTTATATTTTTACTTATTAATATTTGCAGACAAAGAAAAGGTACATCAGCTTCACTCCCCCTCCCCAATCAAACAATCTAAATTTTCCATCATCACTTATAAGTACATAAAATTACTCTAGTATGTTTATTTGTGTTATTTCATGTAACATTCGGTTTCCACATTTGATAGCAAAATTATTATACTGTATACTCTGACAATTTCGATCCAAACATTAATGAGTTAGCTGGATAAAATCCCTATATTCACCTACACTCATACTGTACATTAAATTGACTTCTATACAATAATGAAGACAACATAACTTTAATAAGCATGATCGTTAAGTTCTATGCGCCATTCAAAACTACAGCTAATATTTACAATACCATACGACTTTTATTTATCAAATTTTATATGTTGGCTGTATACACTATAATCCTATCAGACATACATCACTATAATTATCAAGCCCACAAAGCCACAACTTGTCTTATCTATGTCACAATATATCCACACATCAAATGTTGGGAATCCAGAAACCAACTTCATATCTAATCATTGTGACACATCAAATATCAACTACTAGCACTATAATTATCCACCATTAATCAATCATGCAGCTACATTAGTGCACCAAAAAAAATCTATAATCATCGTCATTGGGCCTAGTACACCGGACAACAAAAACCAGTTCTATAGTTAATCATCTATTAACCAATCAGGCCACTATGTTGCACCAGAAAACCTCACCAGGATCATCATCATCAATCAGTCATGCCTAGTTACCCAATCATTAAACATTCCATGTCCAAAATTGGCACACCAAAAAAAAATCGTTAAATAATCTGAAAAATATACTAAACTACTCGATGCCAAGACATTTGGGCACCACAATCCAACCTAGACTATGTGTAGCTCCACTACATGTCGCACATCCACGTTGGTCACCAGAAAATCTAGTCCAATCATCATCATTGCACAATTGATTGAGCTACCACTTTCATACAACAAAATCCGTATTGCAATCTATCTACTAAGATGTCAAATATATCTCAAGCCACCACAATGGGCATACAGAAAACATACTTTTCATCATCATCAGTCAATCGATGGCTATGTCGGGGACACCAAAGCTATGTCTGCCATGTCTAGGCTATGTCTGCCCCAAGATGGGCGAACAGAAAAATGTACCCTATAACATACATTCTCAACACCGCTCATATACATTACATGAGCGAAATGCCCAGGTGCCAGTTCTATTAATGAATAGAACAATATAACAAAATATATAATACAAAATTATTACTGAGACTTTATATTTAAGTTTATATTTAGCTCAGCTCAGTGGGAGGCTATAGGCAGTTCATAAGATATATGATAATATGAATAAAAGAAGAAATATTATAAAACATTTAATATAATGTAAATTCCTTTGTTAATTAATTGTATGATAAAGAATCATAATGTTTATTTGGTACAGTCTATTAAAATATACTTTAAACTTAATTTCTTCTTTCATCCAAGTATAACACATATCAGCTTGCTATAATTATATTCTTAAACAATTCTATGACTTGGCATATCATAATCTAAACATCTACTTTAATGCCAATCAAGAAATAAACAATAAGATCTCAGGGAATTTAACAAACACAGTTGAATTAAATAAACTACATTGGCCCATAAATTATAATTCTAAAGTGTGATAAAAATGTAATGAACAAATTGACTAAAATGTTTTACTGTGTTTAAATAATAAGATAATGACAGAGATAGGGTATTTTAATCTCATAACATCATCTAACAAATATACTGACTTGGCAACCTTTCTAATATGTTTGTCCAGTGGCAAAATGTTCTTTTATAATGTTTGGATTAAGAAAAACCATATTGAAAGACACTAGCAAATTTAATATTATAACTCTAAAATAATATATCTATTTTGTAATAGATTTATGAAATGTGGAAATGGAAAACACAAATGTACACAAGAATAACTCAAGACACAGTTCTTAAGATTTTAAATAACTAAAACAAATCATTTATTACAATAAACAAGATAAATTTGGTCTAACATGATATTTACAATCGGACTATTTGTTTTACAGATTTTTAAATTATCAAATAAATTTTTAGCATCAGTTTGGGATTATCTCTACTGAAGCGAAATCTGAGATTCAGATTGCGCTTCACAGCCCACCTCAAATCTTCTGCTTCCAAACTAAATTCAAACCCTATTCTTGCATATATATTCCATTCACTAACACTTTTTTTTTATTATTATTAACTAACATACTTATTAACAAAGATATATGCATAAATATCTGAATTTAAATACACACAAAAAAAAATAAAAGTAATAAATATAGTATTTAAAGAGGGAATATGTATACGCAATAGGTAACGGGGGATTAATTATAACCAACTTATAATCTCTAAATATATTATATGTTCTGTATTTTTTTATTTTATAAAATTTATAGTAATTATTTATTGATTGCAGCTCATATACAGGGATATTGTAGAGACAAACATAATGAGCAAATAATTACTACAAAAAGTTCATTATATGTCATTCTAGAAAATTTTGTTTTTAAATTATTTCTATTAAACTCTACTTTTCTTTTAAATCCATTATGGAAGATGCAATTGTAATTAGTCAAAATTAATTAAAGGTCTGAAACATAATCTTGTATAATCTTCTAAAATAAATTTAATTAAAAGTTTCTCTAAAATCAAAATTAGAAACTAAACGTAATTGATTTACTTTTGTCACAAACATTTTTTTATCAAATTAATTTCAGTTTGAATACTTATGTAACAATGGCATCTTCCATTACAATGGGTAAAAGCTTGTATAGAAATTCTTTTGGAAATTAGATTAAAGAAAATAATTAGCAATGACCAATCAAGAAAGGATTTCACAAATACCAAGGCATGGGATAATTATGAATTAATTTAAGAGAGGAACTAAGACAGTCAAGGAGAGCAGTTGCCAAAAATTTGCGTTCGTTTAATTTCAATGTGTCGTGAGTAAATCCACTTCACCTTTCTCGCCATTCGAGATGGCCTTCCCTGAAATCTGTGCCCATGGATCCCGA
This sequence comes from Epiperipatus broadwayi, assembly GCA_028023455.1. Taxonomy (NCBI): domain Eukaryota; kingdom Metazoa; phylum Onychophora; class Udeonychophora; order Euonychophora; family Peripatidae; genus Epiperipatus; species Epiperipatus broadwayi. Next base: position 17,224 of record JAQFVV010006197.1, on the reverse strand, counting down.
TACTTATAGACTATAACTATATGCCTGTTTGTTAAATACTGAAATTACTACCTGCCTCAATAATTATGCTCATCAAACTAGATCTGGTTTTCCGAGGAAATCTGAAAAACATCAAAAGAACAGCCAAGTTTGTAAAGAGGTAATCATTTCAAATGCTGCTAGACTCTTATAGTTACCGTGAATAATTTTAACTCTCACCTATCTGTTTCGTTAAACATTTTGTAAAGCCTTTTTTATTTGTAAAATTTAATATTAAGTATGAATTAATCTCTAACCTTTTTGTTAATTGTACCTTGTTCTCTCTTTATAACTTAGCTGTAATCGCTCCTACATTAAACCTCTCCTGAATAATTATTATTTCTAAATTTCACGTCTATGCGGCAATACTTTATTTTCATTATTATCTTTTATATTTTCATATACTAAATTATATGTCGATAATTTCCCCCAGAATCGCAAATGCTTATGCTATCCTTTTTAATAAAAGAAAACCTTCCTTACTTTTCAGAGGGTAATTAATCCAGTATTTTTTTTAAACAAATTTGTTATTTTTATTATAGCGGGTGCCTGCAAGTCTGGGGAAATAAAATCTGAATCTGGTAATTACTGTACAATGTTATTTTCAAAAGAAAGCTAAGCAAAAATCTGTTTTCTTAGAAATGTTTTTTTTTTATTAGTTAAATAATAGCGCTAACTTCTAAAAACTTTAAATATATTTATATGCATTAAATTAATATTACTTTCTTGAAATCACTAACCACCACCGACTTTATATATATTTAATAATATGAAAAGTATTTATTTATTAAAGCATTCAAAACCGAAGATTTATATTAGTCATACGTTGTGGGAAGTTTATGTGTAAGTTAAAGTAATATAAGGGGGGGGGGATATTCTAGTTCTATAAGCTATTATATTAGCATTAAATGTAATTCTTCCATATCCACGTAGTAACTTAAATCATACCGGTACACTGAGTTTTTATCAATAAAGATAGGCGATAATTCTTTATTTCTTAGTTTTAAGTATATATATATTTCTATTAATTTAAGCGTTACATGTATACCGGCCTTTAGTTTTATATATATTTGTGCTTCGTTCATTTTTACTTCCAATACCAAGGACAAGGTTTGGCAAACCCCTCCTCCTTCAGCATAGATATTATTGCATAGGGTTCGCTCTGGCAAAAGTCCAGCCTATGGCAATTCAATAAAGCACATTCTTCATTGTTTATGACCCGACCCTGCCAATGTTTGCAGAGTCACCTTCTTTAACTGTGAATTGAAGCACCTTCTTGGATCTCAGAATAGATCTCTCCATTGCCATCATACACATACAGCTTTCCCATATTTCATTCTCTTTAAAGCCTATCAATGTTCCTAAACCGTACTGTTATGATTATGCTAAATGGATTGCCATTTTTTATATTTCATTCACACTTTCAGGTATGATATTGCTGCCTTAATTATTATTTCCTAAATTAGCTTCCCACATATGTTCTTATTTCACAAATGCGAATGCTATTTTATTACTTAAACATAATTACTGTTTACCATCAAACTCAATAAACTTATATATTGGTTCACGTGCTGTTGTTTTATTAATGGTGGATTTAAAGAACTTTAAATAACTGTAGTCTAGTGCTATTATTAAAAATCTTAGATATCCCATACTATCTGCAAATTATTGACATATAAACAGCCGCATTAGAACAAAGCCATAAATTATGTGTTATTGCTGATTAAATACGTTCGTTTTATAGCATTTCATTTATTGAATAGAAATAATTTTGATGTTATATAAAAGGTTTCATTTACTAGATGACTGAAAATTGCTAACAATAATATTCCATACATGAGTAAAGTTCAAATAAGAGTCTTTTTGTATCATGACTTTGTGATGCTGGGGGGTAGAAATAAATTAGATCAGTAACATTGGAATTGTTGCTCATAAGTTGGTAGATCTGGAAAATAGGGCAGAGTTCATGAGTGTTCCTGACTTATGTATCTTGCGCATGATTGGACTCGAGGTACGTTTGCCTAGATGCTAGATCTTGTTATATGAACAGACAAAACCGACCGGTACGGGTTTTTTTCCCCCAGGTATGGCACCCAATGTAGGGCTATTAATTACTTTTACACCCTGCAGAACCCTTAATAATAGATTTCAGTATTGATATGTTTTTTTCTAAAAAAATAAAAATATATGTAAAAAAAATTTTTCTTGGTTTGTACACCCAGTTCAGATGTTTGTTTTTTTAAATATTATACACCCTAGATGCAAGTCATTACTAATATGTATATAATTTTTCCAATAATGTCAATCATATATGTACATTTTTTCCCATAAATAATATTCAGTATGTATGTGATATTTTGTTCTTCCATAAATAATGTTTTAAATATATATGTACACTTTCTTGGGTTGGTGAAAGAAAAGTAGTGGCAGCTATTAATGACTTTCACACTCATAGTATGTAAAAAAGATATGTGCTTCAAATAGTAATGACATCTTTAATTACTTTATTATATTATACATCTGAACTGCTGTACAGCTGTCATAAATAAAAATAAGATATGTGCTTCAAATAGTAATGACATCTTTAATTACTTTATTATATTATACATCTGAACTGCTGTACAGCTGTCATAAATAAAAATATGTATTTATAAAAATGTACAATTGATTAAAGCTGATCATCTAGTAAAATAGTGTTGTAACAATCTACTCCTCTTGACTGGCACACGGTAGTAATACCACTATAAATTTTGTCATTAGGTGGTAGATTGAATAAACTAAAAAAAATATTAGAAACAATGATTTCAAAAGTTAATGAGTTATATAGAGAGCATTATTTAATAAATCACACAATATGTACTCAACTATGTAATGCAAGTTTTGATAATTTTAATATGAATTAATAAAATTTTAAGTATGTTTCAGGTGCAAAGGAACAACCAAACCTAAAGACTGAGCAAAAGGGCTGAAGGACAAGAAAGATTAAATAATATACTTGAATATATATATATATATATATATATATATATATATATATATATATATATATATATATATATATATATAGAAAATTTGGAACTAAAGTTTAGAAAATGAGGAAAGTCAGGCATGGTAGAACACTAAATATAATAAATCAGGTATAGATTGGGTACAGGTATGGGGGAGCAGAATAAGGGGGAGTCTGTTGAGAATGGGGGGAGAGGTGTGCCAATCTATAGAAGAAAAGTAACATAATCAGTCATCATTTTTCTCTGCATACCAGAATAATAGTCAAACTAAGTAACCTTAAAGGGTCTTCAAGTATGACACACTTTATACAGATAAAAAAGTTTCATGGGGAACTGGGTGAAAGTCCACAGGAACACTTAGAAAGTTTGGCAGTTTTTTTGTGTGTCACCCAGCAAGTAATGATGAGCAAGTGATGATTGCAAGTCACTATTTGGAGAAGACCGCCAAAAATGGTGGTGGTCAATTAAAGGAAAACCAAAAACATTTAAAGAGTATGAAGAAGCAATCCTGGGGAAATTTTGGAGTGAAGAGCACCAAGAAGGAATTCTACAGGTATTAAGAACCGAACAATTTGAGGAAAATAAAATTTGAGATATATACCTAGTTTTTCGTACAGCAAGTGGCCTGCATGAGAACTCTTAACGTCACTTAGATATTCTGATAGCCAGATAATTAGAATAATTCTACTCAATCTCCCCATTTGGTTACAAGAAATGATACTGATGAGCCGCATTAGTGACACAGAAGAGATGGCCAAATTCCTCATATCTGTGGAACATGGCTGCCATCATCCCAATGGAGACAGAGAAACAATGATGAAACCAGCCAACAAAGCAAGGAACATAATGTATGCAAAAAAAACTAACCAGAGCGGATGGAGTGCAGCCCATAAAATGCGATCCAGAAGAAAATCAAATAGGTCATGATTATAATACCATGATTATCCATGAACCAGAAGATACCAGTGATAAAATGACTGCCAGTGTATCACCAGTCATAAACATCAGCATAGGAGACAGATTGACACATGCCCTACTGGTCTCTGGTAGCCAAGTCTTAATCATTGGCAAATCATGGATGCAAAAATTCCAGGAACAGGGAGGAATGTATGAACAATTACCAACTCGTCCGATACAGATGGTTTTAGCTAATGGAAAGAAAATGATAAGTGAGAATTATCAGGTCAGGGTGGAGATAAAATTCGCCCACAAACTGATTGGCCACACATTTTTGGTCATCCCTGGGTTAATATATGACAGGGTTGGGGTCTGACTTTTTAACCCAGAATAACGGAGTTATAGATTATCCCAGAAGAATCTACCAGATCTATGATGAACAAGTTGCATTTGAAACTTTAGGAATTCCAATGGCAGGGACTAGCAATTGCTTCATTCAACTGGTGGATATGGAGACCAACACCACAAAGATTCAGGAGGCTGGATTAACAAAAGCAACAGAAAAAATTCATGTCAAGAAGATTTTGGAAGACCACATGCAAGTGTTTTCCAACACCCCTGGCAAGATCCATGGATACACCCACAGAATAAGAGTCCGGGAGGAATCATACAAACAATCAAAGACGTACCCAATCCCATTTCAATATAGGGAAGGAGTAGAAAAACAGATGCCTGAGTGGAACATCATTGAGCGATGCCTGTCTCCCTATAATAATCTATTGGTCATTGTAAAGAAGAAAAATGGAGTCTGCGCCTATGCCTCGATGCCCATCACTTAAATAACATGACTCCCTGAATGAGATGAGCCACCTCCAATCCAAGATGTATTTGTGCAACTAGCAGGAAAATGCTACTTCTCCACATTAGACCTTACTGCTAGCTATTGGCAAATGGCCTTGGACCCCTGTGATCGAAAGTATACTGCTTTCTGATACCAGGGACACACCCATGTATTCAAGAGTCCCATTTGAATTAATCAATAGTGGGGTGGGACTGATGTGATGTCTAAAGCAGGTACTCTCAGAAGAAGTACAACAACACATATGGTATGTTATGTGGGTGACATTGTAATAGCGTCCACAACCTTTGACGAACACATGAAATATCTGGCCATGTTTTTCCAAGAATGCATTAGGGAAAACATCACTATTAATATAGACAAAAGCTGGTTCGCTGTGACTGAAATATCCTTCTTGGGCCACATCATTAGCCACCAAGGGATTAAGATACACCCTGAAAAAGTGGAGGCCATTGAGAGGTTTTCCATGCCCACTGCCCAGAAACAAGTCAGGTCCTTCCTTGGCCTTTGTAATTTCTACCACCGGTTCTATTCCAACTTTGCCCAGGAGACAAACCACTTAACTGACCTATTACACAAATACCGAAGTGGCAATGGACAGATGACCCTGAAAAGGAAATGGAAAACATAAAATTTCTTCAGACCGTGATGCTCCACCATCCGGATTTCAATCGCCCATTTTATGTCCAAACCGATAACAGTAAAAGGGGTTTGGGGGCAATATTATTTCAAATTGGACCAGCTGGTGAACACCAGGTGCTGTATTTTAGTAATCGAACTTTGAGGGGTGCAGAAATTAATTACACCACCACAGAGCAAGAGACCCTCGCGATTGTCTGGGCATACCAAAAATTTAAACAATTTCTCCTTGGATCTGAGGTTATCATTGTTACAGATCACCGCTGCCTCGAGTTCCTAAACAAAAGTTTCTTGAACAATGATAGGCTAATTCGATGGAGCCTTACCTTACAGAAATTCCAGTTCAAGGTTATTTACTGCCCTGGCCCGGAAAACATTGTAGCTGATATTTTGAGCCAGCACCCCATATCCATAACCCCTCAGAACTGTGAGGTTGTCGATCGTCCAGTAGAGGTCATGACCACCATAAAAGAAACAGGTATTGAATCAAAACTGAAAAACTTGTGCTATTGGCAGGACTTAGAGCCCCAATATAAATCAATTATCAAACGGATCCAAGAAACAAAGATTCAATCTGAGAACAAATTTAAATGGCATGGCCAATATAGATTGAAAGATGGAATACTGCAAGTAAGAACTAAATGCAAAGAGGATCCAAGGAGGATATTAGTGTCTTATCGATTAAGAACCCAAATATCTCAAGTGCATGAAACTATAGGGCATTATGGACCTCGGAAGACAGAAGAAGCTGTGAGGCATCAATTCTACTGGCCTGGCATGTATGCACAGATCCTAACTACTTTAAGGAAATGCGCCACTTGTGCCCAATGCAAACCTCCAAATCAATCCTATGCCGGTAAAATTCAACCTATCTTAGTTACCGGTCCTAATAAATTATTAGCCATCGACCACTATGGTCCCTTACCAATGTTCAGAAAATTCCAATACCTGTTGGTGACTTATGACATATTTTCCAAGTATGTCCAGGCTTATCCAGTTTGGGCAGCCGACTCTAAAGGCGTGATCCAAGCACTCCAAAACTGAGTTTCCTGAAGTCGGAAAACCTGAGGTGATATTATCTGACCATGGGTCAGCCTTTACTTCCAAAGAATGAAAACAATGGATAACAAAGCAGGGCATCTATCACCAACTTACATCTATCCGTAATCCACAATCCAACCCATGCGAACGGGTAATGCTTGAGATTAACAGATAGTTTCACTCTTGTCTTGCAACCAACCATAGGGGATGGGTAAATAATACTGAGGGGATCATCAAGTGTATTAACAACACTGTTAATGAATCAACAGGATTTGTCCCTCACCATTTTCATTATGGGGAGCCTTGCTCACAACTCTTTAAAGCCCCTTTACCTAAGAATGAATCTCACATCAATCCAAGCCAAGACTGAAGGGATGCCCAGGTATGCTTGGATCATATGGCCAAACAACGTATACGGAGGGGCACCCACAACCATAGCTTCCAATGAGATAAGGTATGGGTCCGGACTCCAAGAACTAGCAATACTACAAAAAGGGAATTTCAAAAAATTTTTCCTTTGTACCAGGGACCATTTCAGATCAAAAGAAAGTATGGGGAAAATGCTTTCCTTCTACAAGGAGAAAAGGGTATTAAGGAGACATTCAATGCAAAGCACTTAAAGCCATTTGAACCTCCTGATCGTGGAAAATATTAAAAGTAAGATATAAATCACAGACGGATAGATAAAGGAATTTGAACCGCACTCTTAAAGAAAGATACAAAATATAGTTTACTGTAATAGTTTTGCACTCAGTGATAGATAGGTAAAAAAAAATTTTTTTTAGCATATAGCAGCAAAAAGAAAAAAAATGGGGCTAACATTAGTTTAATAATTTTTTTTATATAAATAAATCACAAACTCCTTTCAAACCAGGTTGTTCTTTTGTCACCGGAACATCAAGTAAGATATTTTTTTTTACATTTTTTTTTGTTTATCAATTGTAAGTCTGGGAAAATGAAGCGGAATCTGAGATTCAGATTGCGCTTCACAACCCAACTCAAATCTTCCGCTACCAAACTAAATTCAAACCCTATTCTTGCGTATATATTCTGTTCACTAACACATTTTTTTGTTTTTTTTTATTATTATTAACTAACATACTTATTAACAAAGATATATGCATAAATATCTGAATTTAAATACACACACAAAAAAATAAAAGTAATAAATATAGTATTTAAAGAGGGAATATGTATACGCAATAGGTAATGGGGGATTAATTATAACTGACTTATAATATCAAAATATATTATATGTTCTGTATTTTTTTTATTTTATAAAAGTTATAGTAGTTATTTATTGATTGCAGCTCATATACAGAGATATTGTAGAGACAAACATAATGAGCAAATAATTACTACAAAAAGTTTGTTATATGTCATTCTAGAAAATTTTGTTTTTAAATTATTTCTATTAAACTCTACTTTTCTTTTAAATCCAATATGGAAGATGCGATTGTAATTAGTCAAAATTAATTAAAGGTGAGAAACGTAATCTTGTATAATCTTCTAAAATAAATTTAATTAAAAGTTTCTCTAAAATCAAAATTAGAAACTAAACTTAATTGATTTACTTTTGTCACAAACATTTTTTTTATCAAATTAATTTCAGTTTGAATACTTATCAAACAATGGCATCTTCCATCACAATGGGTAAAAGCTTGTATAGAAATTCTTTTGGAAATTAGATTAAAGAAAATGATTAGCAATGACCAATCAAGAAAGGATTCCACAAATACCAAGGCATGGGATAATTATGAATTAATTTAAAAGAGGAACTAAGACAGTCAAGGAGAGCAGTTGCCAAAAATTTGTGTTCATTTAATTTCAATGTGTCATGAGTAAATCCACTTCACCTTTCTCGTCATTCGATATGGCCTTCCCTGAAATCTGTGCCCATGGATCCCGATACTCATAGACTATAACTATATGCCTGTTTGTTAAATACTGAACTTACTACCTGCCTCAATAATTATGCTTGTCAAACTAGATCTGGTTCTCCGAAAGAAATCTGAAAAACATCAAAAGAACAGCCAAGTTTGTAAAGAGGTAATCATTTCAAATGCTGCTAGACTCTTAAAGTTACCGTGAATAATTTTAACTCTCACCTGTTTCATTAAACATTTTGTAAAGCCTTTTTTATTTGTAAAATTTAATATTAAGTATGAATTAATCTGTATAATTCTTACCTTTTTGTTAATTGTACCTTGTTCTCTCTATATAACTTAGCTGTAATCTCTCCTACATTAAACCTCTCCTGAATAATTATTATTTCTAAATTTCAAGTCTATGTGGCAATACTTTATTTTCATTATTATATTTTATATTTTCATATACTAAATTATATGTTGATAATTTCCCCCAGAATCCCAAATGCTTATGCTATCCTTTTTAATAAAAGAAAACCTTCCTTACTTTTCAGAGGGTAATTAATCCAGTATTTTTTTTTTAAAACAAATTTGTTATTTTTATTATAGTGGGTGCCTGCACGTCTGGGGAAATAAAATCTGAATCTGGTAATTACTGTACAATGTTATTTTCGAAAGAAAGCTAAGCAAAAATCTGTTTTCTTAGAAATGTTTTTTTTTTATTAGTTAAATAATAGCGCTAACTTCTAAAAACTTTAAATATATTTATATACATTAAATTAATATTACTTTCTTGAAATCACTAACCACTACTGACTTTATATATATTTAATAATATGAAAAGTATTTATTTATTAAAGCATTCAAAACCGAAGATTTATATTAGTCATACGTTGTGAGAAGTTTTATGTGTAATTTAAAGTAATATAAAGGGAGGGGGATATTCTAGTTCTATAAGCTATTATATTAGCATTAAATGTTATTCTTCCATATCCACATGGTAACTTAAGTCATACCAGTACGTTGGGTTTTTATCAATAAAGATAGGCAATAATTCTTTATTTCTTAGTTAAGTTTATATATTTCTATTAATGCAAGTGTTACGTGTATACCGGCCTTTAGTTTTATATATATTTGTGCTTCGTTCATTTTTACTTCTTCCATATCCACATGGTAACTTAAATCATACCGGTACGTTGGGTTTTTATCAATAAAGATAGGCAATAATTCTTTATTTCTTAGTTAAGTTTATATATTTCTATTAATGCAAGCGTTATGTGTATACCGGCATTTAGTTTTATATATATTTGTGCTTCGTTCATTTTTACTTCCAATACCAAGGACAAGGTTTGGCAAACCCCTTTGGACTTCTTCAGCGCTAGATATTCTTGCATAGGGTTCGCTCTGGCAAAAGTCCAGCCTATGGTAATTCAATAAAGTGCATTCTTCGTTGTTTATGACCCGACCCTGCCAGCGTTTGCAGAGAGTCACCTTCTTTAACTGTGAATTGAAGCACCTTCTTGGATCTCAGAATAGATCTCTCCATTGCCATCCTACATGTACCGCTCTCCCATATTTCATTCTCATTAAAGCCTATCAATGCTCTTAAACCGTACTGTTATGATTATGCTAAATGGATTGCCATTTTTTATATTTCATTCACACTTTCAGATACAATATTGCTGCCATAATTATTATTTCCTAAATTGGCTTCCCGCATACATTCTTATTTTACAAATGCGAATGCTATTTTATTACTTAAACATAATTACTATTTGCCATCGAACTCAATAAACTTATGTATTGGTTCAAGTGCTGTTGTTTTATTAATGGTGGATTCAAAGAACCTTAAGTAACTATAGCCTAGCACTATTATTAAAAATCTTAGGTATCCCATACAATCTGCAAATTATTGACATATAAATAGCCGCATTAGAACAAATCCATAAATTATGTGTATTTGCTGATTAAATACATTTGTTTTATAGCATTATAAGAGAAGTTAATGTCATCTAAGGGAGATAAATACCCATTTTATTTACATTTTAACACAAATAATGTTTGCAATCAATTATATATATATATTTCAAGTTAACTTAATAAATCTTATACATATTCTAAATATCTAAGTCATTGTTTCATTTATTGAATGGAAATAATTTTGATGTTATATAAAAGGTTTCATTTACTAGATGATCGAAAATTACTAACAATAATATTCCATACATGAGTAAAGTTCAAATAACAGTCTTTTTGTATCACGACTTTGTGATGCCGGCAAGTAGAAATAAATTAAATTATTATCATTGGAATTGTTGCTCATAAGTTGGTAGATCGGAAAAATAGGCAAATAGGGCAGAGTTCATGAGTGCTCCTGACTTATGTATCTTGCGCATGATTGGACTCGAGGTACGTTTGCCTAGATGCTAGATCTTGTTATATGAACAGACAAAACCAACCGGTACACTACTATCAAAGCAAATTAATAACAAAACTTAAATATCCTGACTTTGAACACATGCTTTGCCTACATGTTTCATCTACATGACAATAAATAAATAACATGTTATATTATTAGCACAAAAAACCAAAAAAAAAAATACCTTTGAGAGGATATTACTCTTGATTAACAAAATAAATCAAATTACTTATATTTGGCTTTCAACAAAGCAACTTTCTCTAAGTGACTAAATAATCACTTTCAATTACGTATACCTTTTATGCATAGCAACAAATCATGTTTATTCTGATGATTTGATGACTTAGAACCTTTATTTAAATAAATACACTGTATTTTAAAATATTTATTCCCGTTTTAATCTCAATATTTTATACTTTATATTTAAATGAATGTAATGTATTTCAAAAGACATTTATTTCTTATTTTAATTTCAATAATTCTATATTTTATATACGCGATAATATTTGTATTACGCGTGTGTGTGCATGTTCAAGCAGCAATAATATACAACAATCTTTTCTATAAACTCTTCATTCATCAAGAAAATATCATACAATTATTTTATTTCGAACAATGTCATAATTCATCAATAAAATAAGATACTAATATTACATCAACAATTAATCTAACAATTTATCTAGCCACATATTAATTAACACAAAGCTATATTTTCATGATTATACATACTATACGTTATAAGGGGAAAATCTACATGAGGAGCAGATAAACTCTTACTGAACACTTTTACAATTCCTCATTACCAAGAATCTAAGAAAAATGTCACATAACTTCCTAAACATCATTTAATCATATTTCAACAATAACTCATCTACTTCTAAATACACTATTGGCAGGGACTTATTTCCTCATCACCAGGTTCTAAGAAAACATCACTTCAAAATATCATTTAATCATACGCATATAATATAGACTAGGCTCTACTCATGGAAAATTGTTCACATATACTACATAAGCAAAATCTTTTATCCCTACAAACATTATAACGCAATCAGTTTTCTTTCCATTCTCATAGCTTTTCTAAATATTAAACATTATAAATACACACTGGCAGATAAATACATACAGATAACATACCAATCCATTCAACTCAATAGAATACGACAGTGTACGAAATTTATGCATAAAATATTCACAAACTGAACTTTATCAAACAAATATCATAATTGTGCAAAACAAACACACACCCGTGAATAAAAAGTATATATAATATTAACTCTAAATTACACACTAAGCAGGTAACATGATAATTAAATATTGCATTAAGGTATAACTTTTAATTTAATATTTATAATTATTACGAACGAACTTTCTTTCATATCTTGCAAACTACTTCTATTATAAACTCGTTGATTTAAAAAAAGAACAAAATTTTCACTTTGAGATAATAAAGTATACAAAATAAATGTAAACCTCTCTAATAATATATTTAAAAAAATATTTCGTTCTTTTACCTTCATAAAAGAACAATAAGACCTGTTTGAACACAATTTTTACCAGCATACTCCTCGTTTGGATACACTTCAGAGACGTTCTTGATGGTCAAAATACTCAAATTATAAATAAACATAATAATAAATAAAGCCTATCTATCTATCATATACATTAATTATGACAAGCAATAAAAAAAATAAAGAAACAAAAGTTATTAGTTTTGTAATTTAAAATAAAAGTTCACTTGCAAAGCTCGGTTCCAGGTTTATGAAACAATATGGGACACATTCCAAACTGAATTTTAAACTAAAATAACCTGCTGCAAACAAATATAGTCATGCTTAAATAGGACTCAGCATCTTCAATGTTCATAACAAAGTTATTTAAGTTACTGTATCATACATAAGCAATCAATTTATCTTCTATTATGACGAGAGTATAATAAATTCTTAACTACTGTTGGACAGGAATTATTTCACTTATTCCGTTGTAGTTCTAAATTGAATACATAATTATTTTTAGTAGTTTATTGAATAGCATTTAATAATACTTTGTTTTATTTTCCATCTTTATCGAAGAGAACAAAAATTACCTGCATTTCTATCCTTCTATTCAATTTAAACAGATATTTAATTTGAAGTAGCTCACATTTATTTCCTTCATTTAACATACATATTATTTCCAAAAATACCAGACAAACAAATACTGTCATCTCTTTATGATGAATTTAAACATGGCATGATTTATCAAAATATGCATATCCTTACGTCTATGTTTAATTCTCACAAAAACATAACACGGAAAATAGTGAAGAATAAAAATATATTATGTAAAATAGTTCTGCATGCGTTTTCCAGATATATTAAAGAACACACGTTGGTCAATGATACAACAATAATATTCATGCAATTTATTCCTATTTAAAATGATAATTAAGTAAAGTAATGTAGTCTGGACATTATTAACATACATTTTCAAAAGAGCAATAGTTATGAAGATGGTTAATTCAATATGTTTAAATCAAGAAGAGTAAAGTAAACTGAGTACCTTTTTAAAACTTAGAACTGCATTCTGAAATTAACTCTTTCCATAATATATTTCTTAATATCCTTTTGAAGTTTTATTCCAAAGTCCTTTTTTTTAAAATCAATTTGACTTCAGCAACTGATTTTAATTTCACAATAATCAGCTACTGTTTTTGGCTACAATTACATTACATAATATGCAATTTTTCACTGGAGATCTTTGTTAAATAGCTCTCTTTAGCAAAGTTCATTTTCTTCCACCAGATTACCCCCACGCTCCTCTTCTATCTCAGCTAATTACATATTCAAAAAAAATCTTTTCAAAAAAAAAACACTTTGATTTTTAGAATTAAAATCAAGATAAAAATAATAATAAAATAAATAGCTTTTACAAACTTAAAAGAAAAATGAATATTAATTAACTATTAAATAAAAATGATTAATAATTTATTTAATTTGTAAAATAATCTATTGATTCAATTATCTATTAATCATTGGAAAGAAATATATATTTGTTAAATTATTTAAGATAACTACTGTAATTTAAATGTTTTTTATTGTGCCTGTACTATTGTTTGCTGTTATTAAAAGATGAAAATGAAATGAAAATGATGTGGAGTCATATGATTGAAATGACTATTAATTGTTGACAAAAGGATAAGTATTAATGAATAAAGAATTTTAAAACCATTCAACAAATACTACAATAATATAAAATAACTTTGCATCTTTCTGACAAAAATGTATTAATTCCATTAATAAACAACCCCTCTTCCTTATATTAAATACCTCATTAACCACACTAATAATAATGAACACCTATCAAGTGGTCAATAAACTGCATAAGCAACCCATATCCAAGCTCTAAACAATCTCCAGCAAAAAAAAAATTTTAAATTCTAAGACTATTTCTTTTTTTTTTCTTAATATAATATAACTATTCAGTTAAGATACAAAAGTATCTTAAACCCTTGTGCCCATTCAGATGGTCACAATATATATATATATTGTACCATATATGAAAAACAAATACAAGTTAATCACGTAAACTGCTATCACTTGTTATTTACAACCAAAAGATGGCGCTATACCAAAACCACGGAACAAGTGTAAGATTTGTTTTACATAAACGAAAAAAGAGTCTGAAATTAACTACCTCTTTCTGATTTGCTCACTCCCAGATCAGCTGATTTCAAGCTGGTTTGCTATCCTCAGTGGAGACATAGAGTATAGAAATCCAGATCTAAAACACTGACTCTCAAGTGTTTATGCAAAACGTTTCTATCAGATTGCAAGCGTCAATTTTTCAGACCGGTAAAGTCTTCAAACCGAGCCTAGCAAGCCAGATCTTTATATGGGTCTGATCTCAATTCAGAATCACCATATAATCAAAGTCTCTGCAATATATATCATTGCAAGAAAACTCATAAAGGTACATTTATGAAAAAACAAATACAAGTTAAATCACGTGAATCGCTATCACTTGTTATTTATGTCCAAAAGATGGCGCTATACCAAAACTCACCTAACATTGTAAGATTTGTTTTACATAAACGAAAACGAGTCAGAAATTAACTACCTCCTTTCATTTGCTCACTCCCAGATCAGCTGGATTTCAAGCTGGTTTGGCTATATCCTCAGTGGGGAGATAGAGTATAGAAACTAGATCTAAAACACTGACTCTCAAGCGTTAATCAAAACGTTTCTATCAGATTGCAAGTCTGCACTCTTTGGACCGGGTAAAGTCTTCAAACCCAGCCTAGCAAGCTAGATATTTATATGGGTCTGATCTCAGTTCAGAATCACCATATAATCAAAGTCTCTGCATATATATCATTGCAAGAAAACTCTAAAGGTACATTTATGAAAAAACAAATACAAGTTAATCACGTAACCTGCTATCACTTGTTATTTATGTCCAAAAGATGGCGCTATACTAAAAACCGCTACATGGAATTTCATACACACCATGACACTCCAAAGCAATTTTATCTTTAGGAAGATGGAAATATTTCACTAATTTTTTTATAAGTAGTGTAAATTGTGTGAATATTATTATTCTTTAAAATGTTACCAATTCTATCAGTTACTCCTTTAATATATGGCAAAATTGTCTTAATTTTTGATGTATCAAAATCTTTTTTCTTTTGATATGTATAAGCCCTATTAATCATTTATAAATTAAAACCCATTATGAATAAGCATTTTATCATTAGTATAAAAGGTCCCAGTAAAGTGGCTATCATCCAGGAAAGTCTCTTTGTTCATCCAACAATGTGTCTCCCCCCCCCCCCCCCTTTCCAGGATGGTGAAGAAGGCGTACTCAGATATCTGCAATAGATATTAGTTTTATCTTATATTTCTCATGGGATATGACATCTTCCTTCTTTCAATTAAAACATCAAAAACAGTATTAATTTATTATTTTCTATTTTCCGTAAATAAATTCAATATTGGCGAAGAAGTTTAAAAAATTAAAAAAGTCATCAAAAGGCATACTTTATAATAAATGTAAATAACAAAGTATTATCAACATACCACTCAGCCATATAGATAGTTTTCTTCTTAAAGTCAAAATTATATTTTCTGAAATCTCAATAAAAATAGATGTAAATATTGGAAGAATTGGTAGATCAATGAATGATATTTGACTACATACATCATTTATAAAAGCGAAAAAAATGTGACTAGATGCTTTCCAATGCAATCATCACATAAAATTAAATAACTAAGATATTTTTTTCAAGCCGAATCAACTAATTACAGGTGCACTAGTAAAAGTGAAACATTGTCAAAAACTTCACCAGTATCATTCTTAAATCGTTTAATATCCTGGATAAGCTCAAAACCAGTTAGCATCTTTTACTTTTTAACGATAAACATAGTTGGCAAATCATTGTAAAAGAAATTCAAAAACGAGCTGAAGCTCAACGGTGGAACAACTGCGCCCTAAGTGGATTATAAATTGAATATCAGCTTGTGAACTTTTAGTACAGTATATAATTTTTCAGACAAAAAGTACATACCACCTCAGAATAAGCTTATCTTGTTTCTAAATCTAGATTCGTTAGAATAAATTAGTCACTTTCATTTCAACACCAGGAATAGGTTATATGGATCTCTAAATTTTTATCATTTAAATATTATCGTTTTTTTAATGATCTATTTTTTTAGAATAATCGCTTCTTATTTAAATTCACCTTATTTATTAGCTTATCTACATGAAGGAATATTAATAGTTTATCATTTTTAAAGCCGACAAAGTATTGCCTCATTAATTTGATAAATTAGTTTAGGTGATTTTAACTTTTGTATTTAAAATATAAATGTATTTTCCCCCTCACTATATCTGCATCTACGCAGGTATTTTTGATAGACTGCATATCTGTAATATTCCTCCAAGGTAATTTTTATTTGGTGTTATTGCTGAGAATTAAAACCTTTTATTTAAACTTTAGTCTAAAGTCTTACAATTTTCTATCAGATAAATTCTTTACACGTGTACACACTTCCTCGCTCAGACAAAGACAAAGGGGTATTTCCCGTTTCTTTGCAAGTAGTTTGTTAAATTTATTCATTTGCCTTTCGAAATTTAAAATCACCTTCTTTAGTCACTCTAAAATAAATGATTTTATCACAAATTGACCATAATGTTGGATGAAAAGTATTACTTAATAAAGGCGGAGTTGTAACAATTTTTTATCTAAACAGTCTAACTTTTTCTTGTATTTCTAATAAAAGTTAGTTAAAATATCAAAACTTGCCTTATTCAAAACTGCGTCAATTTTCTTCGTATGCGTATGGAAGGAAATTTTACAACAGCTAGGATAAAGTCCATTTCTTTTACAGTTGAGTAAAAATTGAAGATCATAAACGGCTTTAATTTTCTTCACACACATTCTTTCAAAACACCTCCATTCTGTAAACACCTTTTTCCCATAAAGATGAATAATGTT